>OY482673.1:112294333-112699333 GCA_960531455.1 Urophora cardui | reverse complement strand
AAAGTATATTCCGACTGTAATGCACAAATGTCCAATCGACCTAAAGCTGGTCCGAATGTAATGCAGATAGGGACAATTGACTTCGACCTAGGACATGCAATGTTAAATGTAATTAGAATTTTACATGGGATTGGACCAAATTTCGAACCAGTTACAATCACTTACAGTCTAGTTTAAGGAGAATACTAAGTCCACTCCGACATCCTACAGGGTATAAATAAGTAGATGTTGGGTGTAGGAGTCTTAGTTACAAGTGTTCCCTGCAGTAAAAATGACTGATGAATTTTTCATATAAATGGTTTGCTTTCCTCAGAAAAAAAAACAAAAAAAAATAAAAATTGTAGGTACTCAGTTATGACGACAGTGATGAATATTCAACAAGGAATCATCAATGATCATTCACCAGTGAAACAAATTTACTGCAGGGTTGTGAGTCCATTGGAAAATAATTTTTTTTCTACGATATTTTAAAAACTACAAAAAAAAATGTTTGTCATCTGAAGTCTTGCTTACACAAGGGACAAGTGTTGTTTGTGAATTGACAAACATTTGCTTAAACAAACGTCTATTTTTAGGCGCTTAATATGCATAAAACTGGGCCTAAATATGTAACTTAATATTAAATAGCAATTTAAGTTTAAATCGATGGGGGAGGGAATCTTAATACTTTTGAGGATTTTGTTACAGAACCGTTTAACAAAAAAGAAATATAGTCCTAGAAGAATGTTAGGGTACAGCCAGACGACGCAAGAAATTACTTTCAGAAAGTGAAAGTTTCTAATATTTGTTTGTGTTTCTTTAAAAAAAAAAAAAAAAAAAAAAAAAAAAACAAATATAAAAATTTGAATTTTTCACTTTCTGAAAGTACATTCTTGAGTCGTCTGGCTGTGCCCTTAGATATTTAAATTTGTTTCATATTTTTTTGGGGGGCTTCAAACAAAAGAAAAAAGGTGTCATAGAAAACTGTATGCTTTTTAAGTGAGAGGCACTTTTTTATGCTTTCACTTTTTTTAGATCTTAATCAAAACTCAAGCGCCACTTTAACACAATTAGTAGTGGATCGACAACATCTAGACATCTTAGCTTCTCTAGGAAGGTACTTTTAAGAGTTAATGATCTCCCTCTCTTTTTTTTTGGTTTAGCTAAGACTCCAGCTCAAAAGCCAATTGTAAATTTATATACGCTTTTTTCCTAATTAGCAACAATTATCGTCTGAAATAATTCAATATACAGGAACATACACATTGATTTTGGAGTACGAATAAAGCTGAATAACATACTCTATTATAATTTTAGACACCAAAGGAACAAATGTATATATTTTTATACCATGATAAATGTAAACGTCTGCAGATAAACATTTCATAATTTCCACATTCTGATAGGGTTGAAATTAGTGGTTATTCCCTAGATAATGCAAAGCAAATAAACTCTGTTAGACAGCTAGTTAAGTGATTAAAAATATATAAAAAGAAAATAATAAATATCTAAACGTAACCCATTCCCTTAATTAAGGCATAAATAAAAAGATAAATGAAGACAGGTGAGCTGAACATAAATCACCAGCAAAGCAGTATAAGTAACCACAAACTAAAAAGTATTCATCAAAGTAATTAAATATATGTGTGTGTGTGGCTAAATAAAGACACACAGTATGACATAACCTGTAGATCACCATGTAAATGACGCTTTTATGGTCGCTCTAATGGCAGTCATTTTCGTTTAATTTACATTTTGTCCAACCAACTCGTCTTTCATCAACACAATCACCAACTCAGTCGTCTTTTTTTTGCCCCGGCTGCCACTACTGTGGCGGCGCTGCTTCTTGCTTTAGTGAATGCTTAGTGCTTTGCGTGTGTTTTGTGTGTATGTGTGTGTGCATGTGCGTGTGTGTGTGTGTGTGGCTGTTTCCCTCATAATTTAATTTAATTACATTTTGTATCATAAACACAAAAACCGCAACAAGCAAGCTAAAGCAGCAGCACTACCTAGTTAGTTACGCAAACTTACTATGTATACATTGTATCTATGCAGGTTTAGTTACATACTTTTAGGCGACGAGCAGGCACTAGCAGGAGCTTTGAATGGCCATCAAAACAGCGCAAACATTTATGAAACTGTCTGTCTATGTTTATAAAGAATCAAGGCAAGCTGTTTTGCATTCAAACAGTTGGTTGGTTGGTTAGCTGTCTTGTCGAGGCAGTGCTGTCTATAGCACCTCTATGCGCCTCCAAACATGCTACACATAGTTAATAGTAAATAGTGCCACACAGAGCAGTCGTAAACTTACTTACTTACATGCTTGCATTTAGTTGGCACACAAAGTCTAAATTACACTTGCGGCTTTACGCTTTTAGTGAAAAAGCAGACACAAACATAAACACGCATAAACAGACTGACAGTGGTATACAAATATTTTTTAGTGTCTGATGCATACATTCAGGCGCTTCTAGTTTTGCCTAGGCTGTTGCCGTTGTGTGTTAACGGCCGAACCAAAGTGAATGTGTACGAGTGTGCGTGTGTGTGCCGCTTTATATTTATGCGTGTTCACAGCAAATTCGAAAAGCAAAGAAACTTAATGGCAAATGACAGTGTTACTTAACCGAAAGTGTCTCAATGGGAGATGACGCTTTTACACATAAACAAATACGAAAGTGAAACAAATGAGTCTGAAAGTGTGTATATAACCTGTTGTTGCTTTTGGTAAGCACGCAACTAATTCAGCTTCATACAGCATACATTGATTGATTGCGAGTCTGAGAGCCAAAACTGTATAATAACTAGAGCTCGGAAAAATAGGTAAAATCAAGCGCTACATATGCTACATTTTGTAAATTTCAGTGGCTGGATTACAATTTAAATATAAAGGGGTAGCATATTGGTATGGTGGGGTGAAGATTTTATTAGAAAAGTTCTCAATCATATTACAAAAATTTGCAGTTTAAATAAACATACAGTGGTGTGTGATGAAATAAAGCCAGAATAGAAAGCGATTTTATTCGTAAAATATATTTATTTATGTGTTTTTAATAATTTTAATTTGTTATATCAAAAAATCTATAACAATAACCAAATATATTAAAGTTAAAAAGTTTGTGCAAAATTTTGAAAATTCTCCAATTTTTCTGCAAAATTTGTAACTTTTTGAGTAGTTCGCATGAAAAAAAAATGCAGAGGACAGCTAGAAAAAAAAACTGAAATAACAGGTATTAGTATTTTTTATAGTAAAATTCAAGGAGCTACAAAAAAAATAAATATGCAATTTGTAACTTTTTGAGTAGTTCGCATGAAAAAAAAAATGCAGAGGACAGCTAGAAAAAAAAACTGAAATAACAGGTATTAGTATTTTTTATAGTAAAATTCAAGGAGCTACAAAAAAATAAATATGCAAATGTTTAAAGTCAGACCACTACAAATTAAAAAGTTGTATTATATATTACATTTGCTAATATGCACTTGCCTCATTTCCTTTCAAAATATATTTGGTTTGAAACTGTAATTGTTTTTCCTCCACGTGCGAATATTTTGTCTCAAATTTAAGCGAGTCTCTACAAATTTTTAATTTTTTTCTTTATTCTTTATAATTATATATTTATTTATTATTTATTTATTGTAGTTTATTTGTTATTATTCTTTATTATTATATTTATTTATTGTAGCTTTCTTTGCAATTTTTCACGTGTAACCCATAAAAAACACTTAATAATTTATTTTTCTGGCATCCTAGTAAGCAAAAAATCCAATTGCATTCACGGGGGGCTTAGACCCGAATGCACCCCACCCTTAAACTTGCCACTGGATGTGCTCACAAACATTACGTAGCATAATTTTAGGCGTTTGATTTTCACCTATTATCCTAGCTCTAGTAATAACCAACAACTGGCTATAAATCCAAACATACACATTTAATCGCACTATTAAGCCCCAGCTGCCATTCAAAGCAGCCAAGTTTATGTTTATGCGTCTGTGCGTGTTTGGCAGTTTTGCAATTAATGTGCTTTCGCATGGAAAAAGTAATTTAGCGCTGCGTGGCAATGAAATATCTATGTATTTACACATAAAACACAAACAACAACAATAACAAAAAAATTTATATAAATAGTATCACACTTAAACGCATACAAATAAACGCACAAGTATTTAGCCGGAATTACATTAGCGCTGTGGCTGTGGCAGCGACTGTTTTTCGAAATCAGCTGATTTTTAGAAACTACGGTTTGCAATGAAGCGGCACATAATACAGCAGAGGCAGCTGGCAGCACCGCTCCGTTTAGCCCAAATTCTAAATTCGCTGCCGCTGCCTTGAATCGCAGCCATCTTCAAGTGTTGATGTGAACTTATGTCTGTTTCCGTACTATCCAATGCAATATATTTTTTACTAATTTTGTGTTTCCGTACAGCAAACAGGAGAGAATTTAATTTTTAATTAATTGATTTCCACTATCAAATATTGCTGGCGGAATGAAAAAGCAAAGAAGAAGAAAGAGCAGAGGAAAAAATGAAACAAGATTGATTATTTTAATTGAAAAAAATGGACATGAAAATGGTAAGTAAATTTATGTAACCACGTGTCCAAGGTAAAAGGAAACAGACCTAATATATAAAGAAGTCACTGCCAAATACTGCGAACGCTCTATTGTGTTTGGTCTGGCAGTCACTGCTCATATTAGACGCATCAGCTGATTCCGAAAACCGTCGCTGCCCGCTGCCACATCGCTGATGTAATTTGGGCTTTTCTTTCGCTTTTTTTTTGCTAAGAAAAAAATCCCAGCTACTGAAATTGACACAATGACTTGAATATAAATGAATGAATGCTTTTTTGGTTGAAGCATTGCTGTTGTTGTTGTTGCTGTTGTTGTTGTTGTTGCTGCTGCTGCTGTTTCGGCATTAATATTCACCCAGATCTTTTTTTACCAATGTCAATAACAGCGCGTGAACTTGAAATTTGCTGTTTTTGTGGTTGTTGTTGGCTTACTTGAGTTTTGGTGAAAAAATTTCAATGGCATTGACTTGTAGAGGAAGTGGACTAAAAGGAACAACAGGAAATACCAACACGTAAGAACATAAATGGATTAATTATATTAATTTTGCATTGGCGTAATTTATGCTGTGGCAAATTAAAGAGATTAGTTTGGCAATTACAGCAAAGAAAGGGATTTAATTTAAGGAGTTGCAGACAGTAGGTACATAAATTTAGGAATAAGGATAAGACAAAGGGCAATGGAGATATAAGACACGATAGATTACTTAAAGTATCGCAGTTCTAGATAATAGAGCATTCTTAGCAAAGTCAGATTTTGAAAATTTTAGGTAAAATGTTATGTCAAGGGACAAGGTGACCGCTGTGGTGCAGTCGGTAGAGTGCTCGCCTGCTATGCCAGAGGTCTCGGGTTCAAACCACAGTCCGAGCAAAACACCAAAAAAAATTTTCTAATTAGTAAAAATCCAATTATTGGGTTTTTTAAGAGCAGTGGCCACCTCTCGGCAGTGGGCGGCATACCCTCCGAGTGTATTTATGCCATGAAAAAGCTTCTCCCAAAAAATGCATTCGCCGTTCGGAGCCGGCATAAACTGTAGGTCCAGCCAATTAGTAGGAAAAACAAAAAGGAGCACACCTCGAATTGGGAGAGAAGCTCGGCCATAAAACACGTCAGAGTTATAATAGCGCCATTGTATTATATTATGAAGGGACAAAAGAGATTAATCTTGATAAAAGTTGAAGGCAATAGACTTTTACTTTTTACGATGTTGACCACAAAATTAAATGAAAGATATGAACTTCTGCTATGCAATGAAGTCAGATGAAGTGAAGTCCAAATCGCGCTTAGCGATCTGTGAGCAAATTTAATAAATACCTTAGGAAAGATGCCTAGTCAAGTGGAGATCTAATTAGTGTTACATACCGAAGTTTGAGAGTATGTGGGTCCTTTAAATGCTGACTATTACGGCAAACAAAAGCTAGCATTGCAAATGTCTTAGATAAAATGAAATGAATATGACTAGAGAAGCTCAGTTTTTAGTCCACAAATACCCCGCAGATCTTTGAATTCATGTGTGAATTTCGTGGGAGGTTCTGATGTGTTATACTGCGTATCCAGAGTTTTAAAATTTTTTCGAAAACTTAAAACATTTATTAACATTCAAAAAAGTTTGTTTTTTTTCACACCACATGTAAACCCACGCTATACCAGCTTGGAAGGCAACCTAGTCCCCCAAATTCTTGAAACGGCATAAAGCTTTAGATACTCCACTTAGTGAAGAAATCTAGAGGTGAGGAAGCAAAAGAATATAACGTTAATGGCCCTTGAGAACTCCCGATTTGCTGTAAAAGGCCGAGACGAAAAGTGGTCGAAAGTAAACGCACAAAGTCGATTACATAAAAACGATTTGATCCGCTGAAAAAAACTAGAGTGGAAACCTAGCGTGCTAATTTAGTGATTAGGCGGAACTCTGCCGAAAGCTGATAGAACAAGCGTTCGCATGATAACACTGATGAAGCAGTAATAGGATCAGCACTGGATTGTATTTGGATATATGATGGTAGCGATAATTGCGATAAAAGTAACACACCTCTTACAATTTGCATAATCTTCATGAACATGAAATCGCATTATGTGTAAAATTGGCAAAAAAAAATTGTGCAAGTACTAGAAAGAGAGCTAAGCTTCATGAGCTGAGTCGACCATACCAGGGCTGACGTCAGTTCATATGTTTATGTTAGTTTTTTACGAAGAGAAAGCATCAAAATCCTTCACCCCGTCAGTGTAGAACTTTAACCTGCACTAAGCCTCCTGCTCTCAGCGTACCGAGCCCCCTGGTAGTACCAACAAGTTACCGTAGGGAGGTGGGATGAGTACCAGGATCTGCGTCCATTGTGATCACGTTCTTGCTTTATATAATACAATTATTAACATAACCATACAAAGATAAATTTGTACATTGCAAAATTATAATGAATGAACACTCCTGCAATAAATGTCTAGCCACGACAGGACAGCGAACTGCTTTGCATTTCAACTATTCGATTTTCATTTTCTTTTTTCTTAAACTTGCGCAAATTTTTTTCATTGCTGTGAAACTATAGCAATCAAACGACTTAGAAGTAACAACAAAATCATGCTGTTGAAGCAAAAGAAATCCAATAAATAAAGAAGTGGTACGAACTTTTGAAACGCTGCCATCTCAACATGCGTTCGATAAACAAAAAGTCTTAAACCAGTGTTTGAAAAACTGCCAGCAAAACAGCAAAAGTCTCAAAAAATATGCAGCTCCTGCTCTGAGAAAGTTGCCATTATTTTTTTAGAACTTTTGAATTTTAATTTCCTTTGAAATTCTTTATACATACATACATAAATTAAAATACTGCGAAAACAAAATTCCTGTAAAGAAATTTGAGCTCCAAAAAAAAAATAAATCTAATTAAAAGTAAATGCTAATTAATTAAATTCAATTTTGCAATTACACACATCCGCTACACGACGTTTATTTATGTATTTACATTTGCGCGCTAAGCTTGCCGGCAACAATGCCATACACTTCACTGTGATATTTTTCATGCGCCTAAATGTATGTAGCATAAGCCACTTATTTCTAAAAAAAAAAAGGAAAATCTTTACGCGCTGTTTTGTAATAAATTCTTAGAAAACTCGGCGTAAGGCGGAAGTCGTCACTCACACTGCTTATTCCTTATAAAAGCAATTAATTTATGTACTATGCTAGCTAATAGCCGTATGTAGCAGCGTGTTTTTATTGTTTATTGCTTTCCTTAAATATTAGTTATGTTTATGCCCTTGACACTTTTTTCATTACTTCTCTTATTTTAATTTACTTTGGACTTTATATAATTTACTAGAGGTTACCCGCGGGTTTCACACCACGTGCTTTTAAAAATATTAGCATATTGAGTTAGTCCAAAAAAGTTACATAGAAAAATATCATTCTTGACGTCAAAGATAGTTTTCTTATTTTTTTTGTCCGTTGAGTACGTAATTATCTCATATGTCCAACACCAATTTTCAGTACCCTACTACAAATATTTCAAGAGATTTTCGCTGTAAAAATTTCAGTCTGTATGGGAGGTGCCCATCCCTGCTTTACCAAGACCTAGTGTTTTTCCCGTTTAATATATAGTTATCTCACATGCCCTCACACCAGTTTTCAGTACCCTACTACAAATATTTCCAGAGATATTCGATGTGAAAATTCCAGTTTATATGGGAGGAGAGCCCATCCCTGCTTTACCAAGACATAAATTGTTTATCCGTTGAGTATATATTTTTGTATTATTCCTTCACAAAAATTTTCATTATTCTAGTACAAATATTTCAAGAGATATTACGAAAAAAAGGAAAATTTTGTATGGGAGGTGCCCATCCCTGATTTTTAATCAGATTAAAAATATGCCTATAGCAATTACCGGGTGAAAATACCTAGGTGTGCAAAGTTTCGTGAGGATCCGTTCAGCGGTTTTCTCGCCAATTGAGTTTAAACACAATTTCCATTTCACATTTATAATATAAGATTTAATTTAACCCTTCTGTTACATTTAGGTCATTTGATGACCTTTTTTGTTTAATTTTCTCATAAATGCAAATATGAACAAAATTTTAGAATTTCCCTCAATGTATTTCTGTATTGAGGAAAATCCTTTCGCAAAAGCATAAAAGGAAGGATTTTGCATTATCAAACAAGTCGTAACATCAAGAGTTACGTGTGCGCCCCTTCAGGTCATTCAGTGACCGTCAGTGTTATTTTGTGCGCAAAAGCTGATTTTTATTAAATTCGTATAAAAATGAAAGAGTGAAAGCTTCGGTAAGTATTTTAATTCCAATATTTTATTATTTGTGATATATTTGCAGATTAATATATGTATGGTTTAGAGCCAAATCGCCTGACACAAAGCCAAATAGAATTTATCATTGATAATGATATGGATGTTGATGAGTGTAGCGAAGTTGAGGGCGAAGACAATATAGTCGATTAGTTTGAGCCCGATGGTTCTTCTTACGAATATGCAGGAAGTGATAACGACGAAATAATTGACCTTGTATTGGAAAATGAAGGTAGTACCCACTCCCGTGTATTATTCCACAGATAGAAATATTGAGTGGCCAACGTAGCCGATAAGGCAGAATAGTGGTAGGACCACAATAGAAAATATAATTTACCGAAACAGCTTCTATAATTCTACAAAATCAGAAGTGCATACAACTGACCAACTTGTTGAAACATATGCATACAAAAGACAAACCAATGTATGGACAAACTCGTACAGCGTTACCGTTTCCACAATCTTTGGTCTTGAACATAAAAATTAAAAATATATTAAGTATATGCATTTAAATAAGTGTATAATCCGATAAATAATCAATTGAACTAATACATTTTTAAAATTTCCATTGAAATTATACTTCCATATCGATATATATGAAAAACACAGGTAAGGTCATTCCGTGACCTTAATGTCACATGCGTAAGTTTTTTTGAATGTAACAGAAGGGTTAAGCATAGCTTGAATGTCGCCAGCTCATAATATTAAATCTTTTCCTTTGTTTTTTGGTCTATGTATTTGCTTTCTTATCACAGCGCCTACAAAACCTACCAAAGTAAGGTACATAAAAGCAGCGGCATACTTTTAGGCTTTTTTCCTCTAACTTTCTTAATTAGCTGTCCATTTGCTGTCTTGCTGTTTTAATAATTTCTTTTAATTTGCATAAAAATTAAAGGAAATGTTTGTTTCTTTGTTTGTGCAAAGGTTTTCTAATGAAAATTGCTCTTTTGCCTTTTTACGTTCTTCACTCCTCTTCATGTACAATTTTACTTGTTAAACTAATTAGGTGTTACATACTTTTAGGAGCTGTTAACTTTCTTTAATTAACTTCAAGCAAATTACGCTGAATAGTTTAGCTATAGAAAAATAAATTGTGCTCAAAATGATACCGCGAAAAGCTTATAATGGGATATTTTATGAAATTAGGATAGATAACATATCCAAAGAGTGTCAATTTCAAGGAGATATCTCGCAACCGGCGGTATAAATTTGTGCTCAAATAGACGGACTGATTGATTGGCATGTCCTAATCGATTGGGCTCACGATTCTAATCGTATCGGCATTTATTTTAATGAAACTATAACCTCTTTTTTTGTTCCCGAAAGGTATACAAATACATAACAACTGCGAAGAGAATTATAGGCTTGGCTTAATGATGTTGATACTAAAAACTACTTCTTGATATTATGACAACTTGTTAGTCTCTGATTTAGAGCACTTATTTTCGCCATCTTCATCCTAATGTTCATTAGACTTAGTTTGAATTCTCTTCTCTTTCATCGCGCTACCAGTTAGCATGAGCAGCTGGATCATATGTGGTTCTAATCATAAAAATAAATTAAATTGCAAACATACTTTCATAAATATGCATCACTAATTAATAACTTGGAAATGCCACTATATCCAATAAAACATATCACAATTGCAAAAATGAGGAAATCCTACAACCAGTTCCATATAAACGAACCGTATTAAAGACTCGAATCTTCACATGAAAATTTACCCACTTTTGAGCTTACCAATGAGTACATAAGGGACGTTGTTTGTGTAGCAAAAAGCTAAACAAGAAGCGTATATGGAGGGAAGATATTTCCCCCATTTTCATGGTTATAAAATTGCTTCGGAAATTCCAAGAAAATGTAAAGAAAAGAACCACATTACCCACACTGGTGGAAAATATCAATTAGAGTTCCTAGAAAATAAACTCATGTATATTCAGAGATTATATGTGGATAGAAACATACACATGTACGAGTATTTGGTACGTAATAACATTTTATATTTTTCCATGAAACGCTCTTTAGCATAAGTTAATTACAGCTTCAGAGAAATGGAGATCCGCAAGCACTGTTTGACTTAGTTGCTTGAATAAATTTAATAATTACATATGTATTTACATTGCCACATCCAAGAACTAAAATGCAAGCATGTGAATAGCTAGAAGTCAAGTAGGAGTGGGTAATTAATCTTGAACCAATCCATAGAATTATGCCGTTTTCTTTTCTCGACAAAATGTTGCCCTTTTTGATTTTCTTAGCTATTTTGTAGGCTTGTATGGTAATTTTACCGAATATTGACCTCTAAGTAAGCAAGAGGGCACCATTATCTACAAATTTAGCCATTTTATAGAAAGTTAGGTTACGCAATTCGATAATTGGGATATAGAAGGGCAGCATTTTTTTGCAGAAAAGAAAACGCCATAAGTTTTCTTTCTCATCACAATGGCTGTTCCCCTTAACTTAAACACACAATCGTATAATCGTGCTTTTTCGGGCCTAAAATATGATTTTTTTTACCTAAATGTTTTTAGAAAAAAGTCAATTCGAACTGATATAGATTGTTGTTGTCATTGTAGCCACCAAAATACTCTCCGAAAGTTTTGGTCAGTGTAGGGGTAGTAACAGTCCTTTGGCGAATAAATACGGTACGCTCGGGTACTAGTCCCTTCTGACACTAGCCCGACTATCGTGTGAATGATTTTTTTGGCCATTATCAAACTTCTAGGTCAGTGGATTTAAGTCGCCTTTTACTACAGGCATTGCTTACCACGGGTATATTAACCCGCTGGGGAGAACCGATATATTTAGGTATGCAGTTTGAGTATAAACAGTAAAATTATAGGAGTAATAGCTTTATGAAATATTTTAACAGATGATCTCCAATATGAAGGAGTACTTTTAGGTACAAATTTTCTATTGAGTATGAATAAAATAGCAGTAAACTTTACAACCACTTTCCAAACGCCTGTAACTTATACAAATAAAAAATTCAACCTGACAATTTAATTTTACAAGCGCACTTAAATTCAAACTTAACTAAATACACATTCACACATTTACAAACATGTTTAAGCCTCTCGAGGATAAGCCATCCAAAGTATAGTGGAGAATAAAATATTTCAAAAATGTATTTTCCTGGAAGTTGAAAAATGCGCTTGTCAGGATTTATTTCAATTTTTCTGCAGAGACAAATGTAAGCGGGTGTCACACACACACGCACACACACACACACATACGAATACAATTTTATGTACACACATGTTTGAAAAAGAAATGCGTGAGTAAAAATATTCAATGCCAACAGGAACCAGGTACGCCAGAAAATTGTCGCAACAGTAAAAATTGACATCTACACTCAGGGAAAAATAGCATTTTAAAATCAAAAATAAAATTTTTGTTTTCATAACGCACGTTTTAAACCAAATCATTTTTATTTTAACAATGAAAATTTGTAGATTAAAAATGAAATTTTTTAATTAAGAATGAAACTTTTGAAATAAAAATGCATTTTGGATTTAAAAAGAAAGATACTTAAATTAAAAATGAAAATGAATGTTGATTCAAAAACTCGCTCTTTGTTCAAAATTTTTGTGTGAGAAATCTAACAAAAACAATAATGAGAATCGATTTTTTTTAATTTTGTTTTTACAATGATTCATATAATTCATGGATTCTTTTTTAGGAAAAGGGAAGTATAAATAGGTTACTACAATTCAATACAATGTTAAATGTTCCATTATGTGATGGCGTTGGATTGAGTTTCAGGTTGGTGTCATGGTTCGAATCCGGAGGAGAATATAAAATAAAGAAGAAAATCAGAATAAGAAATAAAGATAGCGACCAGTGAATGCTAAGAAGGAGAGAAGAAGAGGAGAACAAGCGGAGGCTACATTTTTGTAGTTGGGACTCGGATGAGAGAAGATGAAGAGAGTGCCGTTGGATACAATTTCGAATCCGGAAGAGAAAATGATATAGAGAACACTGCAGCGTTTTTTTTCTCATAGTGCTTAAAATAAAAATAAAAATTTTTAAATTAAAATTTTTTTTTCTTGATTTAAAAATTTTACAATGAACATTTTTAAAATAAAAATGTTGGTATTTACATCACTTTTAAATACATTTTTGCCCATTTTAAGCACGTTTTCCTATACTTTTATAATTTTTTTCCTTGAGTGTACGTACTCAAGAACATACACATATAACGATGAATATCGTCGATGCCTATGCAATACCACCTATCTACCAACTGCAATACCTCCCAAATGACGAAAGTGGCAAAAATGAGATTTTGTAACCCTGCATTCCAGGCATCGAGTTTCATCTATAAAAATAAAAAATTTCGTATTCCAACAGAAAATGACCAAAAAAAAAACGGTAAATGCAAAACCGCATGTAAAGTGTGTAGTCAAATGTTGTTCGCAATACCAACCATCATTTAGTTCTATTCAGTAAGTTGATCAACCAAGCGTCATATACATGCGAGAAATGGCTTCAAATGAAGGATGTGATATTATTATGGAAAAATTTTTAAAAGGTAACAGAAGGGACAAAAGCAAATTTTTCAGGGGAGCATTTTTTTTGCTGTTTTTTATTGGTATATTTAAATGAAATTGAACACGCGATTAGATAGTTAATTAATATACTGAACCTGATTTTCTTTTTCTTGAAAAAATTTGCAGTTTGCAAAAAAATCATAATTTGGTCCCTTACGATAATTTCGCTCTCAATGTTTTATAGTCGTATTTGAAAAAAATGTTCTTTACGATAATATTTAAAAAAGGTTGTATATGACAAATACAAGTGTCTTATTGAATACTTTTGCATTTTTAATGATGGGGCCATGGTAATATAGTGAGTAAGTGAGTTTCCACCTTTGATTTCCTACCAGCTATATTCAAAATATTTTCTATATGGGCGATACGATAAATTCGAGCTCAAGCTAAAAGTATAGATTGTCCCTTGCGATAAAAAAGAAGCACATTTTGGTGTGGCCGCTGTGGTGCAGTGGGTAAAGTGCTCGCCTGCTATGCCAGAGGTCTCGGGTTCAAACCCCAGTCCGAGCAAACACCAAAAAAATTTTCTAATTAGTAAAAATCGAATTATTGGGGTTTTAAGAGCAGCGGTCACCTCTCGGCAGTGGGCGGCATACCCTCCGAGTGTATTTCTGCCATGAAAAAGCTTCTCACAAAAAATGCATTCGCCGTTCGGAGCCGGCATAAAACTGTAGGTCCACCCAATTAGTAGGAAAAACAAAAAGGAGCACAACTCCAATTGGGAGAGAAGCTCGGCCATAAAACTCGTCAGAGTTATAAAAAAGCGCCTTTGTATTATTATTACATTTTTGGCACAACTATAAGGATTTCAGCTACAATATTTTACCAGGTGATGCGCTGAGGGATTTAGAACAAATTTGCATCCCGATAAAATCGCGCAAAGGGGTCGATATATAAAATCTAACTGTTTGGATGTATATTAAAATATATGTAAATTTATATGTTTGGGCGACTCCACTAAGTTCTCCTGGAACTTCCTATTCAGAGTTGGAATTGTCGCCGTACACGCATGGGATGCGCATCTCAATAGAGAATGATGAAGAATTTCTCAATTTTCCCAGTATGTTCAATTCTCCTGTGAAGAAAGGTATAAGCAATGACTTGTAATGCGTTTCGGTTTCGGTTTCTGTTACACAGCTAAGTAACGAAACTGAAACAGAGACAAAACTAATTTGTAACAAAAGTCGTAACAAAACTCCGAAACGGTTCCAGCAGAAACAAAACCCGTAACAGAAAAAAAATTAATTTTGTTCCTTTTAATAAGAACAGTGCAGAAACAAAATTAATTGTTTCTCAGTAGCAAAACTATATTTGCAAAAACAAATTTAATTTTGTTTCTATTACGGGTTTTGTTACAAGGAACAAAATTAATTTAGTTTCGTTAAAGGTTTTGTTTCTGCTGAAACCGTTTCGGAGTTTTGTTACGACTTTTGTTACAAAGGAGTTTTGTTTCTGTTTATGTTACAAGGAACAAAATTAATTTGGTTTCTGTTACAGTTTTGTTACTTATTGAAACCGTTACAATCATTTGGTTTCGAATTTAGTTTCTATCCTTTAATGTTTCTTGGAACAGAAACGCCAGAAACGTAATTTTCGTTTAGTTACGAGTTTTGTTACAAGTCCCTGATAAAATGATTTTGTTTTTATTCTATATGTGGGTTAAAAATATTTACGTGTAAAAATAAGAGGAAAATTTATTTGCAAAACCGTCTATAAAAAAAAAACTTACAGAAACACACAATTATGATTAGCTTCAGTTAAATACAAGTTTACTGAGGTAAGTTGCAGCTATTAAAAGTAGAAAAAATATTTCAGTCCTAACTTTATGCATTAGATTAAAAGAAAACTCGTTTTTTTCATCTCCTGTAAAATTTGATTGCCGTCAGATAGGTGGTATTGCAGTTGGTAGATAGGTGGTATTGCATAGGCATCAACGATATACATAAGATGAGAAATTGCCCATGCATGCGCAAGTCTACACTCACTTATCTCGGGGCATGCAAATGCGCGTGGCACGTATGTACATATGTATGTATGTAACTTGCAGGTGCTTACCTGTTTCACAGTCAAAGGTAACAAAAAAACAAAAAAATATTGGCGGCAACAAGTTTATTCAGCTATGACTTACATTTAGGGGAAGCCAATGGAATGCTGTGGGAAAGCATGTACGCCATTTTTATAACCTGCCGCGATATGCGCTTCAGGTATTTAAGCATAAATAATAATTTCCACTTCGAATGAAAAACCTACCCATACAGCGAAGTCTCCAAATTTTTTTGCATACGTTTGCAAATTCTCGATGGATTTATTTTCAGAAAAAAAAAAAGAAAATAAGCTTCACATTAACAACAAATCTAAATGCACTGTTCAGTTGACATTAGTATAAATATTGGTGACTGATTTTGTAGAACATTTTCATCCATTAACTGCCTCCTAAAACGGCCCTTTTGGCACCACTTTTGACAAGTTCGAATAAAAGAGATTTTAGGAGGTCGCTAGATGATTAAAATAAACTAGAAATTTATTCGACTGAGATTTCACTAATGATATCTTCAGATTAAATTTTTATGCAATGAACGCAAAACAACACATGAAATAACAAATAAATAAGACTTCTTGAAAAATTCAAAAAAAAAAATTGATTATGTTTTTTACAGATTTTCTTATAAATATATTTTGAGCTCCTTTGGCGGCTGATGGTGCCAGAAAAGGGCTACAGGTATCATGTTCATCACTTTCGACATGTGACGCCATTGCTAGTCCTACTGCTCCCATTTTCGTACAAATTCAGCAGCTTTCAAACTGTCGTACGTTTTCCAGTGGTCTCAAAACCTCAGAAACTCACTTGTTATCTAAATTTGCTTACTTCACAAATTTATAACCCTTTTTTCACAATATCGTTAAGGGATTGAAACGCATAGATATATGGAGATAAAAAACAGACAGTTCCAAAAGGAATTAAGGAAACCATGACAATTTAAAAACAACAATGTGTACTATTTTCATTCAATTTATGTTCCTGCCTTATGCTCACCCTGCTCCCTGTTTTCTTAGCCCACACCCTCTCACTTAGTTTTATCACTCTTAACAATTCTCATCCTTCCTCCATCTGTTTCAGTTATGCTCTTACTGCGGAAACAAGCCTATTATTATTCGCTTCACTCTGCAAGTGGGATTTGTTTGTTTGTGAATAAAAGCTAAGCGGAACAAGGGAGTTATGTAAGAGAGGCATTCATGTTGCTAAAGTTTTTCTTTCATTTAACCATTGAGCTCGCCAGAGTCGGCTTTATGATTACATGGTAAAATAGCAACACAGCAAGCCACATTGCCATGAAAATATCTGCGAAAAAAGAACGTTCAAATAAAATGAGATTTTGGTGTAAAATTTGTAATGGGAAAGGTTGAGTTAAAATTTGCTGTGGCGGAGGAAGTATTACTAGCAAACATTAACGTAAATGGTAGCAAAAGGAAACGTTGTTAATTTGTGAAAATATTGGGTAGTTATGAAGAACTTAATGCTGTCTGAGATGATATATCATTGATTAAACTTCATAACAGTTTAAGTGAAACATTCGCAAAGGCGTAACGGACACTTTTGCCAAAAATGAGATTTGCCAATGCTGACGTCCAGCTCACTCGATCCATACCGTAACTTTGGTCTTGTGAAGCTATCTCTTATCTTCTGATGTCCTTTTGAGCTCCGAAGTCGTAGAGCTAGGCGTCACTTATCCTGGATTTGAAAACCTTAAGCTGTTGCGGTGTGTTATTTTGAAAAAGTCAAACAAGTCTTTGGTGTCGCTATAGTGCAGTATGGGCATGCAGGGCGCCGGATTCAAACAGAACCAAATGAAACGGGTTTTTCAAACTCTTTAAAAATTAAAGCAGCCTCAATAAGCTAACGGAAACTTGTAATACAGAGACAATAAAAAACACACCTACTCATACAGGAAATATAACAAAACTCAAGAGACATGTCCCACCGCCTGCTAGCACATCTCATTAATTTTGCAAAATTAATAAACGTTAAAACGCGCAACGATTCTAATAGACTCTAGCTCTTAACTCTCCATCAGACACATATTTCGATTGTCACATTCGGTATACTTAGGGCTGGCAGGACCCACACACAAATTGTATGAAAATGGAAGTGTGTGTGCGTGTGATGGTGAAGAACTTCCAAAGTATCCAATCGATTTTTATGAAAATTACACGGTGGGTTCATGTGGTCTCTCCGTATAAGAAGTGGTTTGAAAAAGTGGACGCTTCCCAGAATTTTGGCCCAAAATAACAAAAAATTAAAAAAAATTATCTATGACTCTGTATTCAAGCCCTAATTAGCACCTTTCATTTGATACCAATATTGCCCAAGTACTTTCCGGGGCCATTCGGGTTTACATTGAGGCCACATCGCAGTTTGAAAATGAAAAAGGTCTGGCTGGAACCAAGTGTAAGACGGAGGGTTAAAGTCTATATTTTTACTCATACAAAAATCGTTTACATACATACATATATGTATCTTCAAGCCTCCTAGTCGCCTAATATCAAGGCAAATTCATTATGGTAATGGCAGGGCGAATTCGGAAATATTCGCCTCGATTCGCTTTAAGTTTTTGTCCATCAGAATGTCAAACTCAAAGTCAAATTTTTCTTTGTTTGACATTCTTCTGTATTCTTCTGTACACGGCGAGTTAAAAACGAGAAGAAGAAGAAGTCAGCTGTTCAGTTACTAGACCTCTGCACAATACCATTTGCCTCTTCTATATTTTCGAATACTCTATGCATTGTACAATTAGTCACAGCACAATTTCAATGCAGATACGAATCCATACTTTTCATTTGGAATACAAATACTATTTCTATTTGCTCTGTTGGAGCGATTAGTGTACACTATTCGCCACGATAGAATAGAACACAATAATAACCATGTTATGAAGTATTCACAAAACCTTGTTGCTTCTTTGGTTTGTTTGTTTATTTAATGTGCATATGGCATTAAGGTGGACCAAAAAATAAAAGCCCAACAAACATATGTTCCATTTTTTAATGATAAGAAATGTTTTTATTGTTCATTAAGGACTTTGAAAAAAATTATGTATCATCACTGATATAAAAGGAGAAAGAAATTTGGAGGCATTTGCACGACCTCTAAATTTTAATATATTAAGGAAAAATTTTAGGTATAGATTTCCGTATTATATTCCAAATCGGGTTGTTCCGCGAATTTCGGGAGAAATTTGTTTCCTTCATAAAACCACCTTAATATGCCAAATAAGTTTCCTAACTAATGCCGAAAAAATCAAAAGAATCGAAGTATTGGTTACCCAGTTATTTTAAAATAAGTATATAGAACAGTTGGAAATATGTAGATCGTAAAAAGCTCTGGTTCGAAATTTATTTTAGACGTATGGTTTCTTGGGCAAAAAAGCTTGAAATACCCAAATTTTTATAATTGCGATGTGTCCGTTAATTTTTTTTTGGCCCCTACCAATCGACCCGCCCTAGTGTGTATGCATATGCACATACACACACTCACACTAGCAGCGTAATTTTGCTGAACACAACGTCTGGATGTGTGTTTATGAAAATATGTATGTACATACATATATTTCGATTATATTCGAAGTATTCGCAAGTAGTGTACACTATTTGCAGAACCTTTTTAAGGTCATGTAATTGTCGCTACGAATAAGTAATTGTATTGGTTCTGTTTATGGTTGTGCTCTACTTGCGTTTATTCTAAAACGACAGAAACAAGTAGGTACTGTAATTGGACGGCCGCGAATATTTTGTTGGCCGTTTCGAATCCATTCGTGCAGCCTTCTATCAGTTACCATTACCATATGAATGAATTTGCCTTGCCTAATATTTTTATTTTAAGCATTCTGTTTTCATCACATTCTGTATGACACACAAAAAAAGCAATAAATATTTCGCTATCTGTAACATGTGTGTGAATAAATAAACACAGGAGAGAAGTGACAATTGGCTAGCGTAGAACTAAACTGGTCTATCTAACAAAATACAAAATTGAAGAAAACAGATGAAACGCGTTTTAATGCGGTGTGCGATTGTTGATTATGTTAAGTGAATATTGTAAATTATTATGTTAGCTTAATAGTTAACTTAACATTCTGCATTAAAAAAAATTATTATAGAAACGTTTTTATACTCAGCTGTACTAGTACACAGAGTATTATAGTTTTGATTTCATAACGGTGGATTGTAACAGAATGAAATAATCGAGATAGATATAGACTTATATATATCAAAATGATCAGGGTGAAAAGAGAAATCGATTGAGCCATGTCCGTCCGTCCGTCCGTCCGTCAGTCCGTCCGTCCGTCCGTCCGTACGCACGATAACTCGCGCAAAAATTGAGATATTTTGATGAAATTTGGAATGCAAGTTAGTATCGAGACTGGGACGGTTGGTATTGAAAATGGGCGAAATCGGACCATGACCACGCCCACTTTTCGTATATAGAAAAAATCGGAAATTTGGTATCTCAGCCAATAATATAGCTGGAGCGATGAAATTTCACCAACATATTGAGCTCAGGCCCTTATGGAGAAATTGGATAAAATTTTGGAAAATGGGCGGTGCCACGCCCACTTATTAAGGGTCAAATATTGAAAGTTTTATATATCATAACTCAGAAACCGTTGAATATATATCGATGAAATTTGGTATGCGTGATTTACTTACTTAGGCAAATGTTTTGACGGGAAATTGTCAAAATCGGTTGACGGCCACGCCCACTTTTATATATGGGAACTATAAAGGGGCCTAATAAAAACATTTTAAGCGATATCTTTTTCAAACATAAAGATATATCATTGAAATTTTGTGGCAGGAGTCCAACTACGGACATAAAACAAAAACCACAAAAATTTTGGAAAATGGGCGGTGCCACGCCCACTTATTAAGGGGCAAATATTGAAAGTTTTATAAGCCATAACTCAGAAACCGTTAAAGATATATCGATGAAATTTGGTACGCGTGATATATTTACTTAGCAAAATGTGTGGATGAAAAACTACCAAAATCGGTTGACGACCACGCCCACTTTTATATATGGGTATTATAAAGTGACCTAATAAAAACATTTTAAGCGATATCTTTGTCAAATATAAAGATAATTCATTGAAATTTTGTGGCATAAGTTCCACAATAGACCGGAAACAAAAAATTGAAAAAGTTTGGAAAATGGGCGTGGCACCGCCTCTTTTTAGACAAAGGAATCTACGAGATTTTGGAGCCCATAACTCGACAAATAACTAAGATATTATGACGAAACTTGGTTTACACACTTTTATAACTTGTGTTAACAGACACGCAAAAATTTGTTGAAATCGGTTTATGACCACGCCTACTTTTTAACAAAGATATTTCTGGAACACCCTTTGGAAATTTGTTACGTGACATCTTTATAATTAGAAGTCATAAAGGAATGAAATTTTGCACAAAGAATAATATTCATATGCTTAGTTGGATGATTGATAAAAGTTTGAAAATGGGCGTGGCTACGCCCACTTTATGCGGCACTCGCTTTATATAAAATAATCCGTGTTTCCATCAAACGCAAACAAACAATGAAAGCATACAGCTGAGTATCTAATGTTCGATTCCACTCGAACTTAGGCTTCCTTACTTGTTTTATATAATATTTATATGTAACAAGAAAACTTGTTACATAGACCACTTTAGAATTTTCAATTTTTAAGGAAGTTTGAACTAAAAATTGAAAATTATATGAATATAGTAAAAAATATGTGAAAGGAAGTACTTTAATTACAAAAATAACATACACATGTTCGTAAATGATCACCTCTGCATGAAAAGTAACAGAAACCTAGTTTTCTCCACGGCGGGCTGGTGAAAAATCTTCTGGATTGGCGTCTGTTTCATATCTGCGGTTTATATGTGGAGATACAGGTAAAGGGGTGATAAAACGGTGGTAAAAATTTCAACATTTTTTTTCTGTCCTGCATTTTTTTGAATTTCAAAACGCGTATGTCGCTGCCCTGATCTGGTGTAAAATTCTGCAAGAACTCTATGAAGCCATGTAGGTTCACGCTAGATTTCTTTATATCGACGGATTTATATGTTTCACAATAATCATCATTAAACTGCATCACAGATTCACCCTTGACAAATTTTGCCTTTCGCACCGTTGTCTACTATAATCTGGTTGTCCCTGAACATTGGCCGTCGTTCGTCAAATGACATAAATTTCCTCACCATATTATTAACATCAAAAGGAGCATGCTTTCTACAATTTTTAACCAATTCCATCCACTCATCTGGTGTAAGATCATACTGGTCTATGGTAGTCTATGCTAGTATGACCACTTTAGAATTTCTTGAAATGACAAAAGGACGTGAATTCTAAAGTGACATTTTTAGCGTTTGGACACTTTGGTGCAGAAATAAGACCTACATCAATTTTGCACGGATAAATTTATGATTTTCAAGTTCAAAAAAGTACATAACTCGATTTCTGAAAAAATGTTAGATAGACCAGTTTAGTTCTACGCTAGCCAATTGCCATTTTAGAGCCTGATAAAAGCAAAGGTAAATCAAAAGGGAATGGAGAAAAATAATGCACAAAGTGGAAGTAAATAAACACATGATAAAAAGTAAATATTGCAAGACATTAAGATATTAAATGAAGTGAGACTATGTAGGCATGCAGAGGAGATAATGAAGTACGCAGGTGTCGTTGTCGAAAACAAAAAAATTAAAATTTTTCAAGTGTCACGCATTAAACAGAGTTGATAAAAATACGATAAAAATCATTGCGCTTTCTTTTCTTCATCCTTTTCGTTAATGACAACGCGACGCTTAGCGCCCAACTGTCATCTCTGTCTTATATCTTTGCTGCTTCTAAAATTTCTTCTCTTCTCTTCTGTAATATTTATATATATAACTAGTCTTTACCCGCGGTCTTGTCCGCACCTACGAAGTCCCCTTTCAACATTCAGTTTGTCGAAGTCCAGCATAAAGAGAAAACAAGTAAGGAAGCCTAAGTTCGAGTGCAATCGAACATTAGATACTCAGCTGTATGCTTTCATTGTTTGTTTGCGTTTGTTCGATATAGGGTGTATTTTATATGAAACGAGTGCTGCATAAACAGGGCGCAGCCACGCCCATTTTCAAAATTTATATCAATCATCCAAATAAGCATACAAATATTATTGTTAGTGCAAAATTTCATCCCTCTATGACTTTTAGTTACAAAGACTTCACGTTACAAATTCCAAAAGGGTGTTCCAGAAATATCTTTGTTAAAAAGTAGGCGTGGTCATAAACCGATTTCAATACATTTTTGCGTGTCTATTAACACATGTTATAAAAGTGTATAAACCAAGTTTCGTCATAATATCTCAATTATTTGTCGAGTTAAAGGCTAAGAAATCTCATATATCCCTTTGTCTAAAAAGAGGCGGTGCCACGCCCATTTTCCAAACTTTTTTATTTTTTGTTTCCGGTCTATTGTAAAACTCATGTCACAAAATTTCAATGAATTATCTTTATATTTCACATAGATATCGCTTAAAATGGTTTTATTAGGTCACTTTATAATACACATATATAAAAGTGGGCGCGGTCGTCAACCGATTTTGGTAATTTTTCGTCCACACATTTGGCTAAGTAAATATATCACGCGTACCAGATTTCATCGATATATCTTTAACGGTTTCTGAGTTATGGCTTATTAAACTTTCAATATTCGCTCCTTAATAAGTGGGCGTGGCACCGCCCATTTTCCAAAATTTTTGTAGTTTTTGTTTTATGTCCATAGTTGGACTCCTGCCACAAAATCTCAGTGATTGATCTTTATATTTGACAGAGATATCGCTTAAAATGTTTTTATTAGGCCCCCTTATATTTCCTATATATAAAAGTGGGCGTGGCCGTCAACCGATTTTGATAATTTTTCGCCAAAACATTTGACTAAGTAATTATATTACGCGTACCGAATTTCATCGATATATCTTCAACGGTTTCTGAGTTATGACTCATAAAACTTTCAATGTCTGCCCCTTAATAAGTGGGCGTGGCACCGCCCATATTCCAAAATTTTTGTGTTTTTTGTTTTATGTCCATAGTTGGACTCATGCGACAAAATTTCAATGATAGATCTTTATATTTGACAGAGATATCGCTTAAAATGGTTTTATTAGGTCACTTTATAATACACATATATAAAAGTGGGCGTGGCCGTAAACCGATTTTGATAATTTTTCGTCAAAACATTTGTCTATGTAAGCAAATTACGCGTACCAAATTTCATCGATATATCTTCAACGGTTTGTGAGTTATGACATATAAAACTTTCAATGTTTGACCCTTAATAAGTGGGCGTGGCACCGCCCATTTTCCAAAACTTCATCAAATTTCTTCATAAGGGCCCGAGCTCAATACGTGGGTAAAATTTTAAAACTCTAGCTATATTAGTGGCTGAGATACCAAATTTCCGATTTTTTCTATATAGGAAAAGTGGGCGTGGTCATGGTCCGATTTCGCCCATTTTCAATACCAACCGTCCCAGTCTCGATACCAACTTGCGTTCCAAATTTCATCAAAATATCTCAATTTTTGCGCGAGTTAGAGTGTTTACAGACGGACGGACGGACGGACGGACGGACAGACGGACGGACGGACGGACGGACGGACGGACGGACGGACGGACGGACATGGCTCAATCGATTTCTCTTTTCACCCTGATCATTTTGATATATATAAGTCTATATCTATCTCGATTATTTCATTCTGTTACAATCCACCGTTATGTGATTAAAACTATAATACTCTGTGTACTAGTACAGCTGAGTATAAAAATGTAAACTCATGGGTTTGAATATGTATTAACAAAAATTCATCTTAATGGATTCATTGAAGACAAAAGTCGTGCCGAGTAATGTGAAAAGGCCCAAAGATGGTTATAGAAGAGGCTGTAAGAACAAACGTAAGGGAAATATTTAAATTCTTACCTGTTTTTTTTTTTTTTTTATTTTTTGCTTTTGCGGGTGGGCAATGCACCGTAATTGATGCCGTCGCACCAACCGTGTGTCCATAGACTAAAAAACTTCCCCTTGTTCGTTAATTTTAAGGCTTTTGGGCAATCACATTTTCACCGATAACTCAATCATCGATAAATTTATCGAAGTCCAAATGAAACCTGGGGCCATCCCCTTTCATTTGATACCCATATTGTAGGGTAATATTAAGGTTTTTCGGGAAACGCATTTTGACCGATAACTCAGTTATCGATAAATTTATCGAAATATATCGAAATCCAAATAAAAACCTTGGGCTATCCCCTTTCGTTTGATACCCATTTTATAGGGTAATGTTAAGGTTTTTGGGCAATCCCCGATAACTCAGTTATCGATAAATTTATCGAAATATATCGAAGTCCAAATGAAACCTGGGGCCTCCCCTTTCGTTTGATACCCATATTGTACGGCAAGTTTAAGGTTTTAGGGCAATTACATTTTCACCGATAACTCAGTTATCGGTAAATTTATCGAAATATATCGAAGTATAATTGAAACCTGGGGCCATCCCCTTTCGTTTGATACCCATATTGTGGGGCAAGTTTAAGGTTTTTGGGCAATCACATTTTGACCGATAACTCAGTTATCGATCAGTTTATCGAAATATATCGAAGTCCAAATGAAACCTGGGGCCATCCTCTTTCGTTTGAAATCCATATTGTAGGGCAAGTTTAAGGTTTTTGGGCAATCACATTTTGACCGATAACTCAGTTATCGATAAATTTATCGAAATATATCGAAGTCCAAATGAAACCTGGGGCCATCCTCTTTCGTTTGATACCCATATTGTAGTGTAATTTTAATGTTTTTGGGCAATAACATTTTCACCGATAATTCAGTTATCGATCAATTTATCGAAATATATCGAAATCCAAATAAAAAACCTTGGGCTATCCCCATTCGTTTGATATCCATTTTATAGGGTAATATTAAGGTTTTTGGGCAATCCCCGATAACTCAGTTATCGATCAATCTATCGAAACATATCGAAGTCCAAATGAAACCTGGGGCCTCCCCTTTCGTTTGATACCCATATTGTACGGCAAGTTTAAGGTTTTAGGGCAATTACATTTTCACCGATAACTCAGTTATCGGTAAATTTATCGAAATATATCGAAGTATAATTGAAACCTGGGGCCATCCCCTTTCGTTTGATACCCATATTGTAGGGCAAGTTTAAGGTTTTTGGGCAATCACATTTTCACCGATAACTCAGTTATCGATTAATTTATCGAAACATATCGAAGTCCAAATGAAACCTGGGACCTTCCCCTTTCGTTTGATATCCATATTGTAGGGCAAGTTTAAGGTTTTTGGGCAATAACATTTTCACCGATAACTCAGTTATCGATCAATTTATCGAAATATATCGTAGTACAAATGAAACCTGGGGCCTTCCCCTTTCGTCTGATACCCATATTGTAGTGTAATTTTAATCTTTTTGGGGCAATCACATTTTCACCGATAACTCAGTTATCGATCAGTTTATCGAAATATATCGAAGTCCAAATGAAACCTGGAACCTTCCCCATTCGTTTGATACCCATATTGTAGGGCAAGTTTAAGGTTTTTGGGCAATTACATTTTCACCGATAACTCAGTTATCGATAAATTTATCCAAATATATCGAAGTCCAATTGAAACCTGGGGCCATCCCCTTTCGTTTGATACGCATATTGTAGGGCAAGTTTAAGGTTTTTGGGCAATCACATTTTCACCGATAACTCAGTTATCGATTAATTTATCGAAGTCCAAATGAAACCTGGGACCTTCCCCTTTCGTTTGATACCAATATTGTACGATCTTTCTATACCTATATGCGAAATATCATAAGTATAGTTCCAGTATACTCATAGTTATATGGAATAAAAATATATCGAAAAGTAACGGTCCTTAGCAGGGTCGGAACCCCAAAATTTAAAAACAAAAAATAGCCTATACTTCCTTCCAGACTATAACCTGTATGCGTGCCAAATTTCAACAAAATCCGTCTTGCCATTCTCACGTTTTTGAGGAACAAAAGCAAACGTCTGGACATCCAAACATCCAAACATCGCTACATTCACATTTATAATATTAGTAAGATATATATTTATATATATATATATATATATATATATATATATATAATATACAGATATCTGTGTTGTGTTCTCCCTTCTTCTCTTACTTCCACTTCCTTTATTTGATTGCCGCTTCACTAATCTCAACGAAATCATATTGCAGGCTTTTTATACCTTTCATGAGAATGAAATGGTATTATAACTTAGTGCCAAAAAATTTTTGTCGAAAGTACCAGAAGGAAGCGTGGGTGACCCACCAAAATATATACCGATATGATCAGAATAACGAGCTGAGTCGATTAAGCCATGTCCGTCTGTCCGTCTGTCCGTGCGTCCGTCTGTGTGAACGCAAACTAGTCCCTCAGTTTTTGAGATATCTGAATGAAATTCGGAATACAGGTATGTTGTTATATGCAGCTGATCATTTGTCGGAACCGGCCGAATCGGACCACTATAACATATAGAAAACAACCGATTATTCAGATATACATGAAATTTTTGGATGTAATTTGTGCATAACTTCCCCATTTAAACAGCTAAGGACATGAAACTTTGAAGTAGACGTGCCCCTTTTGGCCCAAACAAGGTTACCGAAAATTGTCAAGATCGGACCACTATAACATATAGTTCCACAACATCTGATTATTCAGAT
Organism: Urophora cardui; assembly: GCA_960531455.1. Lineage (NCBI taxonomy): Eukaryota > Metazoa > Arthropoda > Insecta > Diptera > Tephritidae > Urophora > Urophora cardui. Next base: position 112,672,172 of record OY482673.1, on the reverse strand, counting down.
ATACACATTTTGGTGTATAACTCCTCCATTTTAACAGCTAACGGCCTGCAATTTTGAAGTATTTGTACCCATATGGACCCAAACGGGATTGCCGAAAATTGTTAAGATCGGACCACTATAACCTATACCTCCCCTACAACCGATTGTTCAGATATACACATTTTGGTGTAGGACTCCTCCATTTTAACAGCTAACGGCGTGAAATTTTGAAGTATTTGTACCCATATGGGCCCAAACAGGGTTACCGAAAATTGTCAAGATCGGACCACTATAACATATAGCTCCCTTACAACCGATTGTTCAGATATGGACATTTTGGTGTATAACTCCTCCATTTTAACATCTAACGGCGTGAAATTTTGAAGTATTTGTACCCATATGGGCCCAAATGGGATTACCGAAAATTGTTAAGATCGGACCACTATAACCTATAGCTCCCCTACAACCGATTGTTCAGATATGGACATTTTGGTGTATAACTCCTCCATTTTGACAGCTAACGTCGTGAAATTTTGAAGTATTTGTACCCATATGGGCAAAAACCGGGTTACCGAAAATTGTCAAGATCGGACCACTATAACCTATAGCTCCCCTACAACCGATTGTTCAGATATGGACATTTTGGTGTATAACTCCTCCATTTTGACAGCTAACGGCGTGAAATTTTGAAGTATTTGTACCCATATGGGCCCAAACGGGGTTACCGAAAATTGTCAAGATCGGACCATTACAACATATGGCTCCCATACAACCGATTGTTCAGATATGGACATTTTGGTGTATAACTCCTCCATTTAAATAGCCAAGACACCATTTTTTCTAATAAATCTTTCCATAAATAACCCACAGAATTAAAATTATAAATTAAACTTAATCCGGCTATATACATACATAGGTAACTTTTCATTTCCCCACTCATGAAAGGTATGAAGTCTTCGGTACGGCCGAAGACAGCCACGCTTTTACTTGTTTTATCACCAAATTTTCCCAGTTCCTACGGGTAGTGCATTCCTAAAGCACAAGCCCACATTTACATAAATATTTATATAACCATTAAACACATTTTTAATGGCCTATAACGATAATCATTAATGAAAACGCCATCTGGGACTTGCAAAATTATTGTGTATACCTGCTCATTATTACCTAATGGCGGCGCGGCGGAAGCGTTCTAATTATTTCGATTATATTTTGTATTTGAAAGGAATGTGTAAAGGCAGGTGAGAAGCATAGCAGAGTTGTATAGGTAGTAATGTTCGTTAAGTAATAATTTTGGTTTTAAAAATGTGCACAGGAAATGAATGGAATGGCAAAGAATACGCCTAAATATAAATAACTGTATGCCTTCCTTCGCTGAAGAGTGCAATATGAGTAATTTGTTTTCTTTGTTTTTTTTTCCTATTTTGGTAGTTTCATTGGGACACGTGCACTCAATTATTTGGTGTTACTGAAATATTTCACCCTTTTCATTTCCGGTTTTGTAGTAATTATAACTGGTGAGTTAAACATTGAATTGAAAGGGTAAATTTTTATGTAGGCGGCAGACTTTCCGTGTGCATTGTTATTTGACGTGGAACAAGATAATAACAGGAAATGCAAACAAGTGTCGGAAGGGTTTTGAAATGGAATCATTCGAAGCAAAAAAATAATAAAGATATCTACGTTTAACCATCAGAAAAAACACCGTAAAACAACTCAGGTATAAACCGTTTCAAAACTTTATTAAGACGATGTATTGTGGAACGAATTTCCGTCATCTCATATCATTTTGATTTGGTTATAAACCAGTTTCGTCGATGTGCTATCTTTGGTATCTTTTTTCGTTATATCATGCTGTAGATGACACAACGCCGAAACCGGTTTATAACCAAATCCACAATACATCATAGGTACTCTTACCCTGTCGCAAAAAAACAAAAAAAAAATATTATTAAAACCTTTTAAAATAATTTGAAAGCTATTCATATAAGGTTATAGTGGCATTTTTCTTAGCTGCTAAGTCAAATATTTACTTTGTTCCATCCAAACTTTACGACAAAATGTAAGAATCCGTCTGCAAAATATAGTTAACTCGATTCTAGAGAGAAAACCTGGTTGAAAACAGCATTTTGTACCAAAATAAACCTGTCATATCCATTAATGGCGATATATATATGTAAGTGGAATGACACAAGAAGCACAAAATCTAACTTTTGGGGTAAGAAACCTTAAGTTCCAATTTTAATCAACTGTAGACGTTTTTTCGCTGAATCTGACACTAAATATATCAATAAAAAGCACAAAGGCAAAATCTGGCCAATTTGAGGTCTAGGGAAGCTTTCTTTCCCTACACCTCAAGTTGACCAACAAGCAATCTTGAGAGGATTTGGGTCAGACTATACCGCAATGTCTAGAAAAGTATATGCTAAAACTAAGTTATTTCTGAAACGATTAGCTGTACGAGCTTTAGGCAGATATCGACATTGTTCAGTGAATAAAAATCGCGTGCGTTGGTCAGGTCATTGCGTGAGAATGGATAAAGGTGCTCCGGCTAAGAAAGTATTTCTATCGAAACAAGCTAAAGGCAGCAGAAAAGGGATACCTCTACTGTGTTAGGAAGATCAGGTGAAGGCTGACTTGTCTTCACTTGGTATTTCCAATTGGCGCCAGGCAGCATCAAGGAAAAACGAATGCCGCGCTTTATTGAACTCGGCCAAAATCGTCCAGAGGGTTACGCGTCAATTAAGAAGAATAAGAATTTCTGAATATCTCTGGTCTAAAAAAGGTTCTCACAAAAATTGTAGGGCAACAAAAATTTAGGAAGTATGTATCACGCTTCGAATCGGAAGAACTCGACCTAAAACTCGCTATTATATTCTCGTTATATTACCACCAGTGTAATATATGTATATACATACATCTATATATTATTAGGCTAACATTTTTCCCATACAAACAATTGCCAGGCTGTTTAGCACATTTAACATACTCACAGCCACATAAAATTTATTAGGATGTGTTCATATGAGTCAGGAGCAGTGCATAGGCATATAATTTTTTCTATAAATTATTTAATTTCTTTATAATTAATAAATAAATTTTTTAGTTAAGAGAAATAGATATCGTAAACGTGTTTACAAATATCGTAAACACAGTTGAAGAGACGCTTTAATTTAAAAGCGCTCTCTCTATTTTATATGCATTGGCCCAGTTTACGCTCAGATCAAAATCAACGCGGCCAAATATCTCCTATTGCTTTTCCATTAAAGCGTAAAATGAGAGAGAGTGCGGGAGAACACACTGAGTACTTTTAATTTTGACCAAGGCATATCTAACAGGTAGGCTCGGCGGCGAATTGAAAAATTTCTTTTTTCATTTACAAAGGTAGAGTGTAATGTCAAAAGCAAAGCGAATTCACATCATGGTCAATAGGAATGGACGAGTCCCAAGCGAATTCAGATTTTAACCACGGCGAAATATCATTTTGACATTACACTCTACCAATTACAATAACAAAATACATGGGAAATTTCTGAATTCGTCACCGGGCCTACTTTCCTAGATCTGCGTTGATTTTGACCACGACTTCGCGTCGGACCGTGATAAAAAGGGCAAATCAGTATTGCGGTACAACTGAAATTTATAAAGTGTTGCTTATCTCCGCGAAAAGCAATAATTTTTGTACCAATACAAAGTTGAAAAAATAAATTGCATGGTCGAATTTCGAGCACCGGCGATACTAGTACAATTTATTCTATGGACATTGAGGCATTGAGAAAAGTAAAAGAAGATACTTAAAGTTCTTGCTAAAGAACTAAGATTGCAATTGTCTTAAAGGGAATTTCTAAGCACTTGCGTTCATATATACATATATGTATGTATGTATAAATTTATGTATGTAAGAAATTATTAGAGCATAGAACACTAGTAAGTTGAGTGCATTTACATAAAATATCTACATTTAAGCACAATCGAAAACCAGTTTATTTGTACATACATTTATCTATGTACCTTTCGTACGAGTAATTCTGTATGTAGAATTTGACCCTCACCTTTTGGCACCGCATTCATTTCCAGACACATTCCCTGCATTACTTAGCATGTAAGTTAAATTACAAAAAGTGGTTGTTGCATGTTGAATGCATTTTAAGCATATTATAAATATGTATGTATATACAACATACTACACAAAACACATAAATAAATATTCGTACATATTTAAGCCAAGTGTTCTAAGCAGTAGAAGTGGCTGCAATGTTAGGAGTAGACTTTGGTCGTTGCAGTTGTTGCTTGCAGCGCAACTCACCCCAACAAACGATGCGTTAAGCATTAGTGCAACAATCATATGCCAAAAATGCAGTTGTAAGAAGAAATATGTATGTACATATTTACCTAAACAACAACTAAAACTGTATTTAGCTCTCTAGTTTAGTACAACATAAAATGCATAGTGTCATTGTCACAGTTCGTGGTCAACAAAATGATAATAATACTACTATTGATGACAATATGTTTTTGCTGTTGTTGCTGTTTTGCCTCTAGTTACCAGAAACAACAAATGCGGTTTATTCGATTGGTAAAAGTGGAATGCATAAATACATACCTACATATGTAGCTATAAATGTATATACTCTGAAAAAAATACCCGTACTTAAACCAACAACTTTCGGCTGTTGAATCTCCGTCTTTGATTCAACAGCAAAAGTATTTGTTTTTACAGCAAAGTTTTTGATCCAACAATTTATTCAAAAACGGGCGTTGTTGATTCAAAAACTTGCTTGCCTTTAAAAAATTTTTTGTGAGAAAATATTTTTTTGTGAAAATAAAAAAAAAATAATGATGGAGAGAAGATGAAGAGAAAAATCCAAAAAAAAGTTTATTTTTAGCAACAATTTTCTCACCGTTGTTGATTTAAAGGCAAAAGTATTTGACCCAACAGTTTCCGCTGTAAACAAAAATAATGAGAACACATTTTTTTAAAATTTGTTTTTACAATGATTCAAATAATTCATGGATTCCTTTTTAGGAAATGGAAGTATAAATAGGTTACTACAATTCAATATAATGTTGAATGTTCCACTATGTGATGATTGGATAGAATTTCAGGTTGGTGTCATGGTTCGAATCCGGAGGAGAATATAAAATAAAGAAGAAAATCAGAATAAGAAATAAAGATAGCGACCAGTGAATGCTAAGAAGGAGAGAAGAAGAGGAGAACAAGCGGAGGCTACATATTTGCAGTTGGGACCTGGGCGGAGAGAAGATGAAGAGTAAAATGCAAACAAAAATTTATTTTTAGGTGAAAATTTTTTCCAACAATCTCCGTTATTGACTTAAATCAACAACGCTCGCACCTTTGAAACAACAACGGAGCGTTGTTGGGCACATTTCAACTGCGGAAAGTAGTTGATTTAACAGCGAAAGTCTTTAGATTTACAACGTTTTTTTTTTCAGAGTAAATACTCTACAAAAAATCTACGGTTTATTTAAGGCTTTTTCGGATGATAAGACATAAAATAATGCCTGAAAATTCTGTGGAACTGAAGTTGTCTGAACAAAGGCTTATTTTCCTGTGTTGATGTCCTCAGGCCATAAGGTCAATACTCTCTCTTTGCTTTCGAGAGAAAACCTTTTTCCCAAGGCTTATCACTGAGAGAAAAATCAACCAAAAGTTGGTTAATAGTACTAATTTCACACTTGAAATGGAATCAATGTGAATTTTGTTTAATATTACCATTACCATGGTTGATATATTAGACAGTGTTTTTGGTTATATTAGCCATGATATTTGTTGATATAACAAAATGTTAGTTGAAATCTTCAACCAATTTTTTGTTACTATTAAACTATTGTTACTATTAATTTGTTGGTTATATTAAACATGGTATTGTTTGATTTTTTCGACCATGTTTTTGGTCATATTAACTATGAAATTTATTGATATAACAAAATGTTAGTTGAAATCTTCAAGCATTTTTTTGTTATTATTAAACAATTTGTTGGTTATATAAAACATGGTATTGTTTGATTTTTTGACCATATTTTTGGTCATATTAACTATGAAATTTATTGATATAACAAAATGTTAGTTGAAATCTTCAACCAATTTTTTGTTACATAAAATAAAAATATGTATGTACAGTTTGAAGGGTTTGAAGCGCAATTTGCTTTTGTTCATAAACGTAAATTTTTCAAGCGTCGCTCATCACAACATCAAAAAACTCTCTCGCTCTCTGCAATTCGGGTCTAGCCATTCAACTTCGTCAAGCACAAACGGTGTTGAAGGCGATGGTAACAACAGAGCCGAAGGCATAAAGATTCGGAAATGTTTTTACGTTTTTTTATATATGAATTAACCAATATTTTCGTTAATATAACAAATATACACGTTGGGGAAACCATCTTTTTGTTTGATATTGATTGTAACCAAAATATTGGTTAATGGTACAATGAAAATGTAAATATTAAATTTTTTCCTTTTCAGATGAACAAATCAACCAATAAAACTTTAACCAAGAAGTTGGTTGAAAAAACCATTGTACTTTTTTCTCTGTGTATTTGCCATGAAAAATAAGTCTTAGATAGCTCCTTATATTAAGTACTTAAGTGGTGTATATATACCTTATAATAAGCTTTATTCGCCATATGAAGTAAGGCTGATCTTATTCCTTATAATAAAGGTTTATATGAAGATTAATTACCTTATAATAAGGCTTGTATATTATTTAATTTTTCTAAGCGGCAATATATGTATGAACGTACACACAAAATTCTTAGCGCTCTCAGCACATTGTGCTCTCTTTGCCCATGTTTGCTCATAAAAATAAATTTGCTCTCTTTCTATTTGAGATACACTTTTCTTATGCCTTAAGCTTATTATACTTTTTGCTGGGTAGGTATTTACCTAGAGTACAACAACAACCAGCTTTTCGTTGCTGTTAACTATTGATAATTTGTGTGATTTTGTGTGTTGCATTTGCTGGACAATTACTTAAATGGGATTTGGATTGTGGGCGGCACCACGCGGCGGCAACTTTGGTTGTTGCATTTAACTATTGATGAAATACGAGAATGCATATTTGGCATGCCGTATGTGTGTGTGAAATGAAGCTTTTTGCATATTTACTGCGTAATTTGAAAAAAAAAAATAAAATATAATAATAATAATAATAAAATAAATAAATGCAAGTATGGAATTGAAATTTTAATTCCATTGATATTTAATATGGAAAATTAATTGGAAACAGAGATCTGCACGTGAACGTATGTGTACCAGGAAATGCGTTGCATTAAAAATTCGACACAAAAAAAAAAAATGAAATGCTTGCGGCGTAAATATATCCTCTAAAAGGCCTGAATAAGCCATGATGGTAAGGCCTATAAAATAATGTTTACTGAGTTGATGTACTACTATATATCTCTCTGAGAGGAAACCCTACTCCCAAAGCTTATTCGTCATGTGAAATAAGGCTTAGAAAATTACTTATAATAAGGGCTTGTGCGGTGTTTCAATGCCTTATAATAAAGCTTATTGCCCATAGAAGATAAGACCTATCACATATCTTATAATAAGTGATTAGCACCAAAACGAAAAAAGAAACAGAACTTACTAAAGAAAAACTTAAACCTTTGTAAATATGAGAATTCTGAGCATTTGTGGAAGCTCAAAAAAGCTAGTTTCAATTAATTAAACAATTAGTAACAACGGGTTTAAAGAAAAATTTGGCATTCTATTTTTAACCACTACACTTTTAAGCACTACACGCATTCAAAAGCATTCACCAATCGCCTGAAATTACCAACATGTCCCAACCTACATCGATTTACACAAAAAAAAAATGTAGTCAGTCGGCTTTACAGCATTTTCCTCAAAAATAATTTATGTACTTCTCTCTTTTACGAGTATTTATTGCTTTCTGCTTTTGAAAATTCCCTAAAGTAAGGTCAAGTATGTGTTTAGTGCAACATTTCATTTCAATGCTGCGCAATTCTTATTCGCCTCTTGGTGCTACATTCAACTGCTGCAAGAAAGTTTCTTAATAAAAATATTAAATTGGTATATGTTATGACCGCACATACACACACATACACACACATACACCACAAATGTTGCTAGCGACCCGCACAATACACTTTCTCACCACACTTGCAACAATTTGCGGCAAGAACGCGGCTTACAAGTGGCGGCTAACTGGTTTCCTTGCGGTTGTGCCATAGTGACGGTCGATTGCAAACGTTACCTGAGCAAACACGCGTGGCAGGCAGGCAGGCACGTTGCCAGTGTGGCCAACTGTACTCTGTGATAATTTTTGATTTCTTTATTTTTGTGATGGCTAATTTCTGCTGTGTGGTTGTGTGTGTGTGTGCTTTTGTTTATATTAATTTTAGAGAAAATTTGCAAACGAGCAACAACGCATTACAGTGGCTGGTTTGGAGAGTTTCTTTTGTGATTAAAGTGAAGGATTTTGAAAAATGGCGTTGCCAGATTATGAGAAATGTTGATAATAACAGATATTAAATTCTATAGAAAACCATTTTAGCAGGGTTGCCACTTTTAAGGAAAAATAACTATAGAACTAACATTTGATGCAAAAATCATCAAATAAGAAAAAAGAAGAAAATTTTTAGAGTTGCCACCTTAGAAAAAATAATTTAGTTTCAGCTATTTTCGAGAAACATAAGAGAAATTTGGTATGCACTGTATCAGCAACACAGCCATAGCTTTCAATCATAAGTAGAAGCTAACTTTTTTTAAATACTCAAGCAGGGTTGCCACGCTCAAAGAAAATATTTTTTGTGCTTGTCATCTTTCCAAAAGTGAAATTGAAATTAAGCTACAGCAACATAGCAACAGCTTTCAATACCATGAAGAAATTAATTTGTTTTATTAAAATCATACAGGGTTGTCACCTATTTCTTAAGTTAAATTATGGTTTATACACTTTTATAACTTGTGTTAATAGACACGTAAAAATTTATTGAAATCGGTTTATGACCACGCCTACTATTTAACATAGATATTTCTGTAATACCCTTTGGGAATTTGTAACGTGACATCTTTTTAACTAAAAGTCATAAAGGGATGAAATTTTGCACAAAGAATAATATTCATATGCTTAGTTGGATGACTGATAAAATTTTGAAAATCGGCGTAGCTACGCCCACTTTATGCAGCACTCGCTTTATATTAATTACACCGTGTTTCCATCAAACGCAAACAAACAATGATAGCATACAGCTGAGTATCTAATGTTCGATTCCACTCGAACTTACGCTTCCTTACTTGTTTTTTTTTTACATATGTAAATAATAAATTTTGGAATTTTGTACTTGCAACAATAAAAAATGTTGTTCAATATGAAAGTGATTTTGGAATATTTCATTTAAACCAAAGTAGCTTGGGTAAAAAAAACTCGATTTCGATCAAATAAACTTTTCTGAAAACTGCATTAATTTGCACAGATTCCTGTATATTTTGTTTAAAAAGAAATTTAAGGTATCTTGAAAATTCCCGGGTCCAAACTTGAAAATCCGTGACTAAAAAAAATAAAATTCCACTTTAGGTGATCTTGGTACCTTCCCTATCGCTCGCGCTAAAAAACTGAGTATACCATTCGATTAAGCCGTTAATTTTACATGAGAATATGTATCTTTTGTTTTTTTATTTTTAACCCTAGAATGCATACGATGTCTCCGGGACTCACTTTCATGTAAAATTGAACATTTGTTGTATTTTTGAATTATGCTGTGCACAATTTTTCAGGAATGCTATCTTTGAATATTTCTAATCATAGTAGGCTACGGATATTTTGAAAAAAAAAAAAATGTTTCCTTTTGAAATAATGGCAGTTTTGTATGACTACCCCTTTTATACATACGTTGAGACTGCAAGACTCATATGGCTCATCGAAGTATGCCATGCAAATTTTTTTCAGTAAAAACGTTTATTTGTGTAATTGAAGTGAGCTTATTTTGTAAAAAAATATTTAGTAGTATTCCGTACTTGGTCAAGTGCACAATAATAATTTTTTTGTTGAAATAATACTTCTTCAAACGGCAAAAGGTAATATATATGGTTTATATTTTGCAATATTATGGATATCTAATATATAAATTTTTTTTTTTTTTGCAAAATTAGCTGAATAAAAGATGGCGTCAACAGAGCAAAAAATCTGTTCGCTCTGAAAAAAAACGTTGTAAATCTAAAGACTTTCGCAGTTAAATCAACTACTTTCCGCAGTTGAAATGTGCCCAACAACGCTCCGTTGTTGTTTCAAAGATGCGAGCGTTTTTGATTCAAATACTTTTCGTATTTAAATTAACAACGAAAACTGTTGCATCAAATATTTTTACATTTAAGTTAATAGTTTTTGCTTTTGGATTAACAGCAAATATTTTTAGACCAAAAGCGAGCACCGTCGATTCAAATACTTCTCGTATTTAAGTTAACAGCGGAAACTGTTGATGTAAATACCTTTCGTATTTAAGTTAACAGTTTTTGCTTTTGAATTAACAGCAAAAGTTTTCAGTCCAAAAACGGGCACCATTGTAGCAAATACTTACGCATTTAAGTTAACCTCCAAAAAATTTTAAACAATAGTATTTTTTTCATATAATGAATATTATTTTATTTTTTTATATAATATATACATATGTATTTACATAGTAATAATACTAAGGCCCTGTTTCATCAAACCAACTTTTTTTGAGAAATTGAAATGTGATAGATTTTTTTACACATGTTAATTATAATAACATTTAGACTAATAATAAAACTAAGATTAATATTATTAAAAATGAGATTAATGAAAAAGATCAAGAATTAATTCATATTAATCTTACAATTCTTTGTCTTCATTTAGAGTACATACTTTTTGAGAAATTGAAATGTGATCGATTTTTACACATGTTAATTATAATGACTAAGAATAAAGGTCTGGTTATACTTGCATAGCACAGCAGCGCACAACATAAGAATTGTCACATACGAAATCTGTTTAATGGGCTTTCCGTGTAATCGATTACTCAACGCATAGCGGCACAGGGCACAGCATGCAAGTCTGTTGAAGTTTGATTTCTGTGTTATGTGCTATGCGATTTGACATTTGGCAACACGAATGTGTGTGTGTTGAGTGTGCGAAGAGTTACACGCAAGGCTAATTTATACAGGTTAACTTACTAAACAGCTGATTTTTAACTTTTTTCTACTTTTTTACTTTAATAATGGTGCTTATATCATCTTGGGTTAATTTTGAGCATGGTGCAATATGATTTCTACAAAGGCGAACTATGATTTTGACAGAAGCACCACAGAATACACAGACAATTTACATGAAGTGTTTATGTATGTATGTACGAATGTCGGGATGCGAAAACTTTTATTAATTAACCATGGTTGCAAGGCTATGCGAAGTATAATCAGCTCTATGCGCTATATGTTTTGCGCTGCCCTGCTTTGCTATGCTATGCAAGTATAACCGCGTCTTAAAACTAACATTAATATTACTAAAAATGAGATTAATGAAAAAAATCAAGAATTAATTATTATTAGCACACTTACCATCCAATTTATCGCACGACTTGGGCTCGTTCTACAACAAATCGTCACATTAGTGGGCCTGTTGTACAAGTTGGATGAAGATCAAACGATTTTGATATTTTGTCGCGTTGTACAACAAATTGGAAGGTTAGTGGATATGTTTGACAAACTTCATTATATTTTTCTTGCTGAAGTGAAACCATCGCGCGCATCATGTTGGAAATAAGAAATAAAAGTGGCAAAATTTAATAAATTGCTACAAAAATATTGCCGAAATGTGCAATATTAAGTGTCAAAAATGTAAACATTTAATTTATATATTTTTATAATACAAAAGCAAGCATCTTTTTTTCAATTATTACATGTAGAGCCAAAAAGAGAGCGAACTGTCAGAAAACTGAGATCGCGCATAGTACAATAATTTAGAGGTAGGCGCACGGGCGAATTCAGACTCTATTTTTTTTATTTACAAATGTAGAGTGTAATGTCAAAATCAAAGCCAATTCACATCATGACCAACAGGAATGGGCGAATCCCAAGCGAATTCTGATTTTAACTAAGGCGAAATATCATTTTGACATTACACCCTACCAATTACAATAACAAAATACATGGGAATTTTCTGAATTCGCCCGTGGGCCTACCTTTGTGGATCATCCTTGAGATCGCGCAAATGAGAGTACCACAAGCTCACTTTGCCAATTTTTACTGTACAAATATTAATAGATAATTTTACTAGCGAGAAGAAAAAGAAATGCTAAATGAAATATACATGAATCCAAAATAAAGTAAGCAGTAAACCAAATTAGTTATTTCTATTTAAAAAAAAATGCAAACATTTAAGCAGTAAGGAACTTTATATTTTCATGTATACATATATATTTTTGGCAACCCATATCGCGACAAATAAATAATTTATGTTACACGATCAATTTGCGTTGCATCAGTATATATTGAGCGTGTAAGAGGACCTTAAAGCGTTGCTACTACCTTGAATTGTAGCTAACTTCAAGTGTTGATGACAACTTAAGTCTGTTTCCATACTCGCGAATTTATTTAGGGTACATTTTTTGGAATCTTTTCGCTACTTTGTGTTTTCGTACTTTGATGCAAGCAAACGGGAACGAATTTAATTTTGTCTCGTAATTGCAAAACAGCAATAGCCGATGTTTTTTTCTTATTGCTGAATTCAGCCGAGCCAAAAACGAAAACACGAATCATTCGCTTCAGTGTTCAGCTGAGTCGTGTTTGCTTGTATAGTTAAGCCAAGCAACTCAATTTGAGAGGGTTGCTTTTACTTCCAGCAATTAGTTGAGTGGTAAATTTTTGCTTACAGTTGCTTATTTTTCTGAAACTAGCTTTAAGCAGAATTCAACATGAAAAGATGTTTACAAATGCACATACATACATATTATGTGTACATACATCCATACATAAGTAAATATGTATAAAAAATCGAAATATGCGTAAACAAATCGTTTCAGCAAAATAAGCAAAAGCAGAAAAAATGCAAAGACACAACTAATTGCTGGAAGTAAAATGAAATCCCCCAAATCGCGTTGCTTTGCTTAACTATACAAGCAAACACGGCTCAGCTGAAAACTGAAGCGAATGAATAGTGTTCTCGTTTTTTACTCGGCTGGCCGAGTTTGCTAATTTACTTTTCGTTAGCAAAGGCAAAGCAAAAGCAAATGCAGCAAAAGTAGCTAAGCAATTTCCAACCCTGGCGCAGGGTAATTTCGGCTGTCATTTTTGTATGGCGAAACAACGTTATTTAAGGGTAATCAACGCCGAAACAACGATTTTTGCCTAAATAACCCTTAAATCACGTCAATCTGAACATGCTATTACATTGCAAAATCCATTTCTGTTGTTTTCCCAAAACAAAAGAGTGATTTTTGTAAAGCGTAGTTTTTGCAAATAACTTTTTATTAAAAGATATATATTTTCCGCATTTAGATTATTAACCGCAGAACCAAAAAAATGTCACACAAACGTAACACATGCAACACACAGATTTCCAGATGCACAATAGCAATTGTAACTTAAATCTCTTACAGATTGAGTTGCCTAATAGAAAAAATTAATCGTGCAATTTAAGTAAATAAATTAAAAATGGTAATTTGTTTTGGTCGTGGTTTTACAGTATAATGTCGAAAACAAAAAACACCACCGAACTTAAATTGAAACATAAACAATTGAAAGGTTTAGAGGTAATTATCTACTTTAGGTTGCAACCGCTAATATTCGTTAACTTATTAGAGCGCGTTTCGATATCAGGAACCCGAAGCCGGAGCTTAATTCTTTTTATTTCAATAAAGAGTTATTAACAAAAAATTTTCTACGGAGCACCTCCAACACATTCTCTGCAAACACTAATTTATATGACCAGTGATACATCATTTGAACAACAGGATTGATGCAAAGAGACACAGACACAAATATTTTCATAAAGTTTTTCACAGCGTCCATATAAAAATGATGGAAACTTGTAGGCAGTGTGTGGCAGAAATTTCCATCTATCTTGCACCTCAAATGATATATCAAATGACTATCACTGTCTTATAGGGCTTTTTAAACACATAAATCCAACTTATTTTTTTAATTTTTTCATAACTTACATTGTTTTCCGACCGCCACATTTGTAGATTCCTGCGGAATTTTATTTTGTCGGCGATGAGTTCCCTTTTATTTAAAATTTCATCGATGTCGTGGGAGTGCATCATTCCGAGCAGTTCAATATTTTTTATGCCGCATTGATTGAACTGCATCAATGCATTTACCGACAACTCCCACGACACGAGCAAATGGCTTATTTCCTCATCGCCGTCAAATATAACATCCAGGTTTGGCTCGTTAGATAGCTCGTTGTCAGAAAAAAGAGGATAATCAGACATATTTAATCTGTAAATACAAAATGTATTTTTAAATGCTTATGTATACTACATATCGTCGGTGATACTGCAATACGTTCCACGTCACTTTTCACTTCTTCCTGAATACACCTAAATAACCTTTTTACAGTGTTGTCAATCACATAGAATTTGCTTTTATATATAACTTCGCTTTTATATATACTATAAAAATGTAAAAAACACCGCGAAAAGTGAAAATATATATAGTTTTTTCTCCTTCCTCAAAAATTTAGTCACGGCGACATGGCACGTTCTGCAGTATCACCGACGATATGTACATATAATAGCCCTGTTTTTATTTAAGCGCATATACATCTGCGCTTAAATTTTGTATGGATTTATAAGCGCAAATCTCTATCCGCCCTTAGCAGTCCATACATAATTTAAGCGCAGATGTATATGCGCTTAAATAAAAACAGGGTTAATATTAATATACGTACATAAATAAATTATAACTTACCTTCAAATGTATGTAATTATGTACATATATTATATGTGTATTGTTTTAAGTACATACATATATTACAATTACAATAAGTAGCACGTATGTATGTATCTACATATATTTTTCACCAAAATTTAATTTTTAACACATTTTTTTTCTATTTTTTATTTATTTTTTTCAAAGCCTTCTTTATTTATGCTTAAACAATTTTTAACAGCAAGCAAGTTGTTGAATCAACAACGCCCGTCTTTGAATTAACTACGGAAATTTGTTGAATCAAAAACTTTGCCGTTAAAACAAATACTTTTGCCGTTGAATCAAAGACGGAGATTCAACAGCGGAAAGTTGTTGGTTTAACTACGGGTATTTTTTTCAGAGCGTGCAAACGATGATAATATGGAAGCGGTTATAAGTACATGGCTTGAGGAAGATGACGATTATCTTGTCGAATCCAGCGATTCATCTGACGAAGAAGATACTTTTCCAAATTTTGCAGACCAGCCTTGTGAACACTTCAATATGACTGACGATAGTGAAGACGAGTATAGTCCCGAGCAAGATGCAGGTATGTCGGAAGGCTGCAATAACTCGATTTACTCCTTTTCCGGAAAAGACGGGTTTGTGTGGAATAGTACACCACCCCAGCAAAACAAAGTTCGTGCTCACAACGTAATCCGTTTTACACCTGGCCGCAGACAAAAAAGGAAAATTTGGTCAAAAAAGAACGCCTGGGAAGCATTTATTTCCAAGCAAATGATCGATGAAATAATATTATACACAAACAGAGAGGCAAGCCGATGTTTTGAAGCACAGGGAAAAAATGGCCTCAATTAGAACATGACGAAATTGAGGCCTTTTTTGGTTTGCTACTGATGGCTGGTGTCGAAAAAAATTGGCATACACCGGTCCGTTTCTTGATAAGGCTGCAAACCCATTATACAAAGCGACAATGTCTGTAAACAGATTCGAAAACATACGTAGAATGCTTCGTTTCGATGATAAGAGAACTCGTGCCTTTCGACTTTCATCAGATTAATTTGCGCCTATTCGTCATATATGGGAATTATTTTTGCAGCAGTGCCGGACAGAAGTTGTTCCAAAAGCGTTTGTAACTATTGACGAACAGTTATTAAGCTTTAGAGGACGTGCAAGTCTCATTCAGTATATGCCATCGAAACCGGCCAAGTACGGCATTAAATTCTTTTGGCTCTGTGAAAGCGATTCCGGTTATGCTACTGATGGACAAGTGTATTTAGGCCGCCAGCCCGGAAATAATGTTCAGCACAATGTAGCTGAAAATATTGTGAAATCTCTAATTACAACCGTACAAAATTCTGGACGAAATTTAACAATTGACAATTTTTTCACGAACATTCCCCTTGCATTAAATTTGTTGGATGCAGGACTAACGGTTGTAGGAACCTTACGTAAAAATAAAAAGGAAATACCACTGGAATTTCAGGCTTCTAAGGAGAGAGATATATATTCGTCTTTATTCGGTTTCAAGGAAGACTTGACATTGGTGAGTTATGTTCCAAAAAAAATAAATCCGTTATTTTACTAAGCTCTATGCATCATGATGATGCTGTTAACATGGAGAATGTAACTAAAAAACCGGATGTCATTGAATTTTATAATAAAACCAAGGACGGTGTCGATCATATGGATCAAATGGTTGGTAACTACAGCTGCAAAAGGCAAACAAGGCGATGGCCCATGGCTGTTTGGTGTAACATAATGGATGTTGCAGCTCCAGGGCCGTGCGCAGGAATTAGCCTTGGGGGGGTTTTTAATTTTGGTTTGCATTCGCATACATTTTTCGCTAAGATAAACATATTTGCTGAAACAGATATCCAGACCCATACACCATAAATTTAAATGTTCTCTAACTTTTCTGAAACTCATTATGATTCATCAAAACCTAGTTAACCAGGTCCTGAATAGTACGCGGAAAGAATTTTTTACTAGAATCAATGCCGAGACAAGAAAAATTAGACTTGATTTTGAACTTAGAAAATAATTTCTAAATAAGAAAAAATTTTCTTGCTTCAAGTGAAATTGGATTTTAAATAAATAAGAAAAAATTTTCTTGCTTCAAGTAAAATTGAATTTTAAATAAATAAGAAATAATTTACTTAGGGTAAGTGTTTTTTCTTGTTTTTTGAAATAAATAATTAAGAAATTATTTTTTTGTTGCAAGTAAAACTTTTCTTATACGAGCTTAAGTTAGTAAGAAAATATTAAATATTAAATTAAGTAAATATTTTCTAAAAATATTAAAAACGTAAAAAATAAGGAAAATTAAAACTAATCATGAGGGATTAGAAAACCATAATTAGTCAACTAGTATTTTCCTAGGACTTGTTTATTGAAATGACAACATTTTATTTAATATAAATGAAGATGCAAATAGTGAACTCCTTATACCAAATGCTTCACTAACAATTTGAGAATTGCAAAAATATTCAGAAATATGCAAAGCGGATGGCAAATTAAAAAAATACATGTAACTTTGGAAATGCAAATTCAGCAAGAAAAATTTTACTTCGCGCAAGAAAACGTTTTCTTATTTATTTTACATTTTTTTTCGCTTTATTTTGTTGTTCGAATTCGTCGAAACACAATTTTCTTAAATTCTTCTTGATATTAGCAAAAAGATTTTAAGAAAAGATGTTCTTATTTATTTAAACATTTTTTTTTTTAATATTTTTTTTCTATAGATTTTGTTAGTGTTCTTGAATAAGAAAATAATTGTCTCATTTTTGGAAAACTCAATTTCTTATTTCCAGTAATAATTAAGTAAATTTTTCTTATTTTCCTAAAAATTTTCTAAATTGAATTCAAGAAAGCATTTTTCTTGATTCAAGTATACAAATTTCTTTCCGTGTACTGTTTACAGTACTTGTTAATTGAAACTGCTCACTGTTTTCACAAAATGAACATTTTTTGTTATCAGTAAAATTTTTTTAAAAATGCCAAACGAACATATGCTACACAACTTTGTAATTTCGGAAAGCTCCAAGTGCAATTCAAAGTGCCGAACTTATGTATTGGCCAACCTTATTTTTTGCAACTTTCACCAATTTCTTCTTCCGTAAAATTATTGTAACTAATTTTGTCAAAAATTATGAGTCAAGATTCAATGCAAAATTTATACTGTATTTTGAAAATTTTTGCAAAATCATTGCAACTTAGATTTGGTCATGGGGGGGGTTTAATTCCCAAACCCCCCCCCCCCCCCGTGCGCACGGCCCTGTGCAGCTCTAAACGCCTTTTTTATATTTATTGGTGAAAATCCCAATTTCGCAAGTGGAATACGACACAAAAGGCGCATATTTCTAAAAGAACTAGCTATAGAGCTAGTACTTCCGTACATGAAACGTAGGGCAGAGAGCTCAACAAAATTGACTAAGATTCATAAAATGGCTATGGCCAATTTTATTACTATGGAGGAAGAAGCAACTACTAAAAATGATGGTCCACTAGCAAAAAAGAAAAGATGTGAACACTGTCCTCCTAAGATTGGTCGCATGAGCAAGTTATTTTGTGCTAAGTGTTTTAAAAGTATTTGTAAGGAACTTTCTGTAATGATTTGTGACACATGTTTTACTTGTGCTAATTAGAGTATTTTGTTAATTTTTTAATATTTAGTATATCCTTTGCCCCGTCGCAATTGTGTTCCGGACATAATACTGATTTTTACAGCAGTGAGAATTAAAAAAGGCTAGGCGGGTATTTATATTTTTAAAATATTCACTTATTAACAAGACTTATTCAATTAAACATAGCATATGGATTATATTCTATTATGCCTCTTAATTTTCGTCTTATTTCTCCCAATTTTTTTTGCAATATTTTACCCCATTCGATTGGTTATCTGTTTTCGTAAAGATTCTGACTTAATATGAAAAAAAAAAGGGAAAAAATAATAGCTTAAAAAACTCAAAAAAAACGCTTTAATCTTAAAAATCGTACTAAAAATTGAGAAATAATTTAATTAGAGACAAAATGATGAACGAAAATATAAGTATTGGTCCCAATATATATATGGTCCCAAACAGGGTTACCGAAAATTGTCAAGATCGGACACCTCTAACATATAGCTCCCATACAACCGATTGTTCAGATATGGACATTTTGGTGTATAACTCCTCCATTTAAATAGCCAAGACACCATTTTTTCTAATAAATCTTTCCATAAATAACCCACAAAATTAAAATTATAAATTAAACTTAATCCGGCTATGTACATATGTACATAGGTAACTTTTCATTTCCCCACTCATGACAGGTATGAAGTCTTCGGTACGGCCGAAGACAGCCGCGCTTTTACTTGTTTTTTATTGCAAACACAACAACAACAAAACAGAAAGCTTGTTACTTATTGGCTTGCACACGGGAGTGAATTGAATGAAATTCATAGAGGCTATTTTGAAGAAAGGTAACTTAAAGGCCCCAATGAAGCATGAAATATAATGTTGAATGCCCCACTATATGATGTCGTTGGGCTGAATCTCATATTGATGTCGTTTCGAATCCGGAGTAGAATAGAAATAATAAAGGAGAGAACACAATAAAAGTAAAGTGAATGTTTCAAAAAAATAATAATTGAGTTAAGGCTCCGTTACCCTAGAACTTAATTTTCGTGACTTAACTTTACTTAACTTTAAAAATAGGTATCTGTTACCGACCATGTCAACCTCTTATTTGCCACATTAATTTTTTTTTATACCTTTCATGAGAATGAAATGGTATTATAACTTTGTGCCGAAAATCAAATCTTGAAATTACTAGAAGGAGGCGTGACAGACCCATCAATATATATACCGATATAATCAGAATCATGAGCTGAGTCGTTTAAGCCATGTCCGTCTGTCCGTCCATCCGTCCGTCCGTCCGTCCGTCTGTGTGAACGCAAACTATTCCCTCAGTTTTTGAGATATTTGATTGAAATTTGGAACACGGGTGAATTTTGATGCTCAATCGATCATTTGTCGGAATTGGCCGAATCGGACCACTATAACATATAGCTCCCATACAACCGATTATTCAGATATACACATTTTGGTGTATAACTTCCCCATTTAAATAGCTAAGGTCATGAAATTTTGAAGTATTTGTACACATGTTGGCCTAAACAATTACCGAAAATTGTCAAAATCAGACCACTATAACATATAGCTGCCATACAACCTATTGTTCAGATATACACATTTTATCGTATAACTCCTCCATTTTAATAGCCCAGACACCATTTTTTCTAATAAATCGTTCCATAAATAACCCACAAAACTGAAATTATAAATTATACTAAATCAGGCTATGTACAACATATGTACATATGTAGGTAGCTTTTCATTTCCTCACTCATGAAAGGTATGAAGTCTTCGGTACGGCCGAAGACAGCCGCGCTCTTACTTGTTTGAAGTTTCTTTATGCTCGAGTTTTAAAATTATTTTTCTTACGTGTTTATTCGTGGAGCTAATACAAAGAAAATTGGAAAGAAAAAAAAGGTTGTTTTCCATATTTTTAAATATTGTGAGAATGTATAAAATATGCAAAACGCGGGCACTTGATAGAAGAATAAGGCGGTGGTCTGTCCATCCAATAGAGACTGGTATAGTGGAGGATACCAACGAAAAGTTTCCGAAAAAAATTAAAGATGTGGGTGGAGATAGATTTTTTCATCGCTACGATATTCCTCATTCATTGCTGACAGGCCTTGTACCTGAAGGAGTTCAGAAATACTTGGGGAAGGTTCTGCAGTTTCCAATATCGAGGGTGGTGGGCGAATAGGGGGTGGTGAAAATGCTTGCACCTGAGTAATAATTTGGGAAGGCTCTGCAGTTTCCAATATAGAGGACGATGGGAAAATGGGGAGTGGAGAAGATACTTGCACCTGAGATAATGGCGTGATTTCATCCAAAATTATTCCATTTTCATATATGTATGTATTTCCTTGGCTGCACGCACTCATTTTTACTTGAGCTACACCTGAAAAAGTTGAGTCCCTGTATTAAATGAATAATAAACAATTTTCATTACTATACTTGCCTCCTTGGAATTATTTCCTTTTTCAGGAAATTCATCGCTTCCATTAGTGGCCAAACTAGGGATATCAATTTCTCATCGTCCATTATGTCTCTATCCACGAATTTTCTTTAATTTTTTTATTTTCTTGTTTTCTTTTTTTTTATACATATATAAATACATATTTGACAAATTGTCACTCAGTATGCCATATCAAATAAATGAACAGAAAAAAATATTCTTCCATATATTTTTTTGGGGTATTTTGAAAACGTAACATTTGGCAAACCAGATTCTCTCACAGCTCTCAGCAAACTGAAGACCGAAAATTAAAAATCAAAAATCTACAGGTTCCTAAGATACGTAAGTTAAGTTAATTTTTCGGTAATGAGTTACAGCTAGCTAAAAAAATTAACTTAACATAACTTGATGATGCATAACAGAGCCTTTAAACGTTGCAACTTTTAGGATGGGATGAAGTTACATACATACATACATACATACATACATACATACATACATAAATACATACATGCATACAGGTAAAGCTAATAAAAGCGTGTTAATTAAAAAACAAAACTGTTGTTGATTTTACGGCGTTTTTATTATTTTCGTAAAACTGGTTACATTATTTTGAAAAAGTTTCACTAGTCGAAACCATAGGTTAGGTTGGAGTGGCTACCGCCATAGTGGCACACTTAGCGCATGTCGAAACCAAAGACTTTTCCTCCTACAGTTATCTTTATGCGAGCTGGCGCACTAAGTAACAGAACCATACGGCTTGGGCCAATCTGTTCATCCGTCGTCTCTACTTTAACGAAATCAGGTACCGAAATTTCCGCGTAAGTCATTACTTGATACTGTAAAAAATATAATTAGTCACACGATGCTTAGCTGGGCTTGGATTAATTAAAAATATATATATTTTTATTTTTCGGGAATTACTTCCTCTCTTTTTTGTGTTTACTTTGTTTACATATTCAAAGATATTAAATATGATTTACTATTACAGGGTTGTTGTAATTTACTAACTAATACAAATCCTGTAAAGGTTTAAAAATTAATATATACGCATATATCACACCCTAAATCATAAAGTGAGCAACTCAAACATTTTTTAGATCGGTTTTTCTTTTCATAAACTGGTACATATACCACATCTCTAGCGCCTCTCAAAAAAAAAAAAAAAAACTTTTCAATCAGTGCCTCTCCTGACTGAAAAATAACCATTATATCGCACGTTTTATGCAATAGGGATTTAACTCAAAAAACATTTTTTTGGGAAAACGCAAATAAACTTTTATAATTTCAAATAGTTTCCTTCTACGGCTAACTACAAAATCACTTTTATTTCCGCCATTTTTAACTTTTTGAGTATTTTATAAGACTAGACTCAAAGGCACGACCCAGTTATTGAAATATATGGCAAAATCCCAGAAATCGAAAATTTCGAGTTAAATCCCTATTGCATATGTGGCTTTTTGCCATACCATTGCTTCTAAAGAAAAAAGTTTGTTGTTGTGTCACTTTATGATTTAGCTTGTGATATGTATATTAAAAACTAAAACTAAACTATCCCTATGCTTCTCACTGTCAGCAATATTCCGCGTTCACACATCGATCTTAGTAAATATTTTGAGGCGATTCAGATATAGAAATTAAATTATGTGATTCTATATCGGGACGCTTATTAGTACATACTTCAATTTGATACCAATATTGCTACAAAAAAAAAAACAATTGGGAATCATCCGACTCCACGTTTTGGCCTATATCTGAACTGGAAGCTGATTTTAAAATTCGAGTGGAATAAACTCTGTATTGAAACTCGATTAAAGACTTTCATTTGATAACAGTATTGCTAAAAAATTTTCTGCAACCTTCCTTTCTTCAGTACCATCCCATTTTCTACAATATATTATTTATAACGGAAACACTCCATAGCTGATTCAAAAACATATGTAAATGTATAAGTCATTGTTGGTTTTAATGCAAAAGTTAAGCTTAAAATTACTTTTTTGCAAACAAAAAAAAAAAAATACAGCCATTTCCTTGCACGCATTTTACCATAACTTTTTGTAGTTTTCTATCTCAAACCAGTACACCAAATTAAATTTTTGTGCGATAACTCATTGAATAATGTCGAAGCACTATTTTGCTACGAAAAACTTACCTTTTCACCCTTCCACATTACAGGTACCTTTCCAGTTATATTCACCAGTGTTGCAAACTCCGAGAGCAGTTTTTGGCCTGATTTAGGTGTTCCAAACTGCCAGACTTTACTTTCGGCAATTAACATAGCCACAACTGCAAAGGTAACTAAATAGAGTGCTCTCCTCATTTTTATATTATGTTTTTTTTTTTAAACCTATTTAGTTTGAAGCTTCAACTCTTTTGGAGTTACTGTTGTTCGATCGCTAAAAACAGTCGTTTTATAGGTCATGCGCTTATAGATTTTTAATGCATACATATACATACAAATGTACATATACATACATATATGTACATTCATATCTATGCATACCCTGCAAAACATGTGATTAGTCCGGGACGTGTCCGGGATCAATCGCAAGGGAGCATGCGACTAATACAATTTTACATACCTTTATATGGAGTGAATTGATCGCATTTGTTCGAGCATGTCCTATGAAGAGACTAATTGTTCAACGAGTATACCCGAACGGATACAAATGTAGATCAATCGCTTTCAGCACGAACGGGTACACATGTAGTTGTTAGCCAAGGCTATTTTTTATAACAATCTTTAAAAAATTACAAATGTTCATGCATGTTTAAGTAAAGATTATATAATGTTTTACTTTTGTAAAAAAATCTCAACAAATAATTTAAAAAAAAATTTTAAGTTTTGAGTATGCATTATGTGAGCGTGATGTAAATAAGTTTTCAAAGGATATTTTATTAAAATTATTATTCATCATTTTTATTTAAAGACAGGGTGTTCAATTAGTTTTATCGATTGTTATACAATTTTTTAAATATATTGCATATTTTTGTAAACTTTCTACATTTGTACCCGTTTGGAATTAAAGCGATTAATCTACATTTATCCCCATTCGGGATGAAAGCGACTAATCTACATTTATCCCCATTCGGGATGAAAGCGATTAATCTACATTTACACCCGTTCGGGAACAATTGGTCTACAATTAGTCTAAATTTATACCCGTACGGGAACAATCGCGAACTAATTGTGGACTGAATGTTCCCGAAAGAGGTAGATCCGGGACAAATCTCTTTCGGGATCAATCGCACATTTTTTTGC
Source organism: Urophora cardui (assembly GCA_960531455.1). Classification (NCBI taxonomy): domain Eukaryota; kingdom Metazoa; phylum Arthropoda; class Insecta; order Diptera; family Tephritidae; genus Urophora; species Urophora cardui. Next base: position 112,647,981 of record OY482673.1, on the reverse strand, counting down.
AGGGTATTTAGTCAGTTTTTAACTTGTTTAACTATGTCTGTATGTATTTACTAGAGGGCTGCACGAATGGATTCTAAACGGCCAACAATTTATTCCAGGCCGTCCAATTACAGTACCTACTTGTTTCTGTCGTTTGCGAATAAGCGCAAGTAGAGCACAACCATAAACAGAACCAATACAATTACTTATTCGTATTGACAATTACATGATCTTAACAAGTAAGGAAGCCTAAGTTCGAGTGGAATCGAACATTAGATACTCAGCTGTATGCTTTCATTGTTTGTTTACGTTTGATGGAAACCCGGTGTATTTTATAAAAAGCGAGTGCTACATGAAGTGGGCGTAGCCACGCCCATTTTCAAAATTTTTATCAGTCATCCAACTAAGCATATGGATATTATTTTTTGCTCAAAATTTCATTCCTTTATGACTTCTAGTTACAAAGATGTCGAGTTACACATTCCCAAAGAGTGTTCCAGAAATATCTGTTAAAAAGTAGGCGTGGTCATAAACCGATTTCAATAAATTTTTGCGTGTCTATTAACACAAGTTATAAAAGTGTATAAACCAATTTTCGTTATAATATCTCAATTATTTGTCGAGTTCTGAGCTAAAAAATCTCGTATATCCCTTTGTTCAAAAGGAGGCGGTGCCACGCCCATTTTCCAAAATTTTTCTATTTTATGTTTCCGGTATATCATGCCACAAAATTTCAATGAATGGCCTTTATATTTGACAAAGATATCGCTTAAAATGTTTCTATTAGGCCACTTTATAATACCCATATATAAAAGTGGGCGTGATCGTCAACCGATCTCGCTAAAATTTTCAACATGTATTACCACAAGTAATAAAAGTGTACACACCAAGTTTCGTCATTATATATAAATTATTAGTCGGGTTATGGGCTCATAAATCTTGTATATTCCTGCTTCTAAAAAGAGGCGGTGCCACGCCCGTTTTCCAAAATTTTGTGTTTTTCGTTTTATGTCCGCAGTTGGACTCCTGCCATAAAATTTCAATGATATATCTTTATATTTGACAGAGATATAGCTTAAAATCTTTTTATTGGGACGTCAACCGATTTTGGCAAATTTTCGTCCAAACATTTGTCTAAGTAAGTATATTACGCGTACCAAATTTCATCGATATATGTTCAACGGTTTCTGAGTTATGACTCATAAAACTTTCCATGTTTGACCCTTAATAAGTGGGCGTGGCACCGCCCATTGTCCAAAATTTCATCAAAGGGCCTGAGCTCAATACGTGGGTAAAATTTTATCACTCTAGCTATATTAGTGACTGAGATACCAAATTTCCGATTTTTTCTATATAGGAAAAGTGGGCGTGGTCATGGTCCGATTTCGCCCATTTTCAATACCAACCGTCCCAGTCTCGATACCAACTTGCATTTCAAATTTTATCAAAATATTTCAATTTTTGCGCGAGTTAGAGTGTTTACAGGCGGACGGACGGACGGACAGAGGGACGGACAGACGGACAGACGGACGGACGGACGGACGGACGGACATGGCTCAATCGATTTCTCTTGTCACCCTGATCATTTTGATATATATAAGTCTATATCTATCTCGATTATTTCATTCTGTTACAATCCACCGTTATGTGATTAAAACTATAATACTCTGTGTACTAGTACAGCTGAGAATAAAAAGGTTCTGCAAATAGTGTACACTACTTGCGAATACTTCGAATATAATCGAAATATATGTATGTATGTACATACATATTTTCATAAACACACATCCAGACGTTGTGTTCAGCGAAATTACGCTGCTAGTGTGAGTGTGTGTATGTGCATATGCATACACACTAGGACGGGCCGATTTGTAGGGGCAAAAAAAAAAAAAAATTAGCAGGGACACATGGCAATTATGAAAATTTGGGTATCTACATATTTCCAACTGTTCTATATATTTTAAAATAACTCGGTAACCAATGCTTCGATTCTTTTGATTTTTTTGGCATTAGTTAGGAAACTTATTTGGCATATTAAGGTGGTTTTATGAAGGAAATAAAGTTCTCCCGAAATTCGCGGAAAAACCCGATTTTCCTGCGAATATAATACGGAAATCTATACCTAAATATTTTCCTTAATATATTAAAATTTAGAGGTCGTGCAGATGCCTCCAAATTTCTTTCTCATTTTATATCAGTGATAATACATAATTTTTTTCAAAGTCCTTAATGAACAAGAAAAACATTTCTTATCATTAAAAAATGGAACATATGTTTATTGGGCTTTTATTTTTTGGTCCACCTTAATGCCATATGCACATTAAATAAACAAACAAACCAAAGAAGCAGCAAGGTTTTGCGAATACTTCATAATATGGTTATTATTATGTTTTACTCGATCGTGGCGAATAGTGTACACTAATCGCTCCAACAGAGCAAATAGAAATAGTATTTGTATTCCAAATGAAAAGTATGGGTTTTATTCGTAGCTGCATTGAAATTGTGCTGTGACCAGTGGCGGATCCACGGGGGGTTTTGGGGTTTCAAATCCCCCCTTGTGGGTTATCATAAATCCCAAATTAATGCCTTTATAGATTCTGCGCCCAAATTTCCCAAACTGATCAAGGAAAACTCTATCATTCCAAAAGCAATGGTTGGACCACATAATATCCAAAATATGTAGGTACCTCCATGCGAAAAAAGTTCATGTAGGTACCTTTGGACGCACGTGCATAAAATCAAATTTGTCAAATACTATTCGCAAATTGCCAAATCGCAAATTTATTTTCTTTTCTTTCTTATCCCTATTTTTATCGGGATTGTACAGAATTAATTTGGTCAGAAATGTCTGAATCGTTGGAGAAATTGCCTTTTTCAGAGGCATTTCGCAATTCTTGTTTACATTAATCTTTTAAAAATTTGAGTATATAAACACAAGAACTGCAATAAAGTAAAAATTCTATTAAAAATATAAATATAACCAAAAAGTACTAACTACATACATATATTCTTATTTATTTTGGCTTTAAATGCAAGGGATGATCAATTTCCCACCAATACCATACGATACTCATTCATTCGCACGTACCAATGCAAAAATATACATACATACGTTATACATGTTATTTAGAACTTCAATTGAAATCTCCTGCACTTTATGTGATGACTAGGGCATGGAAATCTATGCAAATACATGTTTTTCTTAGATTTAGGTAGAGCAAAATAAATAAACAATCTTTGCGAATAGTGAAATTGTCTTAAAAATGGCATCCAAATGTTTTTGCATATTTTGGTCATATATGCATATTTTTACTTATTTTGCGTTGTTTGCATTTTTTTATTACATATTTCGCATTATATTGCCTATTTTTGTAATTTGCTAGTTGACAGTTTTATACAAACGAAATTCATGCATAACAGTCATCTGACGACGAATAGAGTTTCGTGTGAACACGGCTATTATTAGTATTTTCGATACGGTGCATACCTGTCGACAAAGAGCCGTTTTCAAACATGCTCCTATTACCTCTGTGGATGTAGAACGTTCGTTTTTTCGACCGAATCGGCAAAGTTTTCTTTTTGAGAATATGAAAAAATATTTCATTGTGTATGCTAATGAATCGTTAAATAAGGATTAACCTTTACAAATTATGAAATGTTCAAGACTGAATTTATGTACATATCTATAAAAACATACATACATATTGCTAGCTTAGAGTGCAAATTTTGTAAGTCCTTTTTTCAAACATTGTAGGAGAGACAAAAAACAAAAAATTAACAAATTTCGAAATAAAAAAAAAATTTTCTGATCATATACATATTTTGGACTTACACAATTTTCTTCGCTTTTTGGACTTACACAATTTGCGTATCGCTGAATAACAACGATTAGAAATATGACAAGTATCACAGACTTGTTTAGCGTGGTGCTTATTTGATTTTTCTAGCTTTCTACACTTAAAAACACTTTTTCATAAAAATGGACTTACACAGTTTGCACTCTAAGCTAACGATATGTATAAACGTACAACGTAAGAGCAAAATTGAATTAAAAAATGTTTGTACCTAATTTATTTAACTATTGTAAATTCAATAAACATGAATTATCTGAAGTTGAAAAAATATGAATTAATGCATTTTTTTTGATTTTTCATGCGTATTTCTTAGTTTTTGTTGCATTTTTATGCGCATATTTTTTATTTTTTAGTACATGAAATTCCATGCCCTAGTGATGACATAATAATAATAATACAATGGCGCTATTATAACTCTGACGAGTTTTATGGCCGAGCTTCTCTCCCAATTCGAGGTGTGCTCCTTTTTGTTTTTCCTACTAATTGGGCGGACCTACAGTTTTATGCCGGCTCCGAACGGCGAATGCATTTTTTGTGAGAAGCTTTTTCATGGCAGAAATACTCTCGGAGGGTATGCCGCCCACTGCCGAGAGGTGACCGCTGCTCTTAAAAAATCCAATAATCGGATTTTTACTAATTAGAAAATTTTTTTGGTGTTTGGCTCGGACCGTGGTTTGAACCCGAGACCTCTGGCATAGCAGGCGAGCACTCTACCCACTGCACCACAGCGGACCATGTGCCTATGATTCATATTGAATGTGCAGAGCAAAGGCACTTTGTATATGTATCGAGCACTGCCGTAAGAAATCGAAATTTACAATAACAAATGTGTAATGAAAAAAAAATTCAAAAAATTAAAGCACTGTAAAAAATTTGTATTCAAAAAATTTTCATATAAAAAATAAAAAAAATTTGTATGTATGTGATACTACCATTTGAAAATAAATTCTAAAATAATATTTTATTGGAATTCATAAAAAAATTTAAATGAGCGAAAATATTTTTCAGTGCATATACAAAATTTGTAGTTGAGTTTTGTACTTTCAATACGAGAGCGTTGAGCAGCCCTGGTCTACATCTATTCCAAATTGCTTGTCTAATGCAAAATTTTAATATTTTGAGTTAAAAGTCGATTTTATTGAAAAATATATACAGTGACTCAAAAAAAATCATACGCCAAAGTTTTTAAATTTATTTCAAAGAGTTCTGTCGAAAATTTTACTTCCTTATTTTAGTTTAAAAATATAGAAAATTTTTCAATAAAAATCGTTTTAAGCAGGATTTCTAAGCATATGGAAAAAATCCGAAAAATCATAGAAATTTCTAAAAGTGGGTTAAAAATTTCAAGGCGCGGCCAGAATTTATAGAAGATTTTTAGGAGATTTCTAAGTGTACTGTTATGTAGCCAACCAATTTTAGTGCAAAAAGTGAAATTCTCAATGCTGTGAAAAATTCCGTCGATTTTAGAAGTTTTTTTCTGTAGGGTGTTTGCCTTATTTGTACGTGAGACCGTTCCAATTAAAATTTCCGAAAAGCCAATCAAAATTTTCAAAAAGTTGAATGTTGCATATTGTTATATTAAAATTGAATGAGCTGCAAAATTGCATACTCAAAACTTTTCTAAAAAATGTAGCTTTAGGATTCTTAACCCCTTTTTATGATAATTATTTCCTTGACTTTGAAAAATTGGAAATACTAAAAGTACGAAAGCAGGTAATTTTCCAAATAGGCCAATTTTTAATCCATTGTTGATTATTTCTGGCTTTACATTTTTCCATATAGAAATTGACGGGTAATCGATCGGACCCGATAATATAACTAAAATGCTTTTGAATTAAAAAATTAACGATATTTTTTCAAGAAAGGCCAATATGCTTAAAAGCTTCAAAATGGTGGGTCCTTTATTATGCTAGGTTGATGATTTCTTCAATAAATAATGATATTTACCTGAAGCACTCGAATCCATGATGTTTACTTTGATAACTGTCTTAAAAATGAAAATATTGACGTTTAAAAATGGTTTACTTAAAATACGTAAAAAATAAAAAATCGAAAAGTGGGAGAATAATAAGTTTCGACTAGCGGCAGGGACACCCCCGTTGTCTATAAAAGCCGAGAAAACCGGTTTATTATCGCCCGGTCTATTATAAACGTAGAGCGATTTTGGATTTTGTATTTGCACCAATTTTAAAATTTTCAATTTTGGCCGCATAAATTCGTAAAATCTAACTATGTGCAGCGTCTGCCCTTAAAAAACATCTTCCAAAAAAAGAAATTTTCAAAACCCCCCCTTGCCGAAATCCTGGATCCGCGCCTGGCTGTGACTAATTGTACAATGCATAGAGTATTCGCAAATATAGAAGAGGCAAATGGTATTGTGCAGAGGTCTAGTATTTACTCAAGTAAATCTACAAATAAATAATATTTACTTGAACTTATGTGAAACAAATACTACGTTTATGCGTTCACGAAATCGTGAATTTGATTAATGAATTTTAGGAAAATAAAACATGAAATAGCGTTTATGCAGGTATTTTTTCGTGAAATGCTTGAATCAAATTCACGTTTTCGTGCATGCATAAACGTAGTAAAAAACAGAAATGACTACGCCATTTCAACCAAGTAATGAGAAAACGAAAATTTGTATTGGGAAATATTAAATTAAAATGAGAAAATAAAAGTTTACAGGGGGGGGGGGGGAGAGTTTGTATTGAGAAATAGTAAATTGCATTGGGAAAACGTAAATTATAATGATTAAGAAAAGTTTGTAATGAGAAAAAAAAGTTTGTAACGGGAAAACGTAAATTGAAATTGAGAAAAGAAATTTGTTAAGTGATTGATTTCTTTATATATTAACTTTGCATTTAGCTGTTTTTTTTTTCAATATTTACATACGTATGTAGAGTAGGAATTTGCCACTTTTTCCATTGTATCAAATATTGTTTAAACTACTTACATACAAAAAACCTAACGGATTAAAATATGGAATTTCAAGATGGTTGCGCGAGTTGCCTATTAAATATGAAATACAAAAGTGTGTCGCGGGTACTAAACTGTAAACACTTATTTCATACAAAGTGCATTGAACCATTAATATCGCGGAGTGATATGTCCAATATGCAGGAGTGATATTGTTGGTGAGTACATAGACGACTCTGCACATTCCGATGGTATCTGGATCAGGTGTACGTGAGCAACGTCTGCAATATTTGGAGAAAATTATAGACGACGGGAAGCCGAAATTGACAGGCGGAGACTGTGCAAGAGCTGTTCAGCATCCAATATCTTTTTATGCAGACGCACTCACACTTATTAAAGATATGAATGTAGGCCATGGGTCTTCAATGCCACCGCGCTTCCGCGCTTTTTGTTTTTGTGTCGCGCTTAAGCATAGGCAATCACCGTAACCGCGCATTCTATCCTCTCGCCTACAAACGAAGTTTAATGCTATACCCATTAATAACAGCAGCTCAAATTTACTATTAATTCATGTAAAATTACCTATAAAAGAATAATTTTGAAATTGCTTTTGGTCTAAACAATTTTTTCACTATCAGACCTGGAAGACAAAATTAGGTGTTAGTTTATTTTATTATACTAGCCGGACCCGTGCGCATCTTGCGCAAAAAATAAAAAAAACATACGTGGCGCCAGTCGGTATGGTATGTGCTGTCACGCCCATTTAAAAAAAATTATTATTTATTTGGTTTGGTGGAACTTATGGAACTTTCAATGAATTACCTATATGTTTGACAAAGATATCGCATAAAATGTTTTTATTATACCTATTTTTATATATTTTACATATATTTTTATGTACATACATATATGTGGTCCCTGCCGACTTGGGTAACTTTTTTCCACACGTTTTGCTTGGCAAGCAAATCAGTGGCCGAAACTTAATCGATTTATCTGCTACAGTTCCTGAGTTTTGACTTATAAATCTTTGAAAATTTGCCCCTCTTTTTAAATTTCAGAATATTTCCTCATAACGGTATAAGGTCATTGCATGGATGAAATTCCATCACTCGGGCTTTATTAGTGACTTAATTATCTTGTTTTACGTGTTTTTCGAAATACATTCATATGCCTTATTTTCAACCCCAACCCTCTCTGTTCCCATTAGAATCTGTGTACCAAATTTCTTTAAAATATTTCTATTTTTGTGCAAGTTAGAGTGTGTATGGCCGGACGGACATGGTTCAATCAATTTTTTTTTTCATCCTGATCGTTTTGATTTATGTAGGTCCATATCTATCTCAATTATTTTATGGTCTTACGTACAACCGTTATTTGATCAAAAAGTATAAATACATATACATATATTGTACTACGTACAGCTGTGTATAAATAAGCACATCCCATGCTGAAAAAACCCCCATTCAGCGTAAGTATGAATACACACGTGGTCGTCTAAAATAATGTGATGTTTACATACAAACATACAGCTGAAGCTTACAAAAGTGTTTTAAAATATACACGACTGTTCAACTGGAGCGACATCTGCATTTGAAATTTGTATTTAACTATGCACTCTTGTTAGAATAAAATAATTCTGAAGGCATAGTTTTAGGCGCAAATCTTTTAGTTTAAATTTAAACATTTTATTTTTGCAAAATACTATTAAAAAAAAAAGTACCACGCCCAATAAAACACCGTTTCACATGCATAGCTAATTTATACCTTTAAAACGATGCCTTACTTATTAATTTTGGTAAATTATGTGAGCAGAAAAAGGGATATTTGCAAAAAAACCAATTAGAAATAATATATAACTAGCTGGACCCGTGCGCATCTTGCGCAAAAAATAACGAAACGTACGTGGCGCCAGTCGGTATGGTTTGTGCTGTCACGCCCATTTTAAAGAACTTATTATTTATTTGGTCTGGTGGAACTTTCAATGAACTACCTATATGTTTGACAAAGATATCGCATAAAATGTTTTTATTATACCTATGTATATAGGTATGTGCACTATATTTTTATATAGTATACATATGTATATTTTTATGTACATACATATATGTGGTCCCTGCCGACTTGGGTAATTTTTTTCCACACGTTTGCCTTGGCAAGCAAATCAGTGGTCGAAGCTTAATCGATTTATCTGCTACATTTCCTGAGTTTTGACTTATAAATCTTTGAAAATTTGCCCCTCTTGGCCCATTTTTTTAAATTTCAGCATATTTCCTCATAACGGCATAAGGTCATTGCATGGATGAAATTCCATCACTCAGACTTTATTAGTGACTTAATTATCATGTTTTACGTGTTTTTCGCCTTATTTTCAACACCAACCTTCTCTGTTCCCATTAGAATCTGTGTACCCAATTTCATTAAAATATTTCTATTTTTGCGCCAGTTAGATTATGTACGACCGGCCGTTCAATCAACTTTTTTTTTCATCGTGATCGTTTTGATTTATGTAAGTCCATATCTATCTCAATATTTTATGGTCTTACGTACAACTGTTATTTGATCAAAACTATAAATACATATACATATATTGTACTACGAACAGCTGTGTATAAATAAGCACATCCCATGCTGAAAAAACCCCATTCAGCGTAAGTATGAATACACACGTGTTCGCCTAAAATAATGTGATGTTTACATACAAACATACAGCTGAAGCTTATAGATAAAAGTGTTTTAAAATATACACGACTATTCATCTGGAGCGACATCTACATTTGAAATTTGTATTTAACACTGCACTCTTGTTAGAATAAAATAATTCTGAAGGCATAGTTTTAGGCGCAAATCTCTTAGTTTAAAACATTTTATTTTTAAAAAATACTATTAGAAAAAAAGTACCACGCCCAATAAAACACCGTTTCGCATGCATAGCTAATTAATACCTTTAAAACGATGCCTTACTTATTAATTTTGGTAAATTATGTGAGCAGAAAAAGGGATATTTATAAAACACCAATTAGAAATAATATATATGATATGATGATGATTACTTACTTACTTAATTGGCACGTAACCGTCTAGACGATTCTGGCCGAGTTCAATAAAGCGCGCCAGCTATTTCTGTTTCGTGCAGCATGGCATCACCGTCCACCTGATCTTCCCAACGCAGTGGAGGCCTCCCTTTTCTTCTGCGTTCAGCGGGGTTTCGATAAAAATACTTTCTTGGCTGGAGCACCTTCGTCCATTCTCACGACATGACCTGCCCAGCGCAGCCGCTGGATCTTTATTCGCTGAAAAATGTCGATGTCTGCATACAGCTCGTACAGCTCGTCGTTAAATCTCCGTCGATACTCGCCCTCGCTAACGCGCAAAGGTCCATAAATCCTCCGAAGAACTTTCCTCTCGAATACTACAAGCGCTATCTCATCTGCTTTTGATATAGTCCATGCTTCTGCGCCATACATGAGGACTGGAGCGATGAGTGTCTTGTAGAGTGGGATTTTGGTTCGTCGAGAGAGGACTTTACTTTTCAATTGCCTACTTAGTCCAAAGTAGCATTTATTGGCAAGAGTGATTCTTCGTTGGATTTCAGTGCTGGCATTATTTTTGGTGTAAATGCTGGTTCCCAAATAGACGAAGTCCTTAACTGTTTCGAATTTGTAGCTATCAACAGTGACGTAGCTGCCAAGGCGTGCTGTTTCTTTGTGTGTTGACAGGAGGTACTTCGTCTTGTCCTCGTTGACCGCCAAACCCATTTTCTTAGCCTCTTTATCCAGCTTGGAGAAGGCAGAACATACGGCGCTCGTGTTAGTGCCAATGATGTCGATGTTATCGGCGTACGCCAGCAGTTGCACACTCTTGTGATATAAGATGCTTCCTGTATGGTAAAATTCTGCAGCTCGTATTATCTTTTCCAGCATCAAGTTGAAGAAGTCACACGAAAGGGAGTCACCTTGTCTGAAACCTTGTTTGGTCTCGAACGGCTCGGAGAGGTTCTTCCCAATTCTGACGGTGCTGGTGGTGTTAGTCAACGTCATTTGGCATAGCCGTATAAGTTTTGCAGGGAAACCAAATTCAGACATTGCGGCATATAGGCAATTCCTAATCGTGCTATCAAAAAAGAGATGGTGTGTGTCGGTTCCTTTTTCATGAGTTTTTTCCAGGATTTGGCGTATTGTGAAGATCTGGTCGATGGTAGATTTACCAGGTCTGAAGCCACACTGATAAGGTCCAATCAGCTTGTTGACGGTGGGCTTCAATCTTTCGCACAATACACTTGCTAAGACCTTATATGCGATATTCAGGAGGCTTATCCCACGATAATTTGCGCGTATTGTGGAATCTCCTTTTTTGTGGATTGGGTAGAGCACACTTAAGTTCCAATCGTCGGGCATGCGTTCGTCCGACCATATTCTGCATAGGAGTTGATGCATGCTCCTTCTCAACTCTTCGCCACCATGTTTGAATAGCTCGGCTGGCAAGCCGTCAGCGCCCGGGGCCTTGTTATTTTTAAGCCGAGACATTTCTATTCGCACTTCGTCATGATCGGGTGGTGGAACATTCCTACCATCATCTGCTATTGGGGATTCGGGTCGAACATCTTCTCCTTCCACAATTTCACTGTCGCCGTTATCTAGCAGGGATGAGAAGTGATCCCTCCACAACTTAAGTACACTCTGGACATCAGTTACCAGATCGCCGTTATCATTCCGGCAGGAATTCGTCCCGGTCTTGAAACCTTCAGTCATCCGCCTTACTTTTTGATAAAATTTTCGAACATCATTCCTACCCGCCAGCATCTCAAGCTCTTCACACTCGCGCCTTTCGGCCTCCCTTTTCTTCATTCGAAAAAGGCGCCTCTCCTCCCTCTTAGCCGTCCGATAGTGCTCCCATACGCTTCGTGTTGCGTCCGCACGCAATGTAGCCCTATAGGCGGCGTTCTTTCTTTCCGAAGCGTCGTGGCATTCCTTATCGTACCAGGTGTTTTTTCTGCGGGCTCGCTGGTATCCAATAGTTTCCTCAGCGGCGGTGCGAAGTGAACGAGCGATGTGTTCCCATTCCTCGGATACATCGTTTGGTGGAGGGTTGCTCTCAGAGAGCAGGAGTGAGAGCCGGGTATTCATGGGCTGTCTGCGTCATGTGCAGCCTTTCGACTTCAAACTTTCCTTGCTTCCCTGTTGGCACATTCTTTGCTGCACAGAGGCGGGTGCGTACCTTGGCTGCCACAAGATAATGGTCCGAGTCAATATTGGGACCACGGATTGTGCGCACATCTAGGATGCTGGAGCTGTGTCTGCCGTCGATCATGACGTGATCGATCTGATTTCACGTTTTTCGATCAGGTGACAGCCATGTGGCTTGGTGTATTTTTTTGTGCTGGAATCTGGTACTGCTAATGACCATGTTTCGGGACCCGGCGAAATCGATCAGCCTCGTCCCATTGGGACTAGTTATGTCGTGGAGACTGAATTTTCCAACTGTGCCGCCAAAGATACCTTCCTTGCCCACCCTGGCATTAAAATCGCCAAGCACGATCTTTTTATCGCGGCGGGGGCAGCGATCATAGGTTTGTTCTAACAGCTCATAGAAAGAGTCTTTGGTCGCATCGTCCTTCTCTTCCATCGGGGAGTGGGCACAGATGTGCGATATGTTGAAGTACTTCGCTTTGATGCGGATGGCGTGAGAGACAGTACTTGGCGGGTGAGCGTCTTTCCCACCACAAAACCAACACCAAATATGTGCTCCTTTGCTTGCCACTATTGTATATGATGTAAGACCCGATTTTCTTTGGGTCATACCCCGTCTATCTTACTTCCTGTATGGCGGTGATGTCAGCTTTTACTTTCTCGAGAACATCAACCAGCTGGGCAGCGGCACCTTCCCTATTAAGGGTCCGGACGTTCCAGGTGCATACCCTCAAATCATAGTCCTTTAAACGTTTGCCATGGTCGTCATTAAAAAGAGGTGGTCTCATCCGAGGCTTTATTTTGCTTTTCATTGGATAGGATTTTTACGTGGTGGGTCCCAAGCCCGACGCACAACCCGCACTGCGGGAGTTGTTTATTGTAGCATGTTTATATAACGAGCCGCTTGCTCCCAGTCAGACGCCCGCTCGCAGCCGCATCTACTGGTGAACAGACGCTGCAGTTATTCCCCTCAACAAGCCCTTAAACGGAATATGTCGGAGTGGCCTTGTCGAGTTGTCGCCTTCTAACTTTAGTTCACCACCAAACGGGTGTTCGGTGGCTATCCAGAGGACACTGCGCGGAAGTCGTGAGCTGCTTGCTCCGCATGCAAAAGAATCGCTCTGGCCAACCCCAGGTGGATGGCAGTCAGATGCTTTCCAACTTACGTGGACTTCTACACGCGAAGCCATCCGATGATTGAACACTTTTAAAAGTATTCAAATAAACTTGAATTTTCAAAGCAACCAATTCCGACTGGGTATGTGGACGCGCCATTTTTGGCTTCCATTTTCCTTTTTTATTTTCTGCGGAAGCTTGCGAAAGCGAGTTGACGCCCACACACTGAGAGAAATTGATTCCATCTTTTATTTGAAATCTAAGATTTGATACGGAATTCGATAGTGGTATGTCTATGTACATATAGATATGTATGTATATACCTATGTAGATTTTATAACACCCTTTTATTAGCTTCACCTATATAATAATAATACAATAGCGCTATTATAACTCTGACAAGTTTTATGGCCGAGCTTCTCTCCCAATTCGAGGTGTGCTCCTTTTTGTTTTTCGTACTAATTGGGTGGACCTACAGTTTTATGCCGGCTCCGAACGGCGAATGCATTTTTTGTGAGAAGCTTTTTCATGGCAGAAATACACTCACCTGTATGCATATGGGTAATTTCTTTGTGCCTAAAAATACGCAACATATTTACTAATGAGATTAATTCAATCAGATGGCGCTGTTTCAGCTATAAATTAAACTTTAATTATTAAAACGTGCGCTAATAATGAAAAATATAAAAACGCACAACACCAGCACGATCTGTAGAAGAAATCGATAGAATATAAAAAATTAAAGAATTCGAAGGAAAAATTTAGTAATAATTGTTTGAACATTTTCGATTTCGATCACTATTATCAGTTCCTGAATTATGTGAAATTTATTAGCTTTTTTTAAGACCGAGAAGAAAGTAAAAAAATTAAAAAAAAATTAAAAATGAAAAAAAAAAATTAAAAAATATATAAATAGGTGATTCACAAAGTGTCATAAGTCATATTTATTAAAATATTGTACGGAAATAGTTATAAGCTGTTCCGGAGCCCTGTGAAGAAGTAAACAAAAACAGCTAATCAAATACCACGACCCAAAAACATATCGTGCAGAGTTGTATTTATTTAGTACGCATACAGCATAGAATGCAACAAAAAAATATTATGACTTATGACGATATGACGTAATATGACAGGTTATGAATCCCCTAAAAATAGTTCAAAAAATACACGGAAATATACTTATTCTCTTTAACAAACAAACAATTATCAATTTATAAATTTTCGAAATTTTTCGGGGCTTTGTGGAAATCACTGGCGTAGGCGAATAACCTGTATTATTATTGAAATCGCAACAAAAACATAAACTCGTATATTATATAGGGTAGAAGAGGGCACATTCGCCACCTCCTGTTTTCTGAAAATTCGGCAGTCCTATCGAATTTTAATAAACGACAGGTTATACTTTACTTGACCACCTCTTGTTTAATTGACCTTAAAATTTTAAGTTTACTAGTGACGCGGCAACCCAGTAGATAAAAAAATTACTAGATATTTATGATTTCCAAAATATGAAATTTAAAAACATTTCCGAAACTTAACAATTTATTCAACTCTCCAAAAATGCTAATTGTCAAATCTATATTCTTTAAATGTTTCGTGGGTTTTACCAATCGAAGGCATACATACATACATATGTACATACATAGATATACTTCGAAAAAAATAAAAAATTCGAGCAAAAATTCATTACTTGCTTTTAAAAATAATGAATGTGTACTATCCGTAAGCCGTTAAGCTTAACAAATACCTATAGATATTAATAAATAAAATAAATTGTATATTTCAAAGTCACATTTTTTAAATTGTTTGCTCACAACAATGTAAACAGCTAAAGCGTAAGCTATAATATAATTACGAAATATGTATAATAATATTCAACACGACATACTCCTGTGTATGGAATCGTGTCTCCTATAGAAGTTTCGATATCTTAATTTTAAGGCTTACGTCACGGCACGACACGAAACCAACCGTCACAATATGCCGCCTTTTGGCTTTTTTCGTTGCAAAAATCATAACGTGAACCAATAGAGATATTTCAAAGATTTAAACTGCATCTGAAAGCTAATTATTTTAACTTTTTGTGGTAGAAAATTCATAGGCCAACAGTAACAGGGTACTTGTATTATTTGAATTTATTATTGTATTTGTTATTCTAGCACAACAATTTTACAATTATATTACAGTGCTAGTCACGTTTCTTATTATAAGTTTTAATTTGTTATACAGAGTGAACACAGGTATGTATATATACATAGTATAAGTATAAACAAGATTATCCGTACATAAAAGTATAAGTATAATGGAAAAAGTATGACAGAAAAGTACATATATACTCGTAACAATTATTTAAAGAGAAAAAAAAAATTTTTTTAATTTAAATTTGCAGTAATTTAGATTTACATTTTAATTAATTTGTTCGTTCTAAAAGAATACTTGCCAAAAAAGTTTTGCGGTTTAGGCAAGAATTTTCACACACACAAACAGAAAAAAGCGCATTTCAGCTACGCCCATTATTATAGTAGTCAGTTAAGGCAGTTTTGAATTGCGTTCACTCAGAAAAAAAATCATCAATACGATTCATGTAAAATTAACACGATCGATCTTTACACATAGAACAGCAACAATTTTATTCAAATTACACGATGTTTGAAAAATGATTTTGGCTTTGTAACTGTCATCTGAAAATTTGGTAAATTCAACCAAATTTTATTGTTGATACAACATGAAGAAATTTTAAAATATACAAGATGATTCAAATATAAAATTTTATTCCTAAATGTCATTTGGAATTTGGTTTATTTAACATGATGATAGTGTCAATATAAACTAAAAACAAGTAAGGAAGCCTAAGTTCGAGTGGAATCGAACATTAGATACTCAGCTGTATGCTTTCATTGTTTGTTTGCGTTTGATGGAAATACGGTGTGATTTATATAAAGCGAGTGCTGCATAAAGTGGGCGTAGCCACGCCTATTTTCAAAAATTTTTTCAGTGATCCAACAAAGCATACGAATATTATTTTTTGTGCAAAATTTCATTCCTTTATGACTTCTAGTTACAAAGATTTCACGTTACAAATTCCCAAAGGGAGTTCCAGAAATATCTTTGTTAAAAAGTAGGCGTGGTCATAAACCGATTTCAATAAATTTTTGTGTGTCTATTAACACAAGTTATAAAAGTGTATAAACCAAGTTTCGTCATAATATCTCAATTATTTGTTGAGTTATGGGCTCAGAAATCTCGTATATTCCTTTGTCTAAAAAGAGGCGGTGCCATGCCCATTTTCCAAAAATTTTCTATTTTTTGTTTCAGGTCTACTGTTGAACTTATGCTACAAAATTTCAATGAATTATTTTTATATTTGACATAGATATGGCTTAAAATGTTTTTATCAGGCCACTTTATAATACCCATATATAAAAGTGGGCGTGATCGTCAACCGATTTTGGCAATTTTTCGTCCAAACATTTTTCTGGGTAAGTATATCAGGCGTACCAAATTTCATCGATATATCTTCAACGGTTTCTGAGTTATGACATATAAAACTCTCAATGTTTGACCCTTCATAAGTGGGCGTGGCACCGCCCATTTTCCAAAATTTTAGTGGTTCTTGTTTTATATCCGTAGTTGAACTCCTGCCACAAAATTTCAGTGCTAGATCTTTATATTTGACAGAGATATCGCTTAAAATGTTTTTATTAGGCCCTTTATAGTTCCCATATATAAAAGTGGGCGTGGTCGTCAACCGATTTCGCTAAAATTTTCAACATGTATTACCACAAGTAATAAAAGTGTACACACCAAGTTTCGTCATTATATATAAATTATTTGTCGAGTTATGGGCTCACAAATCTCGTATATCCCTGTTTCTAAAAAGAGGCGGTGCCACGCCCATTTTCCAAAATTTTTGTGTTTTTAGTTTTACGTCCGCAGTTGGACTCCTGCCATAAAATTTCAATGACATATCTTTATATTTGACAGATATATCGCTTAAAATGTTTTATTAGGTCACTTTATAATACCCATATATAAAAGTGGGCGTGGCCGTTAACCGATTTTGACAATTTTCCCTCAAAACGTTTGCCTATGTAAGTAAATCACGCATACATAATTTCGTCGATATATCTTCAACGGTTTCTGAGTTATGACTCATAAAACTTTCCATGTTTGACCCTTAATAAGTGGGCGTGGCACCGCCCATTGTCCACAATTTCATCAAATTTCTTCACAAGGGCCTGAGCTCAATACGTGGGTAAAATTTTATCACTCTAGCTATATTAGTGGCTGAGATACCAAATTTCCGATTTTTTCTATATAGGAAAAGTGGGCGTGGCCATGGTCCGATTTCGCCCATTTTCAATACCAACCGTCCCAGTCTCGATACCAACTTGCATTCCAAATTTCATCGAAATATCTCAATTTTTGCGCGAGTTAGAGTGTTTACAGTCGGACGGACGGACGGACGGACGGACAGACGGACGGACAGACGGACATGGCTCAATCGATTTCTCTTTTCGCACTGATAATTTTGATATATATAAGTCTATATCTATCTCGATTATTTCATTCTGTTACAATCCACCGTTATGTGATTAAAACTATAATACTCTGTGTACTAGTACAGCTGAGTATAAAAAAATATATAATAAAAATAAAATAAATAAATGCAAGTATGGAATTGAAATTTTAATTCCATTGATATTTAATATGGAAATTTAATTGGAAACAGAGATCTGCACGTGAACGTATTTGTACCAGGAAATGCGTTGCATTAAAAATTCGACACAAAAAAAAAAAAACTGAAATGCTTGCGGCGTAAATATATCCTCTAAAAGGCCTGAATAAGCCATGATGGTAAGGCTTATAAAATAATGTTTACTGAGTTGATGTACTACTATATATCTCTCTGAGAGGAAACCCTACTCCCAAAGCTTATTCGTCATGTGAAATAAGGCTTAGAAAATTACTTATAATAAGGGCTTGTGCGGTGTTTCAATGCCTTATAATAAAGCTTATTGCCCATAGAAGATAAGACCTATCACATATCTTATAATAAGTGATTAGCACCAAAACGAAAAAAGAAACAGAACTTACTAAAGAAAAACTTAAACCTTTGTAAATATGAGAATTCTGAGCATTTGTGGAAGCTCAAAAAAGCTAGTTTCAATTAATTAAACAATTAGTAACAACGGGTTTGAAGAAAAATTTGGCATTCTATTTTTAACCACTACACTTTTAAGCACTACACACATTCAAAAGCATTCACCAATCGCCTGAAATTACCAACATGTCCCAACCTACATCGATTTACACAAAAAAAAAATGTAGTCAGTCGGCTTTACAGCATTTTCCTCAAAAATAATTTATGTACTTCTCTCTTTTACGAGTACTTATTGCTTTCTGCTTTTGAAATTCCCTAAAGTAAGGTCAAGTATGTGTTTAGTGCAACATTTCATTTCAATGCTGCGCAATTCTTATTCGCCTCTTGGTGCTACATTCAACTGCTGCAAGAAAGTTTCTTAATAAAAATATTAAATTGGTATATGTTATGACCGCACATGCACACACATACACACACATACACCACAAATGTTGCTAGCGACCCGCACAATACACTTTCTCACCACACTTGCAACAATTTGCGGCAAGAACGCGGCTTACAAGTGGCGGCTAACTGGTTTCCTTGCGGTTGTGCCGTAGTGACGGTCGATTGCAAACGTTACCTGAGCAAACACGCGTGGCAGGCAGGCAGGCAGGTTGCCAGCGTAGCCAACTGTACTCTGTGGTAATTTTTGATTTCTTTATTTTTGTGGTGGCTAATTTCTGCTGTGTGGTTGTGTGTGTGTGCTTTTGTTTATATTAATTTTAAAGAAAATTTGCAAACGAGCAACAACGCATTACAGTGGCTAGTTTGGGGAGTTTCTTTTGTGATTAAAGTGAAGGATTTTGAAAAATGGCGTTGCCAGATTATGAAAAAATACGTGTACATAAATGGAAAGATATTAAATTCTACAGAGAAAAGTTTTAACAGGGTTGCCACCTATAAGAAAAAAATTACAAAATTAATATTTGATGCACAAATGCTCAAAAAAGAAGAAGAAAAATTTTTAGGGTTGCCACCATAGAAAAATTAATTTAGTTTCAGCTACTTTCGAGAAAAAATATTAAACATAAGAGAAATTTGGTATGCACTCTATAAACAACAGAGCTTTATAGCTTTCAATAATAAGTGGAAGCTAACTTTTTTTTAATACTCAAATAGAGTTGCCACGTTCATAGAAAATATTTTTGTGCTTGTAATCTTTCCAAAAGTGAATAAAAAGTGAAATATAAATAGAGCTATAACAACACAGCAACAGCTTTCAATGCCATGACGAAGTTAATTTGTTTTATCAAAGTCATACAGCGTTGCCACCTATTCCTGAAGTGCTTATTAACTTCACACGCCGCAGCTATTTGCTTTAATTACTCTTTTCTGTCATCATAAATAAAATTTCCACCATCAACACAAACATTAATCAAACATGCCCACTGTACGGCGTACGTCTCAAGTGCCGTACCGTCTCGCTTACAACAACATGGCATCACCAACCACCACCACCACAACCGTGTAGCATGCAACGCAACAAAGAGGCCTCTTTTCTCTGTTCCACGGCAATTGTTCCATATTGAGTGTATTTACAGTTGTATAACCGCGAAGCCGCGTCATAGGAAGTTCTCGAGTTCAAGCCAAGCGTATAAGGTGGAAGCTGTGGCTTGTGGTTGGTCCGTTCGCTCGTTTGCATGGCAGTAAAGTAAAGTGGCTGCCGAAGAAGATGAAGTTTGTTTGTTTGCACTTTTACTTTGCGTATTTCGCTTAAAGTTACAGTAAATGGTTTGTTTACTTTTATTTAACTGTTTTCGCTTTTTTTATTTCAAGTATGAAATTTATTAACTTTCAACTTTTTTCTACTACTTTTTTACTCTTTTATACATATATTTTTTTTATTTAGAACTTATTTCATTTTATTTATTTATTTTTTTTCTTATTTCTTCTATCTTTTCGCTTTCTATCTATTCGCTTTTAAAATAATTTTAATTTGTTGGGTCATAAAAAGTTAATAACGAAGACCCAAAGCAGCTAAGGTCTAATTGAAGACAGGAAATTCTAGAGAGAAGTTCGCTAAAGAACCCATATTATCTACACATATATATATATAAATGTTGAGAGTTTTTGTGTGAGGAAATGGCTCAAAAAGTATTGAACGCATTTTTTTCAAATTTTAATTTATTCTTTGGATAAGTTTCCTTGACATAGGCTATACCTATACCTATAACCTGGTCACAAAAAATAAACCCGACAGGTGGCGCTAGAGAGGAGATATTCGGAAAATCCGTATTTATGGTCAGTTATGTTAATCTTTATCACGTACGTTTGTTATGTTATAGAGAACTCTGTAACAAAGGCGGTGAGAGTTTTCAACTCTTTTTATTGTGATGCCTAAGTGGAGTCACAAGACATGGGGCAAAATGTGGACGCCGGAATGTTTCTAAGCGATATTGGTTTCAGGTGAAAGCTGAGCTTGTTTTTATAGATCTCAGTTCCCTTTGGAAAAGGAAAGAAGCAGAAGGAGAAATGCCAGAGGAAGGGTAACGTAAATGGGGAAGGGAAAAGGCAATGGGAGGCGGAAAGAGAAATTGAAAAGGAAAGAGAAACAGAAATAGTAAGGGAATGTTGGAGGGAAAGACTAATTTTTTTATAAAATTATTCTGCATGAATCTTTCCCGTTTGTTCTCCCTGATAAAAACACTTTGTGACCCCAAAGCTGTGATGATTTCGACCCAAATCGTATAAAAAGAATTACCTTTGTTGGAAAACATACACTCAGGGAAAAAAAATTATAAAAACATATGAAAACGTGCTTAAAATGGGCAAAAACGTATTTAAAAATGATGTAAATACCAACATTTTTAGTTTACAAATGTTCTTTGTAAAATTCTTAAATCAAGAAAAAACATTTTAAATTTAAAAATGTTTATTTTTATTTTAAGCACTATGGGAAAAAATAGGTTGCAATGTTCTCTATATCATTTTCTCTTTCGGATTCGAAATTGTATCCAACGGCATTCTCTTCATCTTCTCTCCATCCGAGTCCCAACTGCAAAAATATAGCCTCCGCTTGTTCTCCTCTCCTTTTCTACTTCGCCTTAACTGTTTGCTATCTTTATTTCTTATTCTCCTTTTTCTTCTTTATTTTATATTCTCCTCCGGATTCCAACTGTGACATCAACCTGAAATTCTATCCAATCATACATAGTGGAACATTAAACATTATATTGAATTGTAGTAACCTATTTATGCTTCCCTTTTCCTAAAAAAGAATTAATGAATTATATGAATCATTGTAAAAACAAAATTTAAAAAAATCGATTCTCATTATTGTTTTTGTTAGATTTCTCACAAAAAAATATTTTCTCACAAAAAAATTTTGAACAAAGAGCGAGTTTTTGAATCAACATTCATTTTCATTTTTAATTTAAGTATGTTTCTTTTTAAATCCAATATGAATTTTTACCTCAAAAATTTCATTCTTTATACAAATATTTTTTTTAGTTTAAAAATTTTCATTGTTAAAATAAAAATGGTTTGATTTAAAACGTGCATTATGAAAACAAAAATTTTATTTTTGATTTTAAAATGCTGTTTTTCCCTGAGTGTAATGTTCTTGATTTTATAAACCAGCGTAGGTATACTTCGAGCAAGTAACTCACTTTAGTCGTTATTCCAATTCTCGCCAAAATTTTGCTGGGTTATTATGTGCATATATACGTACATACATATGTGTAAATTGTCATCGCGTGACCGCTTGTCATATGTACATTCTCATTTCTCTATTTCTCCCTCTATTTTCCAAAAACACAAAAATTTAATTGCGTTGAAAAGCATGTTATCCCCGATTATAAGGACAAACACCCGGTTGCGGCAACATAAATTTTTAAGTGCATGTACTAAGTACGATAAATATACGTTTGGAGACCCGCAACCAAAAAAGGAAAAAAAAAAACAAAAACGACTAACGAAGAAGACTTCAAATAGGTGACTGCTTCCCACATATGAAGCATAAAAACGCGGTGAATATTAAATGAATGTATGCACTTGCATGAAGTACAGCAAAAACATCAAGGAAAAAAGTGCTCATCTACATATGTATGTACATATGTAATCATATGTACATACATATCGCCCGTTTTATGCAATAGGGATTTAACTCGAAATTTTCGATTTCTGGGATTTTGCCATATTGTTCAATAACTGGGTCGTGCCTTTGAGTCTAGCCTTATAAATACTCAAAATGATAAAAATGACGGAAATAAAAGTGATTTTGTAGTTAGCCGTAGAAGGAAACTATTTGAAATTATAAAAGTTTATTTGCGTTTTCCCAAAAAAAATATTTTTTGAGTTAAATCCCTATTGCATAAAACGTGCGATATGTTTATACATACTTATGTGCATATCAACTACTTCAGAGTGGTACGAAATGGCGCAGCAAAACCGAAAAAAATTGCCATTTTGCGCTCAAAAAAAGTACATAGAAAGTACATAGGTACATAAAAGTTAGATCTAAACCGATTGCCAGCGTGACTTATAGTACGGCCACACTGCAGGTCAGGTGCGCACACATTTGGGCGGCATACAGACATATATAGATACATCAGTGGCGGACCTAGCATAAATTGCCTGGGCAAGCCTCTGTGTGAAGCATAACCATTAGCCATTTATGTAATTTCCTTTGCTGTATTATTTAAAAGTCTGATTGCGTTCCGTCATTGACTTTGATTTAGAGTTCTCGATTTCTTTTTAACATTTTCGAGTGGCCCGAATAAATGCTTTTCAATGCTCGAACGCTCGTTTGTTTGTTTATTACGCGTATGTTTGTACGGGCATTTGAACAATTCAGGTATTTGAACATCGTTTTTTCTCATTTATTTTTTTTTTTTTGTTTTTTTCATATGTATTTTTTATTTTTGTTTTCCTGATACACATTTTTTGGGTTGTATACTCAGAGAAAAGCAATCAAAAATAAAATTTTTATTTTTATAATGCACGTTTTAAACCAAGTAATTTTTATTTTATAAATGAAAATTTTTAAATACTTTTTGGTTGCTTGTTTTTCCGACAGGGTGGAAATATGATGTATTGTGGAAAATTTTTAAATTAAGAATTAAATTTTTTAAGTTAAAATGTATTTAGGATTTAAAATAAACATGTTTAAATTAAAAATTAAAATTAATGGAATAAAAATGAAAGTTTTTCCTTCAAAATCTCATAGTGCTTAAAATAAAAATAAACATTTTTAAATTAAAATTGTTTTTTCTTGATTTTGCAATTTTACTCTGAACATTTTAAAATAAAAATTTCGTATATACATAATTCTTAAATATAAAAACGTGCGATAGGGAAATCTTACACGAAAGCGCAGAGGTATTTTTAGTTTCCTTTTACCGACGGAAATTTCAGCAGTAGCAAGTGTATTTGCTTATTGTCTAATACCTAAAAATGGATGCTTTAGTGTTTGAAAAACTGAGGTCCAATTTGATTTGCACCACTTTTTAAAATTATCTTGATATTGTGCCAATAGTCGCCAAAAATCACAATCAACCCTTTTATAATCTGGTATTTGATATTTATGTTTGCATGTACATGCAGATGTAAGAAATTATGTGCATAAGTATGTACCTACATGCAAACGAAAATCAAATCAAATATGCATATGGCTGTGAATACTGAACTTTTGAATGCCGAAGCCAGCTTCATATTCGCATACAAATTTGATGTGAAAAATAAAAAAAAAGTGCTTTGCTAGATTTTTTTTTCAATTTAAGTCTGAAAATAAGCAATTGGTTTTTCCTTAGCGAAAGCGAGAAAACAAGCTATGTTATTCTGTTTTGAAAGCCAGGTAAAAGCTAATGTGTGGAAACGTTGAAGCATGCTCACTGTGCTGTGATTGGCTGTACAAACAAAATACACATTGTGAGGTGGATTGGTGGTGTATTTGCGCTATTTTCTTAACAGGATTTTAGGGGCATGTTACAGTGGGAGCTATATTATTGAGAACTTAAACAGTAAACACATTTAAAACGTAAAATAACCAGATTTTAAAGAATTTCGTATGAAATGAACGAAAATGTGTACGCAAGCCGGGCTTCTCGGCTTGTATGAAGCGACCGCCTCTGAGATACATATGTATATGTATATGTATATAAAAATCGGCTTACATAAGTCCAATAAGTATTTTGCATAAGTAATTTATGTACACAGAATATATATATATATATAAGTACCTACATATATCTATCTGTGAACACTCCTGTGTTATTATGGCGCTTCTTTTTTTCGGCCAAACGCATGTGCTTGGGCTTGGGCAAAGTTTGTTTTCAAAAGTCAGGCGCTTAACTTAATGCGAACTTTTATGTACGAAAATCACGCGCTGACATGTTTACATAAGTACATACGATGAGCTTAGCAACAAGGTAATCATTTCCAAATGCCATTTCTAACGGCTGTTTGTTTTTTTTTTTTTTCTTGTCTTTTTTGTTGCCTTTTTTGGTATGTTTATCGCGTTTTCGGTCAAAAAGTTTGGGTCGAGTTGGTCGAGAAGTATCGAGCGCTTAAGCCATGTTTATATGTACCATGTATTTATATACCTACATATTTATCTACTACATAAAAGTACATATGTACATTAGAGCGTATCGCGAAAAAAAAGTTCGCCGTACGCCCCCCCATATGATTTCTTTTTCGAAAACATTTCTGGAAAAATTGGTTGTTTTGACCCCTTTTTATAGTGAGGAAATAGTATTTTTAAGGTCGCTAGAGGGCTAAAATGTTCTAGAAAATTATTCGCCATAAAACTTCAGTAGAATCCCTTTAGAAAAAATCTTTGTAAAATGAACCTAAAAGACCACAGGAAACGAAAAACTAATAGTCCTCGGAATGTTAAATGTGATTTATTTCCGGTTCTACTGAATTGATCGCAATACCTCTTATGCAAAAGATTAATGCTTTTTAACGACGTTTAACATTCCGGAAAAAAGTTACATTAAGGTGGTATACACTAAGTACTGGGTGGAAGTGACCCCAATGGCGTACATAGGGTTAATGCAATTAGAAAGTGGAAACCCTCCTCTCACGCCAAAGGGATTGGTGTATCAAACTTAGGCATCGGATCATAAATACCGAAGATATGAAAAAAAAATGAAAATTAGCGACATCTAGCGGCGTCCAAAATAAAAATAAAAAAATTTTCCAGAAATGTTTTCGAAAGAGATTTTATATGAAGGGGGGGGGGGGGGCGTACGGTGGACTTTTTTTTTTGTCCATATAAGGCTAGACGGCCTAATGTACATATGTACATATGTATGAATTCACAAATGCACTAGAAATATGTAAATAGAAAGCTCAATGTAGATGGCACTTGTGCGCTTAAATGAAATTTCAGTTAGTGAAAAGTGGCGCCCTGCCCTTTCTGCGCGCGTTTCAGGAGCGTTGTAGAGCAGAAGATTCCAAGTTAGTGGAAGTGGAAGTTTTTTCTCCAATTCAGTTGCTTTAGTTCAATGAAAATTAACTTTTACTTTATTTAATAAAGAAGCGCTACTTTGGCAATGAAAAGTAAAGTTCTCTCTCTATGAACAAAAATTGCAGACTATAAATCGGCTTTAAGCCCATAGTTTCTTATTAATAAAATATAAAATGAAGCATATGCATAGTTACTGGTTATTTTTTTTATTTTCGATTTTTTATACAAAGATTTTGCCCGCGGTGAACAAAAGTGAAGTTTTATGCCGAATAATTTCCTAGAATATTCCAACCCTCTATCGACTTCCAAACTACCATTTTTGGTACTTAGTACTCTTTCAAGCTTCATTTATCGTTCTCGTTCTCTTCCCCTTTACCTTTTATTTGCTCTTGTGTTTTCCTTTATCCTTTTTATTTTCCGTATTCTCTTCCCCTACCACGTTCAACAGAGTTATAAAAACAATGAAATTTTTAAAAGATTTATGCTTCTTATTTCAAACTTTCTTTGTAACCAGAATTTTTAACGTTTTTTCTTAACAAAAAAAAAATAGCCAAAGAGAGACATTTATCAAATTCTTGAAACATTCATCAATCACTATTTCATTAATTTATATAAATTTAAAAAAATCTCTTTGTCAACGAGATCAAGTTTTCCGCTTTTAACCCTTTCAAATAAAATCCTTTCAAATATAAGCGACACCTATCACACAGCTACAACTACAGACTAACACAATCTCATATATTATTGCATGTATGTGGATGGATGTGCCCCCTGCCACCAAACATACAAATAAAGAAAATGTGCCAAAAACAATCTGATAATGTCGAAAAGCCAGATTGGTTTTTTCCTGTGTAAGCCAATGTTAAATTATATCCGTTTTTTTGTAATATTTGCCTGCTCCTTTACTTTTTTCATTTCATTTGCCATTATTTTTACGAGTGTGTGCTTGAAGCGGTGCGCCGAAAGAGACGCTGCCTCTGCTCAGATGTGCCACATACGTTTGCGCCCTCATCCGCGTCGTCGTCGCCACAGCTCGTATGCATTGTTGAACGTGTTAGCGCGTGACTTGGCACGGCACGGCATGAATTTCTTGCCCAAACCCACCGTCGACCAACCGGCCAACATGTGCGGCCATTGGGTGTGGCAGGTGTCACTGCAAATGTCAGCTGATAAGGAAATGCGCGACCAAGAGCGACGTTATTTAAACATTACATGCATTGAATGGATGTAACCAAATTTTTTTTTACAGCTCATTTTAATTTTATATACTTTTTTGCTTGTGTAAAAAATTTAATTTAACTAAGAGCGCCTATGAAATTTGAAGGGATTAAAATATGTGTGAAAGCTTTAAGTGATGAAAAATGTTAAACTTTCGAGAAAGCTTTAACTATGAAAAATTTTAAATCTGTATTTTGAGAGATTTTGTGGAAGCTCTAGTAGGTAAAAGCTTAAAGGTAAACCTTTGGCAAAGGCGAACAGTATAAGATAAAAATTTGATCAAAGCTTAAGGAATGAAAAGCTTTAGGGATTAACGGTTCGTGGAAGTTTAAATGTTTAAAATCTTTATGCAAAGATTTGTGGATAAAAGTTCAAAAACAAAAATTTTGTGAATGTTTTAGTTATGAATAGAGCTCGGAAAAATAGGTGAAATCAAGCGCCTCAAAATAAGCTACATGTGGTAAATTTTGTTTGTTTTCAGTGAAATTAGTTGAACTTTTGTGAAAGTTTTAAATATGAAAAGTTTAAAATCTGTGTGTTTGACAGTTTTTGTGGAAGCTTTAGTAGGTGAAAGCTTAAAAAGTAAACTTTTGTGTGTTAAAAATTTGATTAAAGCTTGAGAAGTGAAAAGCTTTAGGGATAACGGTTTGTGAAAGCTTAAAAGTTAAAAATGTTTATACAAAGGTTTAAAAATAAAATTTGTGAAAGTTTAAGAGTGGAAAAGCTTTCAAGAATTGTGAAAGCTTCTTCTATAAAAAGAATATTTGTGGAATCACCTAAGATGAATATTTGAACAAAGCTTTAGAAGAGAAAAGCTTCAGGTATTAAACATTTGTGGAAACTTAACAGTTGAAAAGAGCAAAATATGAACTTTATAAAAAGCTTTGTAGATAAAAAGTAAAAAAAAAAAAAATTGTGAGAGCTTTAGAGTTGAAAGCTTAGGATTTGCAGATCTGTGTAGGCTTCTGATATGAAAGCACTTAAGGTGAAAAATTATGTTATTAAAATTTACATCCGTGTTGCTGTACCAAGAAAGAGAGAGAAGGGGAAGTGATATAGAGACTGCAATTTAAAAATGCTGCTTAGTTAAATATGCAACAGCTTACAAATTTTACATGCCGCAGTAGGCCGCAAAAGCATACTTTTAAATACAAAAAAAATTCAAAAATGCCTGGCTTTGCGCCTAAAGATATGCTTCCGAAATTATTAAATATACAAACTTTTCAAGAACTGCCATGGCAAGCTCACGCCTTTGAGTTAAAAATTTATACTTCCTACGTACATATACATATGTATGTATGTATACACGCATATTTATGCAGAAAAGTGGCAAATAACAAAAATATATACAAAACTTAAAACTTATTTGAAAAGTTTCTTTATGAAATACTAACAAATAATAAAAAGCAGCAGCAACAAAAATACATAACACCATCTAAACCACTAAATTCCAACGGTAATGAGCGGAAAAGATAGAAAGAGGGAGAACGAGGGAGATAGCGCGTGAAAATGCATAAATAAATGAATGAATGACATAAAACTCCACAAAAACTATGTAAAATGAAATAGTTTAAAACTGTCAAAACATAATATGACACAATTGTAAACTAGAAATACGCGAATTCTTTTCTTGTTTTATTTTTTTTAAGAGGCGTGACATTTTAGTGGCTCTGCAAAATTGCATTGAGTGTGTCATAAAATATCATAAAGCTTAGAGTGACAAACTTTTTAAGTCGCACTTCTTGAAAAAAAAAATCAAAACTTGCATTTTAAATTACAATGTATATCTCAAAAGAAAACAAA
The DNA here is from genome assembly GCA_960531455.1 of Urophora cardui. Taxonomy (NCBI): domain Eukaryota; kingdom Metazoa; phylum Arthropoda; class Insecta; order Diptera; family Tephritidae; genus Urophora; species Urophora cardui. Next base: position 112,619,346 of record OY482673.1, on the reverse strand, counting down.
CAAAAAACTCTGGCAACATTGGCCCTTGGCTATTACGCTTAAAAGTTGACACAACAATTTAACTAGAATGGAATGAATAGAGTTACTTTTGAAGACGAAGGCCAGCATAAATTCAAAAGACAATAACCTTTTAATACAAAGTTGAAATAAGGAAGTGACAATTTATTTTCTGAGTTTGTAGACAAAACGAGCAACAAAACTTTACGCTCAACTCAGTTTGAGTGATTAAATGTCACAGAAAGAGTATTGTTGATTTCTTAAATTACTCTCTTTTGGCCTTTCGAATACGCACAGCTCTCATAAAGGGTTTTGTTTTTAACGAAATGCAAAGTTAGCGAAATGAGACTTATTTTATATATTCTGAAATCTGGTTAGAAAGGCGTTGAGCCTATTCTGATTACGCTTTGATTTTCAGTCTCAATGATTTTTTGTCCTTATACAATTTTGAACTTTTGTGCAAGCTTTAACAAGTAAACAATTTAAAACGTAAAATTCTGTGAAAGCTCTGAAGAATAAAGTTTTTAAATGTGGACTTTTCTGAAAGCTGTAAATATGAAAAGTTTAAAATTCCAACTTTGCCACATTTTGCGGAAGCCTTTGTATGTGAAAGTTTTAAATGTAATAATTTATGAAAGTTTAGCGGTTTAAGATTAAAATTCGATCAAAGCTTTAGACGTGAAAAGTGAAAAAAGATTTCAAGGAAATAGGTTTTGGAAAAGCTTTAAGGATTAATAGTACAAGATTAGAGCTTTTGTGGAAGCTTTTACAAGTAAATTGTTTACGAACAATTTTGTGAAAGATCTGAAGCTTAAAATTTTTAGATGTGAACTTTTGTGAAAGCTTTGAATAGGAAAAGTTTAAAATTTCTGCTTTGTGACCTTTTGCGGAAGTTTTAGTATGTATAAGTTTTAGATGAAAGTTGTTGTGAAAATTTAGCGGTTTAATATAAAAATTAGATCAATGCTTTAGATGTGAAAAGTTTAGGAAACTAAGTTTAGGGAACACGTTAAGTATTAAAAGTATACGAGGAGAGCTTTTGTGAAAGCTCTAAAGGTGAAATTTGTAAAATATAGCTACATGTATTGATTAAAGATTTCTGGTAAAAGGTTTGAGATGCAGACTTTTGTGGAAGCTGTGGAAATGAAAAGTTTTATATAAGAACTTTTATGGAAGCCTTAGAGTTGAAAAGAGTAAAAAATGACTTGTTCGCGTAAGTATTATGGGTGCTATGAACAGATAACTATGCATATCGCAGTTATACTTTATTCTTCTTTTTTCTTGCTTATTTATACATTTGTTGACTGTTATGCGAAACATTTATTTTATCTAAGTGCGTGATATATGTACATATAACGACGATATGGACGTTGTTATATTGAGGAGGAGAAACTCTTAGATACCTACATATTTATGTACATTTAAAGACTTGTATGTATCATCAAGTTTATTTGTACGTACACTATTTCCTACAGCACACTTTCCACTATTTCATTTTTATTTACTTGCTTTCTTTTCGAACTTTTGTAATATAACCTTATGGTCGTCTACCCCAACAGACATGCATGTACATAAGACATACATATATATATACATACATAAGCATCAAAACAAAACCTTTGACCTTTGAAAGTGCGCAGCATGTAAAACGCAAGAGACTGGTTCATAATTTGCTCCAAAAGAAGGTAGTTGGGAATACAAATTTCCAGGATATAGACATGTTGACCGTAAACAATTTTGGGTTCGGTAATATCCGACGAACTTTTCATATTCCCTTAAACTTCAAATATTTCAAATGCTTCATGACTAAGGATCATACATCAGTTTCGTAATTAAAAAATCTTTGTACGGCGTCTAATGGGAAAAACTTCGTTATGTCCGAAATGTGTGTCGAAGTTCTACTTTCGAAGTTACCATACTTGCTCTGTTATAGGTAATCTATATAAAATTCAATACCCAACTCTATTTATCGCTGGGTTCACATATATACACATATCGAGCCGTATGCGCCGGAAAGATGTAAAGGCCAAATTCAAAAATGTTCAGGAGAAGGTTTTTTAAAAATTTTTTTACTTCGATTTTTATTTCGATTTCTTTCTTTTGCTTTTCGACAATTTTTAATCAACTTTAACCACCAAAAATACAAAACTATACTTTTCTAAAACGAAATTTAACGCTGATCCCGAATAGCATATCCATTTTTTTGTGGCAGATCCTGTTTCTGAGATATCGGTAAAAATGTAGAAAAAACCGGATATACAAGACATTGCATGACATACATAAGTGCATAAAAAAATTGTATTAGCCACCGTAGCGATTTGGCATCTAATAAGAACTGGTAAAGAGAATCCCAACAAACATTTTTTGCCTTTGCACTTAAAAATTGGTCAAGTAGTTTGGTTACAATGGCAAAAAGAATGAAAAAATCTAAGTTTGTATAAGGAATTTCGGATTCGACTCCTATCTATCCCATAAAGAATTTAAATGTGAACATTTTGAGACTACTTTTAATGGGATGTATCAGTATTTATATTTACCTATTTTTTTGAGAGTTCTTAACCTAGCATTTTCCGCTTCTTTATAAAACTCTATTAAGGAGTAACATTTAACATTATTTCTTTCCATTTATTATGAGTTTTGAAGTGCACAATGTCTCTCAAAACAGCGATGAATAGGATAAAGAATTAATTGAATAAAAAAAATAATGCATTTCGCGATTTTAAGGAGAGGATAAATAATGATGGATGTAAGTACTTTTGGCTATTCTTTTGTAATTTTCTGGATTTGTCTCCCATCATATCCTTTTTCCAAGATCCTTGATATCGCCTTTCAAAAACTATTAAGTTCTGATGAAATCTCTCGCCATGTTCATCACTTTCAGCATCTACGTTTGGAGGGAAATTATCGAGATTCAAGAAATTAATTTTGGAGAAATTTTAGAAATACACAACCAGTTTGATTAAAACTGCTCTAAGCAGTAACAAAAGGGACCCTAACTATCGTGAAATCGTTAGAACTTTGTTCCAAAATTATGGAGCAATAAAGTGCAATATGCCGCACAAGAAAACCATATTGGTCATCGATATGTAATAAAATACAAAGTAGAAGTCTTCAAAGTGATAAAGCCCTTAGTTAAATTCCAACAAAACCCAGTTAAATTTGTTTATTTGTCACTAGTCTTCTATAATTTGAAAAGCAAAAAAGATGTAAAAGCCACTTCGTACTCACAAAAAAAGTAAACAAACTGAACTTATGTACTTACATCAAAATTGCTTTTCATAACGGTACATTTTTCAGACATAAAATTTCTGGAGAAGGTGTGGATGATGACAAGTAAGCCATTTCTACAAAAAAGTGAAATTCGGAAATCATGGCCTTTACATCTTTCCGGCGCATACGGCTCGATATGTTATATATACTCACTCTGCGACGCAAAACAAAACATAGAAATTGGGTGCGTAGGATTTTATTTGACAAAGATTTCATATTTTCAGAAAAAGTGTAGCTCAAAAAGTTTTAGATATCGCACACTAAATCATAATGTGACACAACTCAAAATTTTTCAAAATCGAAATTCTTCCGTAAATATTTACATAGAATATATCTCTAGAAACTGTCAAAAGATCTTTCCCGTCAGAGTCCTTTTCAACTGAAAAATAACTATTATACGTGGTCACTTCCCATATCATTGCCTATAAAAAAGAAAAGGTTTTCTTCTCTCTGTTAAAAATTTTAGAATTTTGAGTTGTGTCACTTTATGATTTAGGGTGCGATATTTGCTATGTTTTGACTGCAGAAAAAAGTGTAGTAAAATATGGAGTTACAAACTAAATTCATAAAGTATGTATATAAATATGTATGTATATTTACTTAAGCACAGCTTCTGGTAAACAAAAATATGAACCAACTCATTGACACTATACCAAGAAACAACAATAACGGCACTTAATTGAGATTGCTGCGTGTGGCAGGAGCAAAACTTTTTTGCTGCTTTGCTGTGTAGGGTAGTCACTTTATGTCTCCACCCAACTAAAGTTTGTGATGACTTTAGGCCTGTCATGAAATTGATTGGAAAAAATCTTTTGATATTATATTTTTGGGTAGTTATTTATGGCTTTACGTATTATTAGGCAGACATACAGACATTCAAATAAACATACACACATACATACTGGTGCTGCTTTATAGCTTTTCTTCTACTTACTTTGCTGACTGTATGGCTTTTCTTCTACTTACTTTGCTGACGTGAGAACATGTAAACAAGTAAAAGTTTTTAAATTAGTTTAAGCATATTTTCTCATGCTATTTTTATTTTTTAGGCAAATTTAATTTTGTTTTGTGGAAATTGGTGATCTACTACTTTTCAAAGAATTTAAAAATGATGTAAAACAATCAAAGCTCTTCTCTGAAAATCAAATTATGTATGTACTTGGATCATCTTTCTGTTAATGTTACTGTTGCTGTTAATGTTAAAGTTAATGTTACTGTTACTGTTACTGTTACTGTTACTGTTACTGTTACTGTTACTGCTACTGCTACTGTTACTGCTATTTTTACTGTTGCTATTGTTGTTGCTGTTATTGATATTGTTACTGTTACTGTGGCCGCTGTGGTGCAGTGGGTAGAGTGCTCGCCTGCTATGCCAGAGGTCTCGGGTTCAAACCACGGTCCGAGCCAAACAAATTTTTCTAATTAGTAAAAATCCAATTATTGGGTTTTTTAAGAGCAGCGGTCACCTCTCGGCAGTGGGCGGCATACCCTCCGAGAGTATTTCTGCCATGAAAAAAGCTTCTCACAAAAAATGCATTCGCCGTTCGGAGCCGGCATAAAACTGTAGGTCCACCCAATTAGTAGGAAAAACAAAAAGGAGCACACCTCGAATTGGGAGAGAAGCTCGGCCATAAAACTCGTCAGAGTTATAATAGCGCCATTGTATATTATATTATATTACTGTTACTGTTAGTGTTATTTTTACTGTTACTGTCATTGATACTGTTACTGTTACTCTTTTTATGAAAAAAAAACTGCATACACAAATCAACCACCATCAAAGTCAAAGGGTCAAATTCAGTAGACAACGCCAAATTTGTAGATTACTTTCGAAGGGCTAAGAGAGCGTAAACCAGTGAAAGCAACGACAAAAATTAACTCTAGTTATCGATATACATATGTACATAGGTACATAATATTTATCTGACACCATGTTTTGTATCACACTTTAGCCCAAGCAAATACGTGCAGCTCAAAATGCCACAAAACCATTGAGCATAAAGTATTTTCGAAAGGTTATTAACAATTTTGTGTATGTAGTATTGTATACAAATACCTAAAAGTCAATTAGAAACATGTGTATTTACATACAAAATATGGAAGAAATAAAAAGCAACAGCCAAAGTAACTCAACTGCTTTTGCAGTAAATCTTTTCTCTTTTGTTTGCGTTGCATTGCTTAGCTTCCGAAGCAAATTGTAATTTGATATTTTGCACTGCGAAAAGCAGCAAAAGCGACACCAGTAACAACAGCAACAATAACCATTGAAAGCCAACAGACAAGCTGACACTTGGAGGCGCACTAATTGAGCTTAAGCAAATAATACGCAGAGACAAGTGACAATACTCTTTCTTTTCTTTTTTTTATTACACTCACTGAACTTAAAAAGGCTTAAAAAATGCGCATTTTTATACTCAGCTGTACTAGTACACAGAGTATTATAATTTTGATTTCATAACGGTGGATTGTAACATAATGAAATAATCGAGATAGATATGGACTTATATATATCAAAATGATCAGGGTGAAAAAAGAAATCGATTGAGCCATGTCCGTCTGTCCATCCGTCCGTCCGTCCGTACGCACGATAACTCGCGTAAAAATTGAGATAATTTGATGAAATTTGAAATGCAAGTTGGTATCGAGACTGGGACGGTTGGTATTGAAAATGGGCGAAATCGGACCATGACCACGCCCACTTTTCCTATATAGAAAAAATCGGAAATTTGGTATCTCAGTCCCTAATATAGCTGGAGCGATAAAATTTTACCCACATGTTGAGCTCAGGCCCCTATGAAGAAATTTTATGAAATTTTGGAAAATGGGCGGTGCCACGCCCACTTATTAAGGGCCAAACATTGAAAGTTTTATGAGTCATAACTCAGAAACCGTTGAAGATATATCGATGAAATTTGGTACGCGTGATTTACTTACTTAGGCAAATGTTTTGACGGAAAATTGTCAAAATCGGTTGACGGCCACGCCCACTTTTATATATGGGTATTATAAAGTGACCTAATAAAATCATTTTTAGCGATATCTCTGTGAAATATAAAGATAATTCATTGAAATTTTGTGACATGAGTTCTACAATAGACCGGAAACAAAAAATAAAAAAAGTTTATAAAATGGGCGTGGCACCGCCTCTTTTTATACACAGAAATATAGGAGCCTATTACTCGACAAATAACTGAGATATTATGACGAAACTTGGTTTATACACTTTTATAACATGTGTTAATTGACACGCAAAAATGTATTGAGATCAGTGATGCCAATATTCTTGCACCAAAAATCCCTACGCCATGCCAAAAAATTCCCTATTTTCCCCTACGCTAACAACATTTTTCCCTACAAATTTCCCTACGCCGTATTTTCTCTATATTGAAATAAACACAGACAAAATTTATGCAAATAAAGTTTTTATTCAAAAAGCTGCATACATAGAAATTTTTATGTTTATTTGTATTTATATAATATAAATATATTTATATCTACATATATATAGTTGAAATTTAGCTTTTCTTAATAACATTGTACGTATTTCATAAAAATTATAATTGTAACTTTTTTATTATAAATGAAAATTTTTAAATAAAGAATATACATGTATTTATGTACATAGATATTTTCATATAAAAAATTATATGGCAGACATTTCCCATTGAAAATTATTATATAAACCTCTATATTTCATATTTCTGAAATCGTATTCGTTAAATTTAAAAGAAAAGTAATTTTGATTTTTCGCTTGTAGAAAAGATCGAATTATGCATATTGAACTGAGGCTATGGTGACTGAGTTTATTCCTTTTTTTGTGCGTGTATCGTGTATGCGTCTGCATTACTAAACAATATTTAGCTAATTTTGATAAATTGGGAAACATTAGTTTTTCGTTAAAATTTCGAAGGTTTTAAATTTTAAGCCAAAATTTTTCAACATCTATATTTTCAAGAACCTTCTTTTCGTGTTCAAGGAAATGATATTTAATAGACCTCCACTCAACCAGCAAGTCATTTCTACTAAATCTAAATTTCTCGCAAATACTTTTAAAATCAATAACACTCCTGTCGAATTCATGTCTATGAAATAGGAGTTACTCTGTATACACTCAGAGGAAACTGGCATCGTAAAAATGACTATGAAAATATTCAGCTTTACTATTCGCTTTTTTACTATAAAAACACGGAAATATGACTATGAAACAACTTGATCTGAATATAAACGTATTATTTCAACCGTTCAAGTATGAAAGATATTCAACTTGAATATGAAAAACTTTGAGTTGACTAGTAAATACTAATCCAACTGGACAAGTATCAACACCTGTCATTGTAAAATTTGTAATAGTCATCCTCAAGTTGAAACATATTTATTTTAACTACTGTTGATGTTTCAACTTCAATATGGTTCATAGTAAATTTAAATATTTAGCACAGTAAAACCAATTTATGCTGCGTAGATTTTCGTTCCTTCATTTGAATGCGGCTTTTCAAATTTCAGTAATTCTTAGATGTTTTATACATTGTTCGAGCTTATAGCATGATTGAGCAACTCAAATATAACTCATTTTCCACAAGGGAAATGAGTTGGCTTATTTAAAGCCATTTTTCATACCCCAGAGGTTGGCACTCTCGCCGAACCTTGGAGCTACAGCGAATACATAAAAGGGTTTAAAAAAGCACATATGTATACATATGTATGTAAATATGTGCATATGTACACACAAAGTTTAGACACAAACTTAAGAATATGTCATAGTCAGCTTCAATATGAACATTTTTTAAAACAAATATGTTGTAACTTTAACTTGACTATAAAAATATTCAATTTGAATATGTTGCATTTTTCAACATATTTAGGACAACTATTTTTCATAGTTGTTTTTACTATGACAACACTTCAAGTCGAGTTTGGTTAATTTTCATTTTAACTACTTAATATTTATTATGATGGTATGAAGTGCAACGTAGTCAGAATCACTATTTTCATCCTAGGCGCAAAACCATTGGTAAAAATAGTCAAATCAAGGTGTAAATAGTCAGATTTACGTGCGTTTTTTGCTGAGTGTAGGCAATCTTTGCTGTATTTCTTCCAAAGCAGTGATATAAAAAGAAAGGAAATATTATCTTATTCGCTCGGAAGCTGATTTCGGGAAAGTATTTAGAAGCTGTGGTCTCTGTGGTGCAGTGGGTAGAGTGCTCGCTTGCTATGCCAGAGGTCTCGGGTTCAAACCCAAGTCCAAGCAAACACCAAAAAAAATTTTTCTAATTAGTAAAAATCCAATTATAGTGTTTTTTAAGAGCTGCGGTCACCTCTCGGCAGAGGGCGGCATATCCTCCGATTGTATTTCTGCCATGAAAAAGCTTCTCACAAAAAATGCATTCGCCGTTCGGAGCCGGCATTGGGAGAGAAGCTCGGCCATAAAACTCGTCAGAGTTATAATATCGCCATTGTATTATATTATTATTATATTTAGAAGCTCGAGACATTCAGGTCCAATATATATATAATAGACTGGCAATGTTACGTGAGGTGACCTAACGTTACAATCAATCCTTATTTCGTTTTTTTTTAATAAAAATTTGAACCAGCTTATAAAAGAAAACGAAAATTTCTGACTTCAAAAATTCCCTACATTTAGCTAATTTTTGAAAATCTGTCCCTTTTTCCCTACACTGCAAATTTGAGGTCGAATTTCCCTACATGTAGCCTCTTTTCCCTACACTTGGCATCACTGATTGAGATCGGTTTATGACCACGCATACTTTTTAACAAAGATATTTCTGGAACACCCTTTTGGAATTTGTAACGTGAAGTCTTTGTAATTAAAAGTCATAGAGGGATGCAATTTTGCACTAACAATAATATTTATATGCTTATTTGGATGATTGATACAGTGGCTGCGCCCTGTTTATGCAGCACTCTTTTCATATAAAATACACCCTATATCGAACAAACGCAAACAAACAATGAAAGCATACAGCTGAGTATCTAATGTTCGATTTAACTCGAACTTAGGCTTCCTTACTTGTTGTGCTTCTGCTGAACTGCCACATTGATGACAACACAGGAAACAAGCAATGAAGTAAGGAAAATTATGTTTTTTTTTTTTTAATTTTTCGAAAGAAAAAAATCTAAACTTTGCAGAAAGTATAGACGACGACTAAGCAGATGGGATGTAGGAACACGTACTAGATATGTACATATGTATACATATGTGAATAAGTAACGGGAGGAAGTACGTTTTTATGGCGCTAAGTAAGTACCTACTATACAGAAAAAGTAGCAACATTGAAAATGTGGTGAAGTTAACTATACAGGGTGATGGAAGAAAAGCTATAGCAGAGAGCTTGTATATATTTTTTTCCGTGCAATGAGCTTTTTTTTAAACTTGATCAGCTGGGTTAAGTGATAGTTCATGTTTGAACAGCCCACAGACAACGTGAATACACATTCAGTGTGATAAAATGGGTAACTGGGCACTTAGTTAGATTGAAAAGGGGAATTACGCTGTGATACAAATTGAGGGTTGTTGTCTGTGAGCGGAATAATCTACACACAAAATGAATGATCACTATACATAGGTACATATAGTAAAACTCTCAAACCGATTTCCTCCTTGAGTTAAAATTTTTTTATTGCAATTTTAAATTTGCGAAATTCCGTCTCAGTGATTTTAAAAAAAAGTAAAAAATGGGTTAATATACATATCGTGTCGAAATATTTTATTAGTAAACGTATAATAAAATTGCCTTAGTTTTAATTTCGTAGCATACTTTAACCACTTAACACCTCCACGAAGCAGTCGTTTTGACCACTTTTTTATAAAGTCCGAAAAAAAATAGTATTTTATGGTCGTTAGAGGATTAAAATATTCTAGAAAATGATTCGCCATAAAATTTCACTATGTGTTTTCTCAGACAAAATCTTCGAACCTAAAAGGTATTGTATGTTTTCGGACACTGCTGCGCTTTGTTTTTCTTGCAATCTTCGCTTTAGTTTTTTCTATTTATTAAATTGTATCTTTTATTACTATTAAGCTTTTCCTTTTTTGTTGATAAAAGCTATGTATGTATATATGTACATAATATATTTATCAATCACCCTGTATGAATATGAATATGATTATGACAGTCACTAATATTGTCTACACCTGTGCTTATGAATCATTTTATACGGATTAAAATACGCATGTGCCTACTTGTATGTGAGTCACACATTGAGTCGGCAATACTTTTTCGCATTTATTTTATTTTTTCTTTTTTTTTTTTGCACATTATTTTAAATTCTTTCCCACCCAACGGATTAAAAATGTTTGGCTGATTAAACTTATGCTTTAATATGCAAAGAAAAAAATTAAAAAAAAAATATGTTCAGATTTTTTTTTTGCTATGAATTTTCTGCACTTTTATATATCACTTATCACATATTTATTTCATTTTTTTTTTTGCGTTCAATTAATTAAGCAAAATACTACAACTGCTCATATTTGCATGCGATTCTTTTCCCACTCATACCACTTGCGGAAATGATATTTTGATTAATTTCCGTTTTATGGTTTTTAATTAAAATATTTGCAAAAACAAAAAGTAAAAAAAAAATATTAAATATACATATGTACATACAATGATTTTAAAATATTCGTACGCATATACATATGTATGTATGTAATTTCGCCTTTGCGTGTTAAATTTCTATTTACTACGCTTAGGTGGCCGGCCGGCTGCCCAAATTGCCATCAGTCAACAAACGTCAACCGTCAAAGTTGACAGCTGCGTTTGTTAGGCAACACTGACGCATTGTTGTTGTGTTTATTGTTTTTGCTTTTTTGCTGGCGTTTTTAGTTAAATTCATGTTGGTTATTAATTGAATTGTACGTAAATAGGAAGCCAGTGTTTAGAATTTATTAAAATTTGTTGGAAAAGCTTTTTTTTTTTTTTTAATTTTCAAACGCGATAAAGTTTATGCAAAAAGCTTTCAGGGAAAAGAAGTTGTATGTTGAGTGAAAGAAGAAAAAAAAAAAACAATAACAGCATGCGATTACTCAACTGCGAAACATAATTTCTGTTGCTTAGCTTTCGCTGATGATATTTTCCTTGAGACCTAAACTAAGGTTTAACAAACTAACTGCATTCCCACTTCGATTTGCACACATTTAGATAGGTTAGGTTAGGTTGCAGTGGCTGCTATGATTCATAGCACACTTAGGCCCCGAGGTACCATTGTGATACCACGTGGATCCAAAGACCTCCTACTCAAACCAACGTGTGAATTCCACAAATCTTATAATTTTCCTAAATGCTGTTGTAACTAGATCCCCTAGTTCATTAAATTGGTAAGCTCCTAAATGTTTTAGTCGCCTCCTTCCTAGTGCTGGGCAATCACACAGCAGCTGTTTTACTGTTTCAGGCTCCTCTTCGTCTTCACGCGCCCTACAGTAATCATAATGTGGAAGATTCATCCTTTTTGCATGCTTTCCCAGGATTATATGGCCTGTTATTAGCCCTATCATTAGTGCAAGCTCAGACCTTCCGAGTGCAAGTAGACTCTTCGTCCGTTTGGCGTCCCAGTTAGGCCATAAGAGCCTAGTACGGTTGCATGTACTCATACCATGCCACCTGTTATTAACTTCATTGGTAGGCTTGCCATACGTCAGGCATTCGGCCTGATTGTCAGGCATTTCATACTTTGTCAGGCAATCAGGCGCCTAATGAATTTTGTCAGTCATTTTGAAAAGTTTTTTGTGTACATTGATATTTTGTATAAATTTTATTTCGTTTTATTCCAAGCCATATGAACATTAGATGTGTACTCTTGTCGAGTGTAAACACAGCGTAAGTTTAATCGAAAACGCCATAAGTCTTGTGCGATTATCGATAACTTCTTTCTATCTCTTATTCCGTGTCATAAAAGCACATTCAGACTACATTTTAAATTACGTTGATTAGCCGAAATTAGGTGCTTTCACACGCTTTTGAGTAATTTGTATGGCGAAAATACGTTATTTAAGGGTAACTAACGCCGAAACAACGATTTTTGCCTAAATAACCCTTAAATTACGCCAATCTGAACATGCTTTAAGTATCTAGTGGAATCAGCTGATCGCAACCAATTTCCATAAACGTTCTTAAAATTGCGGATTGGTATGCTTTTGCTTCCGTGAAACTTTCAACCATATAATTTTCATTTTATAATTTTAGGTTAATTTATGTTAATTATGTTAAGGAAAAAGTGCTTATTTACGGAAAAGTTGAAAACTGAGTACGCCTTTCTTAAAAGCGAAAATAACTCAAAAGTGCAATGTACTATTTGCAAAGCGATTTTTTCCATTGAGTTTAAAGGGAAAGCTGACATCGAGAGGCATTTGCAATCGAAGAAACACAAGGATGCGATGAAATGTATGCAAGTATACTTTTTGGTTGCTTGTTTTTCCGACAGGGTAGGAATATGATGTATTGTGGAACGATCCGATTTTTTCGAAAAAAGACACTGAAGATGGCGCATATTAGCCGAAACCGGTTTGTCTCCAAACCAAACTTGACAAGTGATGACGGAGGATCGTTCCACAATACATCGTATGCAAGTATCTTCAGTTTCGGAATTTTTTAAAAAGCAAGACGCAACGAATGATGATCTTCAATGTATAGCTAAAGAAATTACATTTGCATATAACTGCGTTAAACATCATTTAAGTTTCAATGCATCCGACTGTTCCTCCAAATTAATAAAGAAGTTGTATGACAAAAAATTTGCTGCTGGCAAAACTAAATTAGAAGCATTAGCGGTCGGTATTATTGGACCCTGTTTATTTTCAGAAGTTCTAAGTGAACTCAAGATGGCCAATTTCCTAACAATTTTGATAGACACTTCGAATAGGAAAGATGTTAAGCTCTTACCAATCCTTGTAAGGTACTTTAACTTTAAATCCGGTGTACAAACTAAGCTTCTTCATTTGAGTGATATAACAGGCGAAACATCAGACATGTTATCAAACCATGTTTCAGCCGCGCTACAGAAATATAACCTTAGTGAAAAGGTGGTGGCTTTATCAGCTGATAATACCAATACAAATTTCGGTGGTGTAGCTAGGCAGGGACAGAAAAATGTTTACAGGAAATTGGAAACCAAACTAGGTCGGTCCATAGTTGGTATTGGATGCTCAGCTCACATCATACACAATACTGTTCAAGTAGCAGCTGACACCCTACCCGTGGATATGGAATTGATATGTGTTAAAATTTACAAATTTTTATATATCTACACTGTCAGAAATACTACTTTGAAAAATATCTGTGAAGAGGCTGAAATTGAATAAGTTAAGTTTACAACCGGCAATAGGACGAATTTTGCAAATGTATGATGTTCTCAAAATTTACTTTGACGAAATAAATAATTGCCCGCATGTAATTAAATCATATTTTAGTAACCCTATTAACGAAATATATACGCTATACCTACATGGAAGCCTATCCATATTTCAGAATGCAGTTTTAGTTGTAGAAGCTGATGAAATAAGTGCTTCTGAAATTTCGTATGTTTACACAGACTTGTTAAAAAAAACTTCAAAATCGAAGAAAAGAAATATATATTCTCTTTGCAGCAAAGCAAGCATGGTTGAAGTATCGACGTGAGTTTCCTAATTCCGATGAAGATACCTTAAAAAATATTGTATTGAACTTCTATGAGAAAGCAATAAGTTATTTAACCACTTGGCAAACAAATTTTGAAGAAGTTACAAAATTTATGTGGATTAGAATTGATCGAAATATTAAATGGGAAGACGTTGATGCAGTTACTAAGCATAGCTCTGTCCAAGACTTAAACAACGACGAAATTTTTGATGAAATTACACTAGTAAATGATATTATAAATTCTGAAAAAGAAGTAGAAAAATGGAAATCACTAACCTGTGTAGAAAGATGGTTACGAATATCTGAGGTAGCAGAGCTAACTCACATTCAAATAGTAAATATAAAGAAACTAGTGGAGTTCGCTTTGTGTATTCCAGGAACATCTTCCGCAGTGGAGCGGACGTTTTCCTTTGCGAAACAGCAATGGTCCGACGAACGTGGTCGGTTGCGTATTTCTGTACTGGCAGAGCTTTTGAATATTCAAATAAACAGTGTCGAGGACTGCTCAGCGTTCTACGATAAAATAAAGACTAATACTCGGCTACTAAAAAGAGCAGCTTCATCGGGAAAGTATGAGTGGGATACTAAAATTCAAGAAAAATGATTGCCTTTGTACTATTTTGTCGAGTTTTTGAAACTAAACAACAGTACCTTTATTTAATTTAATTAATTTGTTTTTTGTTTATCATAAGTGAATTGTTTTTCAAATGTGATAAATTTACACATATATTATATATGTAACTTGTAATTTTAGACTGCTAAATATACTTGAATAAATTTTATGGTTTTCCAACTTTAGGCTGTTTTCATTTCACTTTAGTCAGGCATTGGGGTGAAAAAATTATGGCAAGCCTAGTATAGCTTTTCGAGTTTGAGCCTACTTGTAGCGTGCGGCATACCTAAACCCTTCCACGACGCTGAAAGTGGAGCGGATGTGCCCTCTCTAGCAAGTTCGTCCGCCATCTCATTTCCCGGTATGTTACAGTGTCCAGGCACCTATACGAGGTGTATGGCAAATTGCTCAGCCATCTCGTTTAGAGATCGGCGGAAATTTTCTACTGTTCTGGATTTGCATATGGCAGACCCAAGCGTTTTCAGAGCAGCCTGGCTGTCTGAGAAAATGTAGACTTCCTTACATTCGTTTCTCCTTGCCTTCAAGGACTCAGTCGCCTCCTGTATCGCTGCTACCTCAGCCTGGAAGACACTGCAGTGATCCGGTAAGCGAAATGACAGTTTTATCCCCCCGTCGATTGAATAGACTCCCCCTCCCTCCTTAGCATTAAGCTTAGATCCATTAGTGTAGAGGTGGATAGCATTATTCGAAACCGGAGGACCCCTGGCCCAGAGGTCTCTATCTGGAATTACAATTTCAACTTTTGTAGTAGTTGAGTATTCGCTCTCGTACTCAGACCTGTCCACCAGACCACTAACCACTCCATATAAGAGAATTGGCCTTACCACGGCGGTGTAAAGCCACATTGTGATTTTGGGCGTTAGCCCAAGGTTTCTTCCTACAGCTGCCCTACAACAGTACACTCAGCAAAAAACGCACGTAAATTTGACTATTTACACCTTGATTTGACTATTTTTGCCAATGGTTTTGCGCTTAGGATGAAAATAGTGATTCTGACTACGTTGCACTTCATACCATCATAATAAATATTAAGTAGTTAAAATGAAAATTAACCATACTCGACTTGAAGTGTTGTCATAGTAAAAACAACTATGAAAAATAGTTGTCCTAAATATGTTGTCAAGTTAAAGTTACAACATAGTTGTTTTAAAAAATGTTCATATTGAAGCTGACTATGACATATTCTTAAGTTTATTATGATTCATATTGAAGTTCAATATGTTTTTATTCAACTCTAAGAGACAGCATATTTGTTTTAAATATATTTCATATTGAATTTAACTATGTGTCTAAACTTTGTGTGTACATATGCACATACATATGTACATATGTATACATATGTGCTTTTTTAAACCTTTTTATGTATTCACGTGGGGGGAGCGCTGTAGCTCCAAGGTTCGGCGAGAGTGCCAACCTCTGGGGTACGAAAAATGGCTTTAAATAAGCCAACTCATTTCCCTTGTGGAAAATGAGTTATATTTGAGTTGCTCAATCATGCTATATAGCTCGAACAATGTATAAACCATATAAGAATTACGGAAATTTGAAAAGCTGCATTCAAATGAAGGAACGAAAATATACACAGCATAAATTTCTTTTACTGTACTAAATATTTAAGTTTACTATGAACCATATTCAAGTAGAAGCATCAACAGTAGTTAAAATAAATATGTTTCAACTTGAAGATGACTATTACAAATTGTATAATGACAGGTGTTAATACTTGTCCAGTTGGATTAGTATTTACTAGTCAACTCAAAGTTTTTCATATTCAAGTTGAATATCTTTCATACTGGAACGGTTGAAATAATACGTTTATATTCAGATCAAGTGGTTTCATAGTCATATTTCCGCGTTTTCATAGTAAAAAAGCGAATAGTAAAGCTGAATATTTTCATAGTCATTTTTACGATGCGGGTTTTCTCTGAGTGTACAGAGCAGCCATAGCTTTTTTGGAGCGTTCCTGGATGTTACCTCTCCAGTTCAGCTTCCTATCAAGAATCACTCAAAGGTATTTTTCCGACTCACCTAGCGTGAGGGTAGAGCCTCCTAACATCTCTGGAATTTTGTATTTCCTTGTAAACAGCACCAATTCTGTTTTTGGCGGATTAACCCCAAGATAACAAGATTTAGGGCCATTTACTCAACCTCTGATTAACGCTAACCGGAGGACAAAGGTCCGGTTAAGCTATGGACTGCATTATCGACCACATGTTAAATAGATGGTTTGATGAAGTCGATAATGATGTTTAACCGAACTTTAACCCTAATCCTCTAAAGTGAGCCTGTCAGTCTCACTTTAAAGTTTAAAAGCGAGTTATTCCTAAACCAAAAAAGATTTTTGCTTGAATTTTTGGGTATTCCTCCATTTGTGTTCATAAATTATGAAATAATGTTGATCTTTGGGCTATTTATTTATTTTAACCATTTTTTTTGCAATCGTATAAAATTGTAACGAAAAACCGAAAGTGAGCCTCAAAGACTCACCTTAAGTATCTTTATCGTAATAAGCTTACATTTCTAGAATTCAACTAAATTTTGAATCCGTTGTTTACAAGATTTATCCAGTGAGGTTTTTACATTGTGAACTCACCATACTTCCCCCAGATTTTGGTGAATTCGTCGTATTTCACCATAGATCTTTAGATCATATGATGTCATAAAATTATGGAGAACGGTAAAGTCGGCAATTTCAAAACAATTAAGATCTTATCATTTTATGTTTACTGAGTTTCTAAATTACGGAAAAGATGCGTTCAGATAGAGAAACGAACGATCGTCTGCTTTTATGCGTCAGTAATTTCACCACGAACGTCGCGTTTTAAAACTTTTAAATTTGATCGCGGAAAATATATATTAGGGGCGATCATATGAAAAATTTATTCATATTCATTTGGTTCGTAGTTTTTCTCATTGTGTGCACAAAAACAAATTTATAACAGATGTAATAAAACTATTTGTAATGAACATTCAACAAGTACAAAAATATTTGAAAATTGCAGTTCATTAATATACCCAATTTTATGAAATTACATTTTTTATCTTTATATACAAAAAAAATTGTCATAAACCGTTATAAGAATGTATAAAAATGATTCTGCATTCATTACTGCATAAATAAAAATAAAAAACAAATACCAAAATAATGTGTTTCAAAATTTCCCCATAGGTGAGCCTCAGAGTCTCACTTTCGGTTTTACGTAACTTTTCAAAATTCGGTGATTAGGGTTAACCGTGGTTAGCGTTAATCAGAGGTTGAATAAACGGCCCTTAGATAACTAAGCTGACTTTCAAACATTTGCCACAATTTCTTTTTATAAAAGCATATAAATATTTTCAAGTAACTTTGTAAAGGTACCTACTCCAATTTAGTTTTACTACTCTCACTGCATTATAAAAATTAGTCACACTCCTCTCACCGCCCGCACCTTTTTAATGGCATTTATTTTATTTGTATTGTAAATTACAGCTTTTGCTCGCTCACATTTCATCTATGTAGTACTATTAACAAAAGCCGCTTAACTTAGTTTAGTTTATGCGATTAAATTTACAACCTTTTTACATATATACATACATACATTCCCACACTACCTAAATATTTGGTCCGAACATTTTTATTACCTTTTACAATTTCACTTTATTGGTCATTTACATACATATAGACGAACATACTTAGTATGTATGTAGATATTTATTTTTTATTAGAGCAACCACACAGCTACTACTTACTACTACATATTTTACGAGCACGTGGGTTTTGTTGCATACAGATATTTCTACTACGTTCTACGCCCTCACATTTATAGCCAACTCCTCGCAATTTACTCCACCTAAAATACTTACTCATATATGTGTTGCGTATGCTCTCGCTAAACAAGACCATAAATTGTGCTAAAATTTTTACTACTATCCACATTTACTACCAAATACTACTATGTGCTTTACTTTAACTTTTTCATTGCAGTTTGTACTTTGGTTTACTGCTGGAAATATTTAATGCCGCGCAGTTTATTAAGTAAACATGTAGTTTATTAGATGCAGTGGGGCGGAAAATTTATGAAAATTAATGAAAATTTATTAATTAAATTGTGGTAGCAGGATTCTAGTAAAAGCACCGCATTACAGTAGGAATAGTAGTGGATATAGTAGAGTTTAATACTGGAGCTCGGATAATAGGTGAAAATCAAACGCCTAAAAATATGCTACGGAATATTTGTGAGTACATCCAGTGGCAAGTTTAAGGGTGGGGCGAATTCGGGTCTAAGCTCCCCATGATTGCAATTGGATTTTTTGCGTACTTCAATGCCAGAAAAATAAATTACACTGTAGGTAAATTTTTAACTTTTGAAATATCACAGAGAAACGCCGAAACACGTCAACTTAATTTTTGGCTCTAGAATACGATGGCATTTACAGAAAGTCAAAGTTAGCTCGCGTTTTCGAGATATTTGGGAAAAAAGTTTCAGAGCTCTGAAGGTAATTTTTTTTCCGTCTAAAAACTTTACTCAGGCTTGGAACCCTTTTCCCGCATAAAAATTCTGACAGTTGTTCTTACTTAATTGGGACATTCTAAATTCGATGCCACCTTTAGTTTTCCAAAATTGGCTCCAGTTTTTGAGATAACGGTATTTAAAAATTACCATCAATTTGGACTTTTTTGTTAATAACTCAGTCAATTTACGAGATAAATTGCCAAAACTTTGCACGTGACAATATTTTAGTATTACCTTAACTATTTCTGAAAATAATTGAAATCGGATCACTATAACATATAGTTGCCATACAACCGATTTTTCAGATATGGACATTTTGGGGTATAGCTTCGCTATTTAAACAGCTAAGGACATTAAACTTTGGAGAATTTGTACTCATATTGGCCTTAATCTATTCCCTGAAAATCGTCGAGATCGGGTCACTATAACATATAGCTGCCATACAGCTGATTGTTCAGATATGTGGTTTTGCACTTTTATTTTCTTATAACTCCGAAAATAGTTACTCTGCGTGAAAAGGCAACATAAACACTTTCATTCAAAATTAATAGGTGAACAATTTTCTCATATACGATTCCCACGTATCTGCATCAGTTATTGCAGTTTTATGCAACTAAGGTTGAAATTTCACCATAGGCATTTTTTTCAAGCCCGATAACACATATATCGTATTAAATGAATTAGATGATCTTTATATCGTCTTACAGAGAATTAAAAATACTTTTACGCGGTTTTTAAATGAAGAAAATATATGCATTTTTGAGGATTTTATACGCTTTTGAATCATTTTTTTTGTTAATTTTTCATAAAATTTTTTTTCAAATAATGCCTAAAAGTATGCTTCAATAGTTTTCAACCAATATTTTTGTAGGAAAATTTTACTATAAATGCATATAAAATCCTCAAACATGCATTAATTTTCTTCATTTAAAAACTGCGTAAAAGTATTTTTAATTCTCTGTAAGACGATATAAAGATCATCCAATTAATTTAATACGATATATCTGTTATTGGGCTAGAAAAAAATGCCTATGGTGATATTTTAATTTTGGTTGCACAAAACTGCAATAACTGATGCAGATACGTGGAAATCGTATATGAGAAAATTGTTCACCTATTCATTTTGAATGAAAGTGTTTATGTTGCTTTTTCACGCAGAATGACTATTTTCGGAGTTATAAAGAAATAAAAGTGCAAAAACATATATCTGAACCATCAGTTGTATGGGAGCTATATGTTATAGTGACCCGATCTTGACAATTTTCAGGGAATAGATTAAGGCCAATATGAGCACAAATTCTCCAAAGTTGCATGTCCTTAGCTGTTTAAATAGCGAAGCTATATCCCAAAATGTCCATATCTGAAAAATCGGTTGTATGGCAGCTATATGTTATAGTGATCCGATTTCAATTATTTTCAGAAATAGTTAAGGTAATACTAAAATATTGTCACGTGCAAAGTTTTGGCAATTTATCTCGTAAACTGACTGAGTTATTAACAAAAAAGTCCAAATTGATGGTAATTTTTAAATACCGTTATCTCAAAAACTGGAGCCAATTTTGGAAAACTAAAGGTGGCATTAAATTTAGAATATCCCAATTACGTAAGAACAACTGTCAGAATTTTTATGCGGGAAAAGGGTTCCAAGCATGAGTAAAGTTTTTAGACGGAAAAAAAATTACCTTCAGAGCTCTGAAACTTTTTTCCTAAATATCTCGAAAACGCGAGCTAACTTTGACTTTCTGTAAATGCCATCGTATTCTACAGCCAAAAATTAAGTTGGGGTGTCTCGGCGTTTCGCTGTGATATTTTGACCTCCCTACAGTGTTATTAAGGTTTTTATGGGTTGCACGTGAAAAATTGCAAAGAAAGCTACAATAAATAAATATAATAACATAGAATAATAATAAATAAAGTATAATAAATAAATAATAAATAAATATATAATTATAAAGAATAAAGAAAAAAATTAAAAATTTGTAGTGACTCGCTTAAATTTGAGACAAAATCTTCGCACGTGGAGGAAAAGCAATTACAGTTTCAAACCAAATATATTTTTAATGAAAATGAGGCAAGTGCATATTAGCAAATAGAATATATAATACAGCTTTTTTAATTTGTAGTGTTCTGACTTTAAACATTTCCATATTTTAGGTAAAAAAAACTTGATTTGAACTTCTCTATTTTTTCTTATGACTATTTCAGTGTTTACATTTTTCCAATTGGATACTCGGCATAATTCCATATCTCTAAAATTGCAAATTTCTCTCGTGGTAAAAACGGTTTTGCATTTTTGTTTATGAGTTATTGGAACATTAACTATACCATAATTTACTTACTTTCCCAAATTTTATTTTCATTACAGCTAGTTTTGTTTTGCTTTCAAAAAGCTTGACGATGTACAAAAATATAAAATACAAAATTGAAATAAATTTTGTTTTTCTTTTTTCTAAACGCAAGACCTACGAGTGTTCTTCATACTTTTTTCAGTAAAAATGTCAAAGAAATTAAATCCCTCTTTAAAAATAAAAAAAGAGTGGTTAAAAGAACTCAACGACAATTTTCTTCTCCTTAGTGAGGAAAAGGTCAAGTGCACAAAACGCAACAAATTTATGAGTATAAAAAAGAAATTTTTGTTAAATAATAAATATATTTTACGAATAAAATCACTATCTATTCTGGCTTTATTTCATCACACACCACTGTATGTTTATTTAAACTGCAAATTTGTGTAACATGATTAAAAACTTTTCTTATAAAATCTTCACCCGCCATACCTACCAATATGTCACCCCTTTATATTTAAATTGTAATCCCGCCACTGAAAACAAACAAAATTTACAAAATGTAGCACATTTTGAAGCGCTTGATTTCACCTATTTTTCCGAGCTCTATTAATAACAGTAGTATCAACAGTGTTAGCGGTAACTTGTGGCGATAAAGGTGTGAATATGACAAATATTGTACTAAGATAAGAACTAGCGTCTGCGTCTGCCTCCGCATTCGACTGTCGAAGCAGTCACTTCAACTGGACCTAATTTAGTATTTGCTTGTTCGTTCTCACAATCTATCTATTAGTAATATTACTTTTCATAATTTTCTTCGAAATCTCAGCAGCAATTTCAATCAACAAAAGAAGTTGCCATTAAGCATATGTGTGCTCATTTATATGGGCTCCATTCATTCCCTAACCTCGATTAATTTGTATAAGCTAAAAAGGTAGCAATTTTCCTTCCAAGAACTGACCAAAACACTTTATGATTTTTTCATTCAATGAGCTAAAAAGGCGCATGTAAGCTACACTCACCGCCAACACATCTATCTCTTCCTAATTTAATTGAATTCTATGGCCATGGTAGAGCATAGAAAGTTGCAACCTTTTCGCATGGTACACACAAAGCTCTCTTGTGAATATCTTTTTGCCTAACATCTAAACAGCGCCACTTTTGTGCCCCACACACGCACTTTTTGCGCTTTTTGTAACGTTTTCAGCCACATACTTTTTGCAACCTTTTTCGCTCGGCGTGAGAGAAATAGCCCCGTCACAATCAACTGCTGGATGTAGTTGCATTTTGCTGCATGTAGGTGCATCGCCATAATCATCTTGCGTTTCTTTGCTATCAGGGCATCGGAGCGAAAGTTTTTTTTTTTGTTAGTTCCGCTCACAAACATTTTTTTGTTTTTAGCTCCGCTCTTAGCTCCCAAATTTTCTTTTTTGCGGTGATCAGGGATGCTGTTTGTGGGAATTTCTTACCAAACTGGTAAGAATGTAAGTTTATACTAACAGCCTTATTCATAAAAACATATCAAAGGTTTATAAACAGTTTATCAATCAAATAAGCAAAAATATTATTCATAAACGCTTTATAAATTTAAAATGCTTTTAAAAATCAGATAAAATGGAAACGAATTTATAACAAGCTTTGCCCTTGTATAAGCTCTTTATAAAACAATTACTTCAAAAAATAAAGAAAAATTTCAAATTAAAAAAAAAACCGAAACGCCCAGTATTGGTCAGCTGGAAAGCAGCACATATTTCCTACTGAATATTCAGTAGAGATGGCCACTGTGGTGCAGTGGGTAGAATGCTCGCCTGCCATACCAGAGGTCTCGGGTTCTAACCCCGGTCCGGACAAAAACTAAAACAATTTTTGTAATTAATTAAAATCCAATTATTGGGTTTTTAGAACTAGCGGTTACCTCTCGGTGGCGGGATACCCTCCGAGTATATTTCTCCAAAAAAAAAAAAAAAAAAAAAAACAAGAAACGAAACGCCAGTGATACAATTTAGGTACATGGAAAAATGAAAGCATTCTATGCAATACGTATGATCAATGAAATCGATATGTGAATGCATTTTGTAGCATAACAACCTACTGGGCCACAGCCGCTAATAATAGGACCAAGTATAGCAGGCACTGTGAAGTTCACCAGGGACTCCAATAAGGAAATTCAGGGGAGACGCTGTAACCCTACAGATTCCTACAAAGTGCTTTCTGAAAAAGCTTAAAAGGAGGTAGCAAACTTCCTCCTCAAGCAAAAGAGGAGGGAGGTTAGAGCCATTGTGGGGGTGGTTACAGGACATAACAGGATAGCACATGGCCACCATAGGCATCATCGAGAGCTCACTATGCCTATTTTGTCTTGAAGTGGACGACGACGGCACAGTGTATTTTCTCCGCACCTGTCCAGCCCTCGCTAGACTAAGATTGCGCATTCTCGGGTCGAATTATTGAAAATGGCGGACGCACATTCTCTACCACTCGAAAAACTTCTCGGATTTATTAGAGAATTTGGGAAGTTTGTAGGGGAACCCTATTCCAATATCCCACCATTTTTCCTACATTCTGATCCTTTCTAAAAGCCTTAAGTACAATGGGCACATATGCTTGAGTGCTTGGGAAAGACATTATTTCCTGGCGTACCACAATTCCATTCTATGTATGTATGCATGTATGTACATATGTACATTAATATACATACATACATATGGAAATGTGAGTATAATGATCTTTTTTTAGATGTTATAAGAAACATCACTGGGGGCACCTTCCGCAAGGGAAAAAAGGTATCGTGAAAGGACTGTCCCATTGTTGTTGCCCGACGATGAATTTAGAATCACGTATCGCTTCACCACGGAAGGTGGAAAAATAGTTAATTTGGTAAAAGCTGATAAAGGAGGTTTAGGGACTTCAGAAATATTGCAGGTGGTAGTGGCTTTGCGATGTTGGGGTCGACGAGAAGTGAGATAAGTATGTACATATGTACATACATATGTACATATATGCACCATTAAATGCTATGTTTGCGTGTATTACATACATACATATGTACAGGCTCAATCCGACGAAGGCGATCTCCACTGGCAGACTACTGTAAGCCGTATTTGTATGAGGTTGGCGGCTGCACTTGCTAAGTCAATTTGTTCCTCTACTGCGCCTATTCTTTTGTATTACACTTTCATTTTCCGCATCCATTTTTGTTTATCGAATTATTTATTTAAATAAATAATAATAAATAATAATAATTATTTGTTTATTTTCAAATTGTATTTTTTTGTTTGATAAATGTCAGATTGACATTTTTTGTAACCAACATTGCCACATTTATTTTGAATTTGAACAGCAAAAACCTTATAAATCAATGATAGTAATAAATCCTTTATAAAACGTTTATGAATAACGTGCAGTATAACGGCTTTATAAACTTAAAATGAGTTTTTACTATTAAGCGTTTATAATGTGTTATAGGATTTTTTTATGAATAAGGCTGTAAATGTATAAAAACTGTTAGTAGAGAAAATGTGGATGTGATACATATAAAGTAAAATTTTCATGTTGTAATGGAAATTCAAAAATATGGTTGGTCGTATTTCGACTAGTTGGCGATGATTTTTAAAATAAATGTGATAATAAAAAACTATTCGCCGTCATCTTACGAGATGTATCAATACATGACGAGTCCATATGAAATTTTTCTTCCTCTTACAATGTGCTAAATCGGTTATAAGAAAAAAACGTATTGAAACTAAATAAATAACACAAACAAAAATTAATAGTGATGCATATCTACCAGACTTAGGAATTATTCGAATAAATTTTTATTTAGATAATTATTCGAATAAAAATTTATTTTTAAAATTTTAATTTAGATAAATTAGTTACGAATAAATTATTCGGAACTTTATTTTCTATTTCAAATAATAAATAAAAATTCAGGGTAGAAAAAAACAGCATTTGAAGAACATATAGATATGTACATAAATGTGTACATGGTTTCGGTTTTATCACAAAAATGTATGTAAATAAAAAGTATTATTCGAATAATTTTTTTTTTTGGAGTAAACGAAATTATTTATTATTCAAATAAAGATAAAAAAAATAGATTCATCTATTATTCGTTATTCGAATAAATTTTTCCCAGCTCTGATATCTACAAATCGACGGCTGAGAATAAGATCGCCCTATTTCAAAAATTGTTTCAAAAACGCCCTATTTGAAAAATTGTTTCAATAACGTCCTATTTCAGATTTTGCTTCAAAAACGCCCCATTTCAGAGAAAATTCCATATATATTTCTCTGAAATAGGGCGTTTTTGAATAATTGTTTGAAATAGGACGTTATTGAAACAAATTCTGAAATAGGGCGTTTTTGAAACAATTTTTGAAATAGGGCGATCTTATTCTCAGGCGTCGAAATATGTATGTTAGTGATTTTTAGCTCCAGCTCCGCTCTTTCCAATGATTTTAGCTCCTTTGCTCTTAGCTGCGCTCCGCTCCATTGCCCTGAACAAATGTCAAATGCTTCTTCTTATGCCTTACATGCAGCAAAATTTGAAAGTTGGGAACTTTTTTATGGTAGATGGCGCTAGTGCTGCTGGGTGTGTCGCTCTCCATGCAAATACATACATTCCACTCAGCTGTCAATGCATGCTGCTCCGTCAAAATTTCATTGTGACGGGGCTAAAAGCAATAGAGAGTGAATGAATAAATGAATGCCTGTAAATAACTTCTTTTTTATTTCCTTCCATTTTTTTTTTTTTTCAATTTCACGCCGCCACTACAAAGTTAAGTGAAACATTTTTTTCTACTTCATATAATTGGATTTTTTAGCTTTGAAAAAAGGCAGAAATGTTGAAGGTCTCAAAGTTTGTTGACGATGCTTATTATCATGTATAAAGGGCGAATGTGCGAGAGAGAGACAGAATGACGAGCCGCAAGTTAGCGAAAGGCGGCTGAAGCGTTAGGGTGCCGACAGTCAACAACGAGTTGACGACCCGTTTCCGAAGCCCGAGTTCGTTCCGAGTTAGACAAAGTGCGTGCCCGTATGAAAAGACAAAAATCAGCTGTTTTCTATTTTGAACAGCCTTGTGAGTGTTGCCGTATTTGAAATAATCGGAAGACACAAAAATTTCACATGAAATACCCAAACTTAGTACCGATGTTTATTCTCAATTTAAATTTTTAAATATATTGTTTTCTTAAAGAAAAAAAGCGACACAGGCGAAAATTTTTAATAAAAAAATGCGCGATTTTGTATTCCAAGTTTTGGTAATTATCTAGTTTAGGTGACAACGGTGAAAATTGGTAAATTTTCAAGAAGTGGGGTGTCAATCGACGCGTTTTGATGACATGAACACGAATCCGAAGCGGAACTTAATTTTTTAACGCAACAACAAAAGACGGCGGTGTAAAAACGGGTTTTTGAGTGGCGTGGTCCTATCCCTCCTCAGGAGTCAGAGTTGCAGTTCTGATGTATTTTGTTATTTTCTTGTTGAAAAGTGAAAAATAAGTAAAAGAAAATACACTTTTTTGGCAATGAATAAAGGAATAACCATACGCAATTTTTATTTCGTGCAAACACAAAAAAATTTCTAAAAGCTGCCATTGTCGCAATTTTGTTTGCCTGTGTGAATTTTATGACGGAAAATATCAGTTGTTCACTATCCGCTGGCCCGCTATCCGTTGACCCATTCAAAAATGGTAAAAAGGGATAATTTTGAAATAAAAATTACTTTTATTTATCGTAAATTACTAGTTACTAACATCATTTATGTAACTTTTTTATTTCATCTTGTGCGAATTTATGCTCCGAAAAAAGTTATAACTGGATAATCTCGATTTTAAGTTTATTTGAAACTAAAATAAACGTATTAAAAATGGTTTCATGTGAATTAATAACATATACATAAATGATAATTATTTTCAATAAATGAGCTAAACAATTATCTAATAACTCATATTTCGCTTAAGTAAACTTAAGCTGTTTTTCCTATGAAGAAAGATATATTCCATTACATTTTACACTCGCATTGATTTCGTTTAATAATACAATGAAAAATACCGTTCAAATGTTTTAGTGGCTAAAAAAGTTCGTTCGGCAACACCGCGTTGAGCAAAAGCAATCAGCTGACTCGTTTTCCGGCAAAAATCAAAATGCTCGTTGATTTCTGCGGTACGGGCTGCGTACTCGTATGTTTCGGTCGTTGGTGAGTTTTCATTTATATGGCACTCTCATAAGGTAGATCGTGTCAGCTGACACGGGTTGCGGCAACTCGTTGTTGACTGTTAGCACCATTAGCTTGGAAGAGTGTCAGTAGCGAGCGATTGCTGTCAGCGCTGACGAGACGCAATGCCACACGATGCGTATCGCTTGTCATGAACGTGACGGCAATAAAGTTAGAGTAGGTACTTAGATACAAACTTAAAGCTGGGGTTATAAATACTTAACGTAGCATGGAACAAGTTGAGAAATGGGCCGCTTTATGCGCGCTCCGAAAAAATCTAAATTGATCAGACTTCTATGTTACACTACGTGTGCATAATCAAATGTACTCAAACCCCGGAAATTTTGAGTTAATTTTTTTAATGCTACGTTAAGTACTCCAGCTTAAGAGTTTGTGATAAAAAATAAAATGTCTTTAAGAGTAATCTACTAATTTTGGTGAGAAGCGGAAAGATGAAACGTCGAAGTAATCCCTTTTAGTCTAAGATACGACAGAACAAATATATCCCCTCATCTGTTATTTACCAATGGACAGTGGTAACTGACAGTTCCTAAGCATATTAACACATCGCACATGGGTTGCCTAGCTAAAACGCGTACGAAAGGTACTAAATATTTAAAACAAAAACTAAAATTTTTAGGTATACTCCCCTTTTCTGTTATTTAAAAAAACGATACACCAGACGAAAGACGGCAATTAGGAGAGTTCAAAAAACATGGGTTGCCTATCGAAATCTGGGGCAAACTGGAGGGTTGCCAGCTTTGAAAAGTGCAAAAAAATAGGTTATCTCCCCTTTTATGTTATTTAAAAAAACGATACACCGGACGAAAGAGGGCAATGAGGAGAGTACAAAAAATATGGGTTGCCTATCACAATCTGGGGCAAACTGGAGGGTTTCCAGCTTTTAAAAGTGCAAAAAAATAGGTTATCTCCCCTTTTCTGTTATTTAAAAAAAACGATACACCGGACGAAACAGGGCAATGAGGAGAGCCCAAAAAACATGGGTTGCCTATCAAAATCTGGGGCAAACTGGAGGGTTGCCAGCTTTGAAAAGTGCAAAAATATAGGTTATCTCCCCTTTTCTGTTATTTAAAAAAAACGATACACCGGACGAAACAGGGCAATGAGGAGAGCCCAAAAAACATGGGTTGCCTATCAAAATCTGGGGCAAACTGGAGGGTTGCCAGCTTTGAAAAGTGCAAAAAATAGGTTATCTCCCCTTTTCTGTTATTTAAAAAAACGATACACCGGACGAAAGAGGGCAATGAGGAGAGTACAAAAAACATGGGTTGCCTATCACAATCTGGGGCAAACTGGAGGGTTGCCAGCTTTGAAAAGTGCAAAAAAATAGGTTATCTCCCCTTTTCTGTTATTTAAAAAAACGATACACCGGACGAAACAGGGCAATGAGGAGAGTACAAAAAACATGGGTTGCCTATCAAAATCTGGGGCAAACTGGAGGGTTGCCAGCTTTGAAAAGTGCAAAAAAATAGGTTATCTCCCCTTTTCTGTTATTTAAAAAAACGATACACCGGACGAAACAGGGCAATGAGGAGAGCCCAAAAAAACATGGGTTGCCTATCAAAATCTGGGGCAAACTGGAGGGTTGCCAGCTTTGAAAAGTGCAAAAAATAGGTTATCTCCCCTTTTCTGTTATTTAAAAAAACGATACACCGGACGAAAGAGGGCAATGAGGAGAGTACAAAAAACATGGGTTGCCTATCACAATCTGGGGCAAACTGGAGGGTTGCCAGCTTTGAAAAGTGCAAAAAAATAGGTTATCTCCCCTTTTCTGTTATTTAAAAAAACGATACACCGGACGAAACAGGGCAATGAGGAGAGCCCAAAAAACATGGGTTGCCTATCAAAATCTGGGGCAAACTGGAGGGTTGCCAGCTTTGAAAAGTGCAAAAAATAGGTTATCTCCCCTTTTCTGTTATTTAAAAAAACGATACACCGGACGAAAGAGGGCAATGAGGAGAGTACAAAAAACATGGGTTGCCTATCAAAATCTGGGGCAAACTGGAGGGTTGCCAGCTTTGAAAAGTGCAAAAAAATAGGTTATCTCCCCTTTTCTGTTATTTAAAAAAACGATACACCGGACGAAACAGGGCAATGAGGAGAGCCCAAAAAAACATGGGTTGCCTATCAAAATCTGGGGCAAACTGGAGGGTTGCCAGCTTTGAAAAGTGCAAAAAATAGGTTATCTCCCCTTTTCTGTTATTTAAAAAAACGATACACCGGACGAAAGAGGGCAATGAGGAGAGTACAAAAAACATGGGTTGCCTATCACAATCTGGGGCAAACTGGAGGGTTGCCAGCTTTGAAAAGTGCAAAAAAATAGGTTATCTCCCCTTTTCTGTTATTTAAAAAAACGATACACCGGACGAAACAGGGCAATGAGGAGAGCCCAAAAAACATGGGTTGCCTATCAAAATCTGGGGCAAACTGGAGGGTTGCCAGCTTTGAAAAGTGCAAAAAAATAGGTTTTCTCCCCTTTTATGTTATTTAAAAAAACGATACACCAGATGAAAGAGGGCAATTAGGAGAGTTCAAAAAACTTGGGTTGCCTATCAAAATCCGGGGCGAACTGGAGGGTTGCCAGCTTTGAAAAGTGCCTGAGTGATTTCTAAATAAAGGAAAAAAGGGTTAAATATATATATATATATATATATATATATATATATATATATATACATATCGTATAGAAATATGTTGTTAGGAAACATATAGTAAAATTTCACGAACTTTAATTTCGTGGAATAAGTTAACCCGCTAACACCTCTACGAAAGGGTCGTTTTGATCCCCCTTTTTTTAAAGTCCGAAAAAAATACTATTTTGAAGGTCGATAGAGGGTTAAAATATTCTAGAAAATTATTGGCCATAAAATTTCACTAGGGGTCTCCTCAGACAAAATCTTTGTACAAATAACCCACAAGACCACAGAAAGCAAAAAACATATTCCTTTGTTTTTACTTGAAATAATACGTTTTTGCCCATTTTAAGCATGTTTTCATATGTTTTTATAATTTTTTTTCCCTGAGTGTACATGATCTTTAGGATAGACGCGTAACACTTCTTTGTCCCTAAGAATATACCAGTTTCTCATGTACAAACATACCTGTACTTGTAACTAAATTCATACGCAATCCCTTATCACCGCTGTCCTTCTAATGTTATATTCTTTCAATAAATAACAACAATAACAAATAAAAAGTGATTTTACCTTAAAATCACTCACTGTAAAATTTGCAACATTAAATGGATGAATGAGCCTCAAATGCAGCATAGTAAATGACATTTTGTGTAATGAGATGTAGCAGGAGACACAACAACAACAAAAAAAAACAACAAATAAGTGAATATTTTAAAAATATAAATAAACGCGCGCTATCTGTTGGAACATAGCGGTGGTTATAACCTAAGCAAGAAGTTACATACATACATACATACATACATACATACAGGTGAAACTAATAAAAGCGTGTTAAAAATAGAAGCAATACACATAAAAACCACGCAGCCAGACACATGCATCTTACATACACACTTACAATCTATAGTTACTTTAACATTTTTTTCTACTGTCATATCTACTTAATTTGCACAATTTTACCCTTTTTTATGGATACCAATGCGTGGTGTTAAAAGCGCGAGAGCTTTTTTCCTCTACTCTTTGAGATCTTCGCGTATGCAGCGAATTATGGATTGTGAGACTTTTAAAGAATTCAATGAAGAAATAAATACTTATATACCTATGTATGTATAATATATATTTAAATTCAGAGAGGAACTGCAAACATTTTTTGTGAACTTTTTTTAAATATTAAATATTTTGAAAATAGTGGTAATATTATTTTAAGGTAGCGTAAAAGTAAAAATTTTGGTTCCAAATAAGCAAACCTACCCAGAAAATTCTCTTTACTACATATTTATACTTCATAATAAGTAATATATTTACATGCCTTTGTTTCTTTGCATAAACAAATAGCAAAAAGAAAATTGAAAAACTTTTCAACCCAACATTTCTACGACATAAAAGAAAGAAAGCACACTTATTTTCCTTGTTTTGCTTAAATATTTATCCATAGAAGACTCCAAAAAATAGCTTTATTAATAAGAAACAAGCGGATGATATTCGCAGCAAAATACACAAAATCCAATTTAAAGTGAAAAACTTCACTAACGAACTCTAAAATGCGCCTTTAAGTAGGCTACCAACGCGTACCTACACTCTTTCTCTGTACCTCCGTCACTGCCACTGCTACTGCTTAAGTGCAACGTGCAACGAGCAACGTAATTTAGTGAAACGTCAAAGGCTTCCACTTACACACACCAACATGGCAAGTAAGCCCCCAATGGCAAAAAAGTGGGGGTCTTAGACCTTAAGCGGTTTTTCGCTTGCACCGCCTCAGGCGCCTTTTTTTTTTTTTTTCTTTTCGCTCAATAAACGTAGCATACTTTTATGCGGAACGCAGAAAGCGGAGGGTAAAAAAAGTTGGAAAATGTGAAAAACCTACGCGAAAATGCGACAGACTGAAAGGAAAAGCCAATGACAGTAACAGTAAGAGTAACAGGCAAAATGAAGAAAAATGATTGTGGCACAAGCTTATGAAATGGAGGATTTGTCAGTGTGTAAAATAAGTAGAAAAAAAATTGAGGAAGGCTCAAAGGATAGTGGAGACAGCGAGGGGAAGAGGGAGAAAAGGGGAGGGCTTGCAGTTGAGTTGAGTTAAGTTGACAAAGAACAAGACAGCAGCAAATCTGATACAAATAAGCGTCGCAAGAATGGCAGAGTTATTAGTGTAATTTTCTATCTTTTTTTTGTGTTTTACAGTTTTAAAACATTGTCAAGGGCTTATGTTGGAACGGCGGCTGGCGTGGGAGTTATTGAAAGATGTAAATTGTGGCGAACAGAATACCGTGTTGTAGAATTGGTTGAAGACATTGCAGAGGGAGCAATTTCATAGCAGTAGAATCATATGTGTTTAACATGCGTGACTTAGATGTTGATAGTAGTGATGATTAGTAGAGCTCGGAAAAATAGGTGAAATCAAGCGGCTAAAAAATGCTACATTTTGTAAATTATGTTTGTTTTCAGTGGCAGGATTACAATTTAAATAGCATATTGGTATGGAGGGTAAAGATTTTATTAGAAAAGTTCTTAATCATGTTACATGACATTTTTACTGAAAAAAAGTATGAAGAACAGTCGTACATCTTGCGTTTATTTCAATTTTGTATTTTATATTTTTGTACATCGTCAAGCTTTTTGAAAGCAAAACAAAACTAGCTGTAATGAAAATTAAATTTGGAAAAAGTAAGTAAATTATGGCATAGTTAATGTTCCAATAACTCATAAACAAAAATGCAAAACCGTTTTTGCCACGAGAGAAATTTGCATTTTTACAGATATGGAATTATGCCGAGTATCCAATTGCAAATTGAAATGGTCATAAGAAAAAATAGAGAAGTTCAAATCAAGTTTATTTTACCTAAAATATGGAAATGTTTAAAGTCAGAACACTACAAATTAAAAAAGCTGTATTATATATTCTATTTGCTAATATGCACTTGCCTCATTTTCATTCAAAATATATTTGGTTTGAAACTGAATTTGCTTTTCCTTCACGTGCGAAGATTTTGTCTCAAATTTAAGCGAGTCACTACAAATTTTTAATTTTTTCTTTATTCTTTATAATTATATATTTATTTATTATTCATTTATTATACTTTGTTTATTATTATTCTTTATTATTATATTTATTTATTGTAGCTTTGCAATTTTTCACGTGCAACCCATAAAAAATCTTAATAATTTATTTTTCTAGCATCCTAGTATTCAAAAAATCCAATTGCATTCACGGGGGGCTTAGACCCGAATGCACCCCACCCTTAAACTTGCCACTGGATGTGCTTACATACCTTAACATGATTTTAGGCGTTTGATTTTCACCTATTATCCGAGCTCTAATTATTAGGTTAACTGTAACCTATTACTCGAAAGGAGTTAAAAACTAAAAGTGTTGCATATTTCAAGGCGTCATATGTATATTTTTCCTTTTTCTGTCGCCTTTTACGTGCAAACGCGGCGCGTCATTCAACAAATCAACTAATGCCAACGCTCCATAAACTCGTGCGATGCGTCACAGACCCCGTTTACGCGCGTTGCACTTCAAGTTGGCTGCAAAGTTTCTCACAAAGTATTTTTTTTCTTTTAATTTTTTTTTGCAAACTTTTGTTAGTTTGTTGTCGGCTTTGCTGAAAGCTAAAAGTATGTGCTTCGACTCAATTTTAGTTGCCTGCCGCCGTTCGTTTGTGTAAACAATTTTTTTAATGCGCTTTGGCTTTGACAACTTTGTAACCTTTTAATAATGTAAACGCTCTAAAAAAAGTGAAATACGTCTAGGATTTTTTCATGCACACATATCTAAGTTCGCGAATAGTTTACAGCGATGTGTTTCAAAGGTTTTTTTTTTTATCAGTAAACATGAACACAATCACAGGGCTATAGCGTGTCCAAAACTAAGTATGGGTAAATTGTACGATCCGAAGCTAACTAAATGGTTTTTATCCCTGAAAAGAAACACTTCTGATCAGGTTCTCATGGGACACTGTCTTTTAGCATCACATGCGTTCGAAATGGGACTAGTTGGTGAAAGTGAATGCAGGGGTTGCGAATTGTATGTAGGGATGGTAAAGCATGTTATCTGATCCTGTTCAGCGTTTTTCAGGTTACGGCTTCGGCTACTAGAGGAATTTGTATTCGGGTTCGGACCCGGAAAAGTATTCGTTTCCGTTTTGAAAAAGTATTTGGTTCAGTTTTGCAAAAGTATTCGGTTCGGAACCTTGTCAAACCGGAAAAACCATTTACTTGTGTGACTTGCAAGAATAATTTTAATAAAAATTTATTCTTTATTCAAAATTATCAGAATGAAAAATAAATTTTTTTTCAACCTTTTTTGAATATAGGATAAAAGTTCTTTCTTTATTCAAGGGCATCAGAATGAAGAATAAAAAATTATTTTTTATTTAAATAAAAATTTATTCAAAACCGCCTATCCCTGCTGTGTACTAGCACAACTGAGTATACAAATCATTATTTCACCAACCTGCATCATATATGTAACTGTGTAATTTTGCATTGTATATTTAAAATACAAATTATAGTAAACTGATTTATTATAATTATATTTGAAATCAGAGATTCAATGACGTAAAAAATAAAAAGTCAAAAAAAAAAAATAAAAATCACATCGGATTGACCATCTGTGGCCCACGAGCACCACAATGGTATATATAAATGTTAAAAATATTAACCCTTTCCCTTTGACTTTTTGAGTTGAAATTTCAAAAATAACAATTATTTTCCATCCCTGATTTTATCTTATTGCAACACAATTTTATTGCCGTTTTTGTAAGTGCTATCAATTTATAAACAATGTCAGCAAAATCGTAATATGTATACCTAAAAATCTCCCGAGATTTAATCAAAAGCAAATCATTTATTTTTTAAATAATTAAACATCTGTTTTTATAATTACACAATTTATAAAAAAACATGTCTAATATATTTCCAAATCCCTGCTGATATGTTGGGAATATTAATGACTTGAAATATAATTTGTTTTTTTTTTCGTGATTTTTTTCTGCTTTTCTAATGCAAAGTTCATTTGTTTACATGCAATTTCAATTTCCAATAGGTAAACCCCTAAGGGCAAAACAAAGTTTAAATACAATAATTTAAAACATTTTAAACTTTCGCTAATGTAACAAATCCGTGCATACAAATGTTTCAAATCGTCGTCACAGCTGGCTAAAAGCCTATATAAATAGCAAAATTTCAATCATCTTGGGAGTAAATTAATTAAATTCAAAGCAACAGCGACGATTAGTAGAAGCGAAACGGCGCACAATGGGTGATTGCGGCCAAAAATAAATTCAAAATTAAAGTATGAGTAAAACCATTTTTTTAAATAGAGATGGACAGATATATCAAATTGTAATAAAAAGGCTTATATAAAAATTTTTGAGTCTATTTTTGTTTAGCCGTACAGGGTGCGCAAAGTTGAGCAAAAAATAGGTTCTTTTATTTCTCAATGAACACACCTCATACGAAATGCTCTTTCTCATTTAATTGTTAACATACGAACTCATTACATAGATAATGTTTTTCTCTTTCAGAAATTATAACCACCCAGTTGTATATACCCTGCAGGAAGTGCATCTAACTTAAAACTGACTTTAAACTGTTTACAAAGACACTAGTGGTCACTTTTAATTGTATATTTTCTTTGAAAAAGGCTAACTACTTTTGTATGGGAATGGCGATAAAAAAGTCAGCCCTGTGTACTTCTGCATTACGTAGAGGGTAACTATAAACTAACTTGTTTTGGGTGAAAAATAATTTATCCCAAAATATAACCTCATTCATTTTTAGAAAATTATAAAAAAAAAAATACAAGGGAAATGGTTGCAGATGTACCTGTTACATACATACATGTTTCCATTCATGGAATTCGCAAAAATTTCGACATTATTCCATTGCTTCGCTTCCCAAATCCAAAAAGGGGATTTTTCACAGCAAAATTTTATCAGTTTAAATAATTTTGAATAAAAATATTTTCATCAGGCATTTGAAAGCTTTTGTCAATGCACACTTTCTCCTTTTTTTTGGATTTTTCTGCATGACAAAGCAACTAATTAAAAATGGGTTTCTTGCTGTTTGATACAAATTGATCATTTTTTTCAATTGTCTCAAAATAACCACTTAAAAGTCAACTACTTTTAGCAATAGATTTTTTTCTTCCTGCAGGGTAGCGTTCACTATTGAATTTATATGAATTTTCAAATATTGACAAAAAATTTCGATGAGAAAAAAATTTTGTTCGACTTTGAATAAAAAAAATTAAAAAAAATAAAACCAAAAGTATGACCTCCTCAAATTTTTTTTATGCTTTGAAACAATATCTTCTTAATCAAACTGCATTTTCATTTTAAAAATCCACTTGCTCCATTTGCTTTTATAATTTTTTTTCCCATTTGCCTAAAACTGCGTTTTTGTAAACGTATTAATTATGTTAGTTTTGATATTATGAAAAACGTTTATATTTAGGCGACTAATCGAATATTTCTTTATCGTCTTGCAGTAAATGGTGCATACTTTCAAATTATGAGGTAATTTTTTTTATCAGCGTTAATTTATATCTTTGGCAGCTTTTTTCTTTTGAAATATTAAAATCAAATGTGTAAAAATTGTAAAATTTTAAAATGAAATTAAAAAAAAAAAAAAAAAATATTTGATAGTCCTAAATGTCTTTTATAAACAGGTGGAAAAATCGTAAAAGTTCGTTTGCTCCATTTTGTTTTATGAATTTTTTATGGAAGGTGTGTTTTAGGTTTTCGTGCATTTTTCCCATAGAAAACGCCCAGAAGTATGCTTCAAAAAGTTTAAATTTTTTTATGGGGAATATTTGTCAATTTAATGAAACTTAAATATCGATATTTCCAATTGTAATTAAGATATTCGAAGAAACTAAACACTTTTCAAGGGTAATCATTGTGCTTTCAACTGGTTTAATCGAATTTTAGTGGAAAGTAATTACATAAAAGATATTAAGCAGGGAATAGAGCCAAAAAACGTGTTTTTTGCCAATTTGGGCATGAATATCTCAGAAACTAGAACCAATTTGGAATTTCTGACTCCAGAATCAGGTTTAGCACACTGAAATCCTTTAGAAAAGTGGAATTTCATTTCTGGTATAAAATTTTTTTGAAATGGATTTTTTCGTATGAAAATTTTATGATTAATGCTTATAAAACACTTAAAAGTGCATATATTTTTAATTTAAAAACGGTGAGGTGCTTTACCCCTTTTGCAAAATGATTACTGCATTTGATTTATATTTCAAAAATGTATATACTAATCAAAATGGAGCATTTTAGCTATAATAGTTAGGAAAATGCTGAAATTTTGTGGGTGGATTTTGTTCAAATTTTCGCAGTTTACTAATTTCAACCAAAAAAGCTTAAGTTCCGAGTTTCAAGATTCTAGCTCAATTATTACTATTTTTGGCCGCGTTTGTATGGAGGTGCCCCACTGTTCGGCGCAGCGCCGTAAATGCGAGATGTGCAGAAAACAATCAATTTAAAAATGTGCATGAGATTTGGAGTGGTAGAGAGGTGGTTGAAAATCTAGATAAATATACTAAAAACATACATACATACGTACATATTTAGTATTCTATTAACTACCTATGTGCACATGT
This sequence comes from Urophora cardui, assembly GCA_960531455.1. Taxonomy (NCBI): domain Eukaryota; kingdom Metazoa; phylum Arthropoda; class Insecta; order Diptera; family Tephritidae; genus Urophora; species Urophora cardui. Next base: position 112,581,544 of record OY482673.1, on the reverse strand, counting down.
TTCTACGTGCTATTTATGCCTATCCAGTTTCTAATTTTTCCTCACTTTTCTACCACGACTTCGCACATCTAATTTTTTTTCGTTTGCAGTACCCGGATTCTAGAATTCGCCATCGCTAAATGAGATCGCCAAAAATAGGTAAATTTATATATATCAGACGTGCCTAAAAATATGCAATATCTGGTAAAATGTCTGCCATACAAAACTGATTGAACATTGCTTCCAGCATTTTGTAGCTTGAGACGCTATAAATAATTAAAAGAAGTACATACTTTTAGGCGCGTCTGATATAAATTTAGCGATTTTTGGCGATCTCATTTAGCGATAACGATTTCTAGAATCCGTGTATAGCGTCGATTTTCAGTCCCCAACACCAAAGAAGCCCAAAGAAACGGCACAAAATCCCAGCCTTCTCATTGCTCTGTCACACTCGTGCCATTCCATCAAAATCACACTCGCAAACATGCTAAAAAAGTGAAAAATCGCTTTCGTTTTAGAAAAAATTGCGCGTCAATAATTTTTGAACAGCTGTGCGTGAAAAAGTAAGAGCTTTCCACAGCACTCTTTCCCCACTTCCCTTTGCTTCTGCTTTTGAATTTCATTGTCTTCCTCAGCTGCAAGCATTTCAATTTAATATTCTGTTGGCGAATGTGCAAACAATAAATAGATGTCGTCGACACCATTAGGTTTTTTTTTTTTTGTTTTTGTTACCTAGATGAATCCACGCGCAGCCGATAAAGGAAGCAAGGAAACATACACACAGCGAATACTTATAAATGCAGGTGCCTACATATATGTATATATCACATCCCATCGATATTGCCACGCATGTGTAAACATTGCCACCATCTTCTACTCTTCTCAACTGCTTCCACTTATTCATTATTCTTTTTCGTTTCTCCTCCAGCTTTGCTTCCAATTCCTTCCGTTTTTTGTGCTTCTATCTCGCCGCTTTTCCGATCAAATCAATATAAAATTCACTGCCAGAGCAAAAGCAAAATCACAAAAACAAAAGCAAAAACCGTAGGCATATTAAATGAACAATCAACAGCCAACAACCAACAAAGGCAACAAAATAGCAATGAATAATGTGTCGCCATTTCGCACAGCTGTTTCTTATGGCAGCACCAATTCACCAGTTCTAGTAGCTTCAGTGAAAAGCTCTACTGCGCATACAAACACACACTAGAAAGCTTTGAACACTAAAATATATCGTGTGAATTTTAAATATTCATCACGAATTTACATATATAAGAAATTTTAAATGAATTTGTAGATCTGGTAGAGACGAATCAAGATTTGTATTGGAGAGAAAAAAAAACACCGCGAGAGAAAACCAGAGAAAATCTAAACGGGATTTGAGAAGAGATGATGGAAATGCAGTCTGTGAACAGCTAGCTAGCTTCTCATTCCCATACAAATTTGATGTGAAAAAAAAAATTGTTTGCTACTTTTTTCAATTTAACTCTGAAGATAAGCAATTGAATACTTTTTGGTTGCTTGTTTTTCCGACAGGGTAGGAGTATGATGTATTGTAGAACGATTTTCCGTCATCCCTTGTCAAGTTCGGTTTGGAGACAAAGCAGTTTCGGCTAATATGCGCCATCTTCAGTGTCTTTTCTCATTTTGAGTTATTTTGCAATTGACTTCAGCTTAGAGAAAGCGAGAAAACAAGTCATTTGATTCCCTTTTGAAAGCCTCATATTTAAAAGTCCATGTGCGGAACTGTTAAAGCATGCTCACCACCCGAGGTTATGCTGTGATTGACTGTACAAACAAAATATTCCAAGCTTCAACGAATTTTTTTCTAGTTTCTAAAAATTAAAAATAAAATATTGTTTGTTGGTGCGATAACGCGCCATGAGCACTTAAGTAGTAAACCCATTGAGAAACTTAAATAGTAAACACATTTCAAGCTTAAAATAACCAGATTTTAAAGTAGTTCGTAAAATAAAATGAACGAAAATATTTGGAAAGCCGGGCTTCTCGGCTTGTATGAAGCATCCGCCACTGATATTACATAACCTGCCGGAAAAATTAACAAGCCAAATGAAACATTAGAAATGAAAAGGCGAAAATTTGAAAAAATGCGGCTGCCATTGAAGGCCACGTGGCACTGAAGCTAAATATTTCTTTTATTCCAGTTATTCCATAACTAAGAGCGCTTTCACATTACTCGGTGCGGAATCGGATCGACATTTTTGGTTTTTACCGAAAGTATACCGAAACCTTGCCGACCACATATATTTCAATTGGCACTTTCACATTAGTGTTGCATACATGAAATCGGAGCGGATTGATTTCGGTATACCGCAACGCGGTAAGACCGGTCAGTAAAATTTGAGGAATTACTGCATACATTTTTGCGGCGTAATAAAAGAAGAAGAAAAAAGTCAGTAAAAAACTCGTTTCGGCTATAAATGTAGCAAGTTATAATGTCTTCGTCTTCGCTAGAAGACATTATTGTTATTATTGAGTGATTTGTTGAAGTTAAAAATTTTGTTTTGCAAATTTCGATGTTTGTTTTCCTATTTTCTGCCGATAACGCACCGAAAGTATTCCCACAAGTGTGAAAAACACAGCAACGCGGAATCGTTTCGGTAAGCTGAAAATACCGAGCAAAAAATGTCGATCCGATGTCGTACCGAGTAATGTGAAAAGGCCCTAAGGAATTAATATCACATGTTGACGATAGTCGAAAATATAAATAAGCTTAATACACAAAATTTTCTCTATAGCCTTAACTGAGTTTATAAGAGTTTATAAGTTCAAGCTGCATAACGAACTAACGAAAGCGCTTGTAGTAAACTGACCTAAGCAAGCTCTTTAGAGCTTTCATTTTCAAGTTACCATTTAATAATTTAATTTTATTTTTTCTTTACCCGCTAATTGCTTGCACAAATCCTGCGCGCCTTAGTAATTGCGTTAATTGCCTTCATTCCGTGTTCCATTAATTGTTTTATCTACTGTCATATAGCACAAATGTGCAGTCAATCTCCCAAACACACCAACCAACATGCCAATAAAATACATACCGCAACCAGCACCTGGTTCATTATCTACCTGAAGGTCTCTAGATGACCTATCAACATCAACAATTTCCAACACATCTTCACATCGCCAACATTCATTCCATCGGTTGACCACTTAATTGTCGCTAATTCCAATTTGAGTGGAAAATTTAATTGCGGATTGATTAAGAGCGTAAAAGAGGCGGTCGACTTTGGCGGTCGACTTTGGCGCTCTAATACAAATTTACATGTAATTTAATGCAATAGAAAAAGATGAGCTTACAGGCGGAGTGGCTGTGTGGTATACAATGCATGTCAAAAAAAGTGTACAGTTGAGAGAAAAAATATTGTCAAGAAAAAAGATAAAAGAAGGAAAGTTAAAAAGTGGCAAAAACTCTACAACTTGCACAAAGCATCCTCAGAGGTGGGCTCAGTGGTTAAGCACAGAACTTGTGCTGGTTCAATTGCCGCTGCGGTGTAAAGCAGTCTGATGGTGAGGAATTGAGAAAAGTTATGATTTTGGAAGTCAAAGAAATTCGAGAGAGAGAGAGAGAGAGAGAGAGAGAAGAGGTAATTGTCTTAAAAATTGCTTGCTACTATAGAAACGTCAGTTTCCGATTTGTTTTGAACTCATTTCAAGGATTTTTCGAATATATTATGAATACTGGAAGATCAACTAGGCTATTCTGGCAACTGTATAACCAAAAACAGCTACATATATTTCGAAAGAAAAAAAATTGTTTCCTCTTGAAAGATAGATGTCTTTGGTTGGCAGAATAGCCCTATAAGTTTGCTTAGAAGCACTTTTTGGTTGCCTGTTTTTCCGACAGGGTAGGAATATGATGTATTGTGGAACGATTTTCCGTCATGCCTTGTCAAGTTTGGTTTGGAGACAAACCGATTTCAGAACGAATAAAAATAGGTAAAAAAAACTTTTTAAGTTAAACGGTTTTATGTTATACATACATTGCAATGTTTAAGATAAATGTACTAAAAACCAAAAAATAATAAAATATATACAGTCGTGGGAATTATAAACATTTGCATAGACTAGACTAAAATAAAACCGGGGGGCACGTCAATTGTCTACAAATTATCGACTTAATGTGCGATAGAAGAATCGTTTAATTCGTCGTTAGGCAGTTGGCCCGCAGACGGTGAGGAAATTACTTACCATTTTCTTGCTCATGGAAATTCCAATAGTTATACACTCCATGTTAATAAAAGAGATGTTTCAACTAGTTTATCGTTGGACATTCACACGAGGAATCGTTTCACTGCTCGTAGTTTGTCTTTAATCGACAAAACATGTGATAAAAGTACTACTCGCTCACCACTATGAAACCCTAAAACTCGCTTATAATCGAGCTTGCTCGCTTTTTTCCACATTCTAGCCCTACTTATCACACGTCCATCGTTGTCGGTTGAACAACTGCCTAGTTATAGTGTAACATTACAAAACAAACATTTTAATCAACGATTGTAGACAATTGACATGCCCCACGGTTTTATTTTAGTCTAGTCTATGCAAATGTTTATAATTCCCACGACTGTATCTATTTTATTATTTTTTGGTTTTTAGTACATTTATCTTAAACATTGCAATGTATGTATAACATAAAACCGTTTAACTTAAAAAGTTTTCTTTACCTATTTTTATTTTCTAGTTTTTAGTTCTTATTTCGCATTCTGTTTAATTCATTTAGTGCTTCATTATTGCAAGGTTTCTTGCCCGTTAGTTTATTGCAGTCCAACGCCTCTATACGTAGTCCCTGCAAAGTTCTTACTCTACTAAGAGCCACGTAGGCTTCACCTTCTTCAAACAGTTTCGCACCTAAGATTTTCAGTTTTAATTACCCCGATCTCAGCTCCACCTAGCGGAATTTTTTTTTAAGAAAATATTTCTTTTCAAGGTAGTAATACATGTTCCGAATTTCAGCCAAATCGGACCATAAATGCGATTTTTGTAAATATAGCGACCCACGCGCCACCTATCGGAAGTTTTTTTAGGAAAATATTTCCTTTCAAGGTAGTAATACATGTTCCGAATTTCAGCCAAATCGGACCATAAATGCGATTTTTGTAAATATAGCGATCCACGCGCCACCTAGCGGATTTTTTTTTTTAAGAAAATATTTCTTTTCAAGGTAGTAATACATGTTCCGAATTTCAGCCAAATCGGACCATAAATGCGATTTTTGTAAATATAGCGACCCACGCGCCACCTAGCGGAATTTTTTTTAAAGAAAATATTTCTTTTCAAGGTAGTAATACATGTTCCGAATTTCAGCCAAATCGGACCATAAATGCGATTTTTGTAAATATAGCGACCCACGCGCCACCTATCGGAATTTTTTTTTTCATAATATTGCATTGTCATCGGGGTTATACATGCGTACAAAATTTCAGATTAATCGGTTGACAGGAAGAGGGTGAAATTTGAATTACTAAATTTGACCCAAGAATAAATAAATAAAACAAACGGGGTGAGCTAAATAAAACCGTTTAAAAAAAGAATATGGCACATATTAGCCGAAACCAGTTTGTCTCCAAACCAAACTTGACAAGGAATAACGGAAAATCGTTCCACAATACATAATTTGCTTATAAGTTTGCTCTTTGTTCGATCTTCATCTAATAATGACATTCACTGTACCACTGCAATACTTCTACTTCTTGTTCTTGTTCTCCTTCATCTTCTCTCTTCTACTTCTTCATTGTTCGCTTGCCTCATTGTTTATGCCATGGCTGCTATTGCATGTACAAGTATATCCTTCCTATTTGTCCTTAAACTACTGGCTAGGGATATCTAATAAGCTTTGTACTTGTTATTTTGCATTCGCTTGTCCATCCTCTGTGTATAGTTATCAGCTAATTGACAGCTTGCCGCGCCGCGCGACACAACTTGACTTGGTCAAAGGTCGCGCCCTGCACTGCTGAAATTCAAAATGCCAAAGCAGCGAGTAGAGCTAAAGATATGTCACTTAATGAAGCGTTTGACTTGTCCTTTGATGTCATTCCGTCACATATGTTGACAGCATACGAGTACCTACAGAGCGATAATGATTTTCTTACAACACCAACAACAAATAGCAGGCATAGATATCTATATACATACATATGCATGTAAGTACGTGGCAATTATTTGCGAATATTTGGGTTTTAACTGAGTAAATGATTGCTTGTTTGTTTGTATGTTTTGTTTGTCTTACTTAGTGTATCTAGTACTTCTTGTGCGCTTTGCTTAGTTGGCTAGTGTTATTGACAGTATTTTGTGTGTGCACATGATCAATTCAATTAGTTTGTTAATTGCAACACAAATTACCAAACCGATTCAATCATTCCAATCACACAGGCAATCTATTTGCAACCTCAAAATTGTTTTTGTCGCTGTGGTTCGTTGTATATCGTATATGTCCTGTCTATGGCTTTGTTTGTCTGGTTGAGTGCCGATTCTCTTGCAAACTTAATACGAGTATAATAAAGCTAAAGGAAATTGGTTGGAAAATTAAAAAGAAAAATAAAAAAATAATTTAAACTAATCTATAGAAAACTGAACATGTCAGCGATTTTCTATATTTTTCGAAGATAAAAACTAATTGGGTTATAGATCCGCGTTCCAAATCTATCAATTTATTTGTGCAGGAATTACGAGGAAAAAAGTACTTTTGAAATTAAAAGCGTAATACAAGATATTTGATAATAGAATAGAAAACCAGCCTACCAGAAGAAAACGGGTATTTTAAATTAGTTCCTAAAGGATTTCTCGTAGATTTCTTGTAGATTTCTTATAGATTTCTTGTAGATTTATTGCAATTTTTTTTATTCTTGGCAGCATTAGTGTGCTTATTTAGAGATCGTACGTGTGATACGGTTGTCTGTAAGCATCATGAGTTGTTAAAACAATTATTAGTGCAAAACAGCGTAAAAATATATTTCTGATTACAATCAGGCCTTGGGCGAAAATGCAAAAAAAAAAACAAATATTTGTGGGCGGAGTGCTTAACAAGTAGACATTTGTAATACAAAATTTCCACAGAGCAACAGGCGGCATGGACGATATCAATTTCAAGTGCGTTGACACTTGGAGTATACGAGAGTAAAGATTTTCGGATGGAACTTAATGCGTTAGCGATAGAAACAAAACGACGAACAAGCGGCATTTTACACAGAAATCGACATTCAGCGCATAAAAAATTCAGCGGCTATGCTGGGTAGAGGCCTTTTTCAAGCGAAAGAATGAAGATGAAGGAAATATTTCATCAATAAACTCCTGCCACTTCATTTGCAACAGAAAAAATTTTCACCTGAAAATAGGGTTGCCAGACGTACTGATTTGATCAGTACAATACTGATTTTTCGTGCTCCGTACTGATGGTTTTAAAAACCTTAAGAAATACTTGGGCAATTCACTGGGTATTGTAAAGTTGTATGTTGTAAAGGAAAATGTACATAAGAACGCAGTACCTGTGAACAGACTCTCGTATGTGTTTTGTTGTATTTCGTTATTGTTTACAGTTTTTTCGCGGTAAAACGATAGTAGTAAAATTGGGCAGTTGGTTTCTAACGTAAACGAAATTAGGTGCTTTATAAAATTCAAATCATAACAAACCCTAACAGACCTCGAATTCTCGATTTTCCAAAAGGAATTCGACCAGCATCTTCTTCTCGGCCATATCCCACCTCCTTGTTAGGTGGGTTGAAGCGTATGCGTCTCTTGCACTACAAGTAAAGAAGTAAAAAGGAAAAATATGAAACAGATATGTACGTACATTTGTATTTATTTAACTCCATTATATTTACCGGAATATCGTCAGTCGCTTCCATGTTTTTGTTTAAATTTTTTTTTAGCAAACTGTCAGAATAAAAAACATCAAATAACATATTCAATAAACATAGGCTGCCCTAGTGATGGGCGAGTCCGAGATGTTTTATTCGATTCTCTCGATTGTTGAAACATCTCGAATGGTCTCGATGGTTTTCATTCGTATTCGAGTCAAGTCGTAAATTGCCGTCAGTCGAAACAATCGCTAAAACATCTCGGACTCGCCAATGATTCCTCTCGTTTTCAAAGCAACCCTACATTTCGGACTCGCTGCAAAAAATACATAACATTTGTTGTTGCCGCTTGAATATCAAAATTGCTTAAAAAAGTATACAGTGGTACAAATCTATTGCCGTTGTCACTGCTCGTAAAATTAATTTGTTTCGTAAGCGTCTCACTTCAGAAAATTTATTAATGTATTAATGTTTAAATAATTAATTGTATTTATTAAGCACGACACTCTTTAATTGTGATTGCAAAAATGCAGCGTCTATATATAGCATATTTTCAAATTTGGTTCATTTATTTACATATGTATTTGGCTCACTTCCATTAACAATCCTACTTTCTTCATCAACAACACTCATTCAGTTTATTTTATCAACTAAAACAAATCATCAAAACAACAGCCGGCCCGCCGACTCGGAACAGTCGCAAAATATCTCGCTTGTGTAGTCGAGATGTCATCGAAACAACCTCCGACTCGCCGACTCGGAACAATCGCAAAAACATCTCGCTTGTGTAGTCGAGATGTCATCGAAACAACCTCCGACTCGCCGACTCGGAACAATCGCAAAAACATCTCGATTGTGTAGTCGAGGAGCGAGTCAACTTTTGACTCGATTGTGATTGTGCAACGATGGCGATTCTCTCGATTGTCTAAACATCTCGGACTCGCCCATCACTAGGCTGCCCAGTTGTATTGGTTGTATTGAAATTTGTATGAGAAAAATCAACCCTACTGATACACCTATTGTAAACCTTTACCAGTATACAACATTACAATACTTTACAACAGCTTGTGAATTGCCCAACTGATTTTTTGGATTTTGTACTGATTTGTACTGATTTTTAGCCGACACAAAAAAAATTAATTTTTATCACCCTGCCCTGTTTTTAATTTTCTAACTGATTTCATTTGACGTTTGTAATTCCGTGATTATGCTTACGACAATACTCGAGGTGCAACGTGTAATTGTTGTTGTGCACTCCGACGAGTGAGAGAATTTTCACATCGATCAAATTTGCTGGTTGAAACAAGCACCCAGCACGCCGAGGTTTCGAGGTAATAATGTGTTATGTTGTGTATGTGCGCTCTAATCAGCGATTTAAGCGTAACCACCTCTCACCGATGACGAAAATGTGTCCGCATTTCATCGGGGTTTTGCTCGTAAGCATCATGAAACAATTAGGAAGGAGGAAACAACGCGAACGTTAAATGTCATAGAAACATGATTGACAGTTAACGATACGGAAACAAACACAAAATGCCTGTAACAAAGACGATTTTCTCCGCATATATTTTTTTTTTTTTTTTTTTTTTTTTTTTGAGGGCAATGCATTGCGATGTACTGATTTTTTCGGGGAAGGTATCTGTTTTTGGTTTTGCATTTTACACTTCATCTCTCTCCACCCGGGTCCCAACTGCAATAAAGCTTGTTGTCCTCTTCTTTACTCCTTCTTAGCATTCACTGGTTGCTATCTTTATTTCTTATTATGCTTTTTCTTCTTTATTTTATATTCTCCTCCGGATTCCAACCATGACATCAACCTGAAATTCTATCCAATCATCACATAATTAGTTAAACATTCAACATTATATTGAATTTAAAGCATTCTTTTATATTTCCCCTTTCCCGAAAAAGCTTCTATGAATTACATGAATCATTGTAAAAACAAAATTTAAAAAAATTTGTTCTCATTAGCTTTGCTAACAACGGAAACTCTTGGGTCAAATACCTTCGCCTTTAAATCAACAACGGGGACTTTTGGAGAAAATTTTCTGCTAAAAATAAACTTTTGTTTGGATTTTTCGCTTCGTCTTCTCTCCATCATTATTGTTTTTGTTGGTTTTCTCACAAAAAAATGTTTGTCACAAACAAATTTTTAAAAGCAAGCAAGTTTTTGAAACAACATCGCCCGTTTTTGAATCAATTGTTGGATCAAAAACTTTGCTGTAAAAAGAAATACTTTTGCTGTTGAATCAAAGACGGAGATTCAACAGCCGAAAGTTGTTGATTTAACTACGGGTATATTTTCAGAGAAGAATAAACTACCAGCGTGCTGGACGGTTATGCGCCAATGAATGACCGAAACGAAAGAAGCTTTGTGTGGTATTAAACTAGAAGACCTCAACCCTTTATGTCTGCAAGAGATTTTAATAAATCATAGAAAATTTGGCATAGCTAAAAGTGCAGAAACCCGAATAGCGAACTTAAGCCAGTTTCATACTTTTTCTGAGCCAACGTTTAAAAAAATCGAGAATTATTCTCCACGGTCATTCTGTGTTGAGATCTACTTTTTCTTTTTTATTTTCAATGTGAATTTTATTTTCTTTACTTTTTTCTTCTTTATTTAAAAATTTAATTTTGTTTCAAATGCATAAATTTTTGTTCTAATGCACAAATTAAGTACTTGCAACCATAAATTAAAATGCAAAAATCACCATCATACAAATTCAAATTAAAAACCTCAAAATAACACATTTCAAATGTAAACTAATTGCTCGTGCTTATTAAGAAGATAAATGCTGCTCACTTTTGTCTCAATTATTTACCACATTCTACACATATCCTTTTAAAATTGTTTTGTTTTGTTTTTTTTTTTCTTTTCTAAAATACGCACTCAACAATTATGGTATCTTTAGTGAAGTTTTGCCCAAAAAACATTCATGCCATTTCATATGCAAATTCAAAAATTGTTCTAACCACAATGCAATTTCCGTCTTTTGTGTATTTAAAGACACGCAAACAAAGACAAAAGCACAGCAAGAGATATGGAAACACTTATGCACAATTAAGTGTGAGTGTGTGCGTGTGTGTGTGTGTGTATTTTACACACACTTGAAATACCCCAAATAAATTGCAACGATGACAATGTACTTCTGCCACTTAAGTGCCTCTGCCACATGCCGCGCTTGCCACATCACTTAAGTGCACCTTGAGCCGCGTGCAAGTAGCGCCGGCAGCAGCAGCAGAAGCTGTAGGAATTCTAATAATGCTGTGATTAAGCGTAATGTGTGTTTGTGTTAGTGTGTGCTGTGCTGTGCGTTTAGTGCGAATTCGTGCACTAATTGTGCATTTCCCTAATTATGCAGAGTAGGTACGGGTACAGCAGCGCCGAGCTGACGCGAAGCACCGCCACTAACCAGAACAGCGGAAGGAGTGCTATAGGAAAACGAGATAAAGGGAACAAAGCGTCAGCAAAAACAAAGAGCACACAAGAGAAACACAAAAAACGAGCTAAGCGAATGCAACCAGCGCGTTGCAAATGTATGTAAGTTTGCATGTGCTTATAGTTAGTTAGTTAGCATGCAGCATTTTGTGGCATTAGTTGTGTGGAAATGTTAATGATGCCATGGGAAATGCGTTTGCGGAATTTTCAATTTCTTCATTTCGCGCGAGAAATTTTGCAATGTACGTACGTATGTATGTGCATATGTAAGGCAGACAGAAAGCATAGAAGTAACTAACAAATGTATGTAAGAGTGTACATAAGCACATATTTTATTCTTATACCCAGCAGTGCTGATGAAAAGGGATTTGAAAGTAGGTTTGTACATGATACAAGAAAGAAGGTAGTGTAAATGTCAAATTTTTGTCGCCATATTAACCACCTGACAATTCTGTGGTCACAAGCAATAACCGCTTAAGTCGACTTAGGAAGATTTCGAGTTACATATACCACGTTATTCTCCTTTTAAATCACTATATTTCTGTAAAACCCCCATGCTTATAACTCAATTAAATCAAAAGATATAAATAAAAACATTAAGGTTTAACTTACAATAGAGGTATATTAAACTTGCTATAACAGCCAAAGTAGACGTATATACTTAATCAAATTTCTTCATGACATTTTGTTTTATTTACAAAATTTGATCGTAACATTGTGGATGGCTCACTGATTTTGCGTCCATAATTTTTAATCGACTTTTATGATTTGTTAAGAAACGCCTTCGAATATAAAAATCAATTTATCTCGAAATCATTTTTTAAGACTTAAGCGATTATTGCAAATTGCCACAGAATTATATGGATTATGACATTTCGTGCTGCCATATTCAGTGCTAAAAATCCTCCATTTATGTTATTTTTTATTTCCATGGTAATCATGGTATCGATTGCAACAAAACGAATTTTTTAAATTTAAATATTGATATATATATATATATATATATATATATAAATACGCACATTTACGTGTTAAATTCTTCATAACATCAGATCAAAAATAATTATATAAAAAATAAGATTTATTCTTCAAATAAGTTGCGGTAAGTTTGTGGAATATGTATAGTACATATTACATTCCCACTACACCTCCTGTGAATTTCATTGAAAAATTTCAGTGGTTATGAATATTGGCACGACTTATGAACTTAATATAATAATATAATACAATGGCGCTATTATAACTCTGACGAGTTTTATGGCCGAGCTTCTCTCCCAATTCGAGGTGTGCTCCTTTTTGTTTTTCCTACTAATTGGGTGGACCTACAGTTTTATGCCGGCTCCGAACGGCGAATGCATTTTTTGTGAGAAGCTTTTTCATGGCAGAAATACTCTCGGAGGGTATGCCGCCCACTGCCGAGAGGTGACCGCTGCTCTTAAAAAACCCAATAATTGGATTTTTACTAATTAGAAAAATTTGTTTGGCTCGGACCGTGGTTTGAACCCGAGACCTCTGGCATAGCAGGCGAGCACTCTACGCACTGCACCACAGCGGCCACCTTAGCAGCGGACTTATGAACTTACAACCGAAAAAACAAGTGCGGTCGATGGCATGGTTATATGCAAAATTTATTAGTAAATACAAAATTTAATTTAGATGAAAAGGTACTAAAAAGATTTTTTTGCGAAGAATCTATTTCAGAATTAGGTAAATAATAAAATAAAGAAAAATAAATTTAGTAACGCAAGTAAAAACTAAAGAAAACTGCAACATAAAAATTTAAACTAAATTTACATTGTTATATAACTGCTAAACAATTTTTTTAATAAATATATTTTTTAAATGTGGAAATATTCTTGTATAAAACATTGAAACCAAATATGCATATATATATTTATACGTACGCAATAAATAGTACATATAAAGAAAATCAAGAACTCTTACCTTATTCATAAAAAATCGAACAGTTTTCAAATATTGGGTCATATTAATAAAAGCCAAGCATTTACTTTTGCTTAAGATTTCAGACGGGTTTACCACGTTATCCCCAAAATCAAAATCCCCAAATCAAAATCCCCAAAATCAAAATCCCCAAAATGAAAATCCCCAAAATCAAAATCCTTAAAATCAAAATCCCCAAACACAAAATCCGCATATTCGCCGCGATTTCTAACCTAATTTTAATTTATTTCACACAGAATATGAGAGTTCTACATTGGACATTATTTCTCAAACTGAAACTCAAAAGAAATTGTATACGTGATGATTTCACAAATGTTTATTAATAAATTCATCTTGCTTGGTTTTTATTAATACGGCCCAATAACTTATGATTACATATTTACATAGGGTTGGGTACGAAATGTCGAAAAAAAATATCGAAATAATGTCAAATTAATGATGTGTAAAATGTGCGCGAGTAGAAAACTTTTTTGCATTGGCGGCCTTTGGCCGCGCTTTAAAAAAATAACCCTCAGCCGGCAGAATTCTCTTTCTGGAATAAAACGTATAGAGCAATCCACAGTACTTTTGAGTAGAAAACCTTTTTGCACTGGCGGCCTTCCGCCGCGCTTATAAAAAATAACCCTGGGCTACGCCATCCAAGTCCGGTCGTGTGCCATAACCGTGGCGGTGATGTCCTTATGCGTAGCACACACTTCAGCGCAAGCGGCCTTCGCCTTTATTTATTCATTTCATTTATTTAGATGAACATATTTTTTATAAAATATGGAATCTCTTAGATACCCCGTAGGGCGCATTATATCGAAGCCGACCCACCTACCGAAAATAAAGAAAAAACACGCCAATTATTTTTCCACATTTTCTACATTTTTCGACATTTTGCGACTTTTTTATTTCGGTAAATTAAAATTCGACATTTTTTTCGACATTATTAGCGAGAACTCCATGGCTTAGCGAATGGAGTACTCCGAATTTTTGCAGGGATATACATATATGTATTTTATATGTATGTATACATATATGTTATTACGTATCAGAGCTCGGATAAGACTCCGCATGCGGTTTTTTAAATATGATCTTCAACGTTGTTTATTTAGTCATCTTTTGGGGATTTTGTGACGCTATCCCCGAAAAAATGTGGGGATTTCGTGTTTGGGGATTTTGATTTTAAGGATTTTGATTTCGGGGATATTGATTTTGGGGATTTTTTTTGGGGGATTTTGTGCGTTGGGGATTTTGTTTTTTGGGGATAATGTGGCACTCCCATTTCAGACCTTTTACTCAGATTTTGAAATTTGGTTCATACAAATTAATGTCAAATTTCTGAAATTTTGAGTAAAAGCATTTGCTTGATTGTATAAAGGACGTTTTGATACCATTTTTCGACTTTAATAACTGCATAAATCTATTTTATTTTTTATGAATAACTTATTTTTTATTTTCTTTGAAAAGCTGATTACATCGGCTCATTTGTTTTCTTGATTAGCATATGTGAAAAACACCATTTCATTTAAAATACCCAATATTTTGTTCAAATATACCCTCAGCCAAAAACTTTTGATTGGGCAACGCTCTCCTAAATTTTTGACTTAAAATGAGACGTCAAAAATCCATATTATAATCAAAAATGACAAAGTCAAAGTGAAATGGAACTACCTTGATTGTTTCTATCACGGGTTTGTATTTATTTTAAGTATGTACCATAGAAAAAATTTTTCTAATTAGTAAAAATCCAATTATTGGGTTTTTTAAGAGCAGCGGTCACCTCTCGGCAGAGGGCGGCATTCCCTCCGAGAGTATTTCTGCCATGAAAAAAGCTTCTCACAAAAAATGCATTCGCCGTTCGGAGCCGGCATAAAACTGTAGGTCCACCCAATTAGTAGGAAAAACAAAAAGGAGCACACCTCGAATTGGGAGAGAAGCTCGGCCATAAAACTCGTCAGAGTTATAATAGCGCCATTGTATTATTATTATTATTATGTACCATAGAAAACTTGTCATTTTATAAAGCTTGTTATCGTTTAGCTTTTCGGCAATTTTCTAATTTATTTGTTCTAGCTTGCTTGCCTCTGGCTCTTCTTTCTCTTCAATCTAACGCTTATCTGTCATTTTCCATCTGCAATATCTCACATCGGCTATGATTTGATAACGGTGACTGACATCTGCTCTTTTGTGGATTCATCTGTTATTTACCATCATTTATTTTCAATCTTTTTTCATCTATAATCTTTATCATCTATCATTTATCACCTATTATCTATTATCTATTATCTATCATATACCATTTGTCATCTATTATCTATCATCTATCATCTATCATCTATCATCTATCATCTATCATATATGTACACCCCAGTGCAAAAATGCGTTATATTATTTTCTAGCGCAAAAACGAACTTTCGTACAAACAAAAGGCGCGAAAACTCGAAGCGCAAAAACATGGCGACACTGGGGTGTACATATCATCTATCATCTATCATCTAAAATCTATCATCTCTCATCTATCACCTATCGTCTGCCTTCTATCATCTATCGTCTACAATCTATCATCTATTATCTATCACCTATCAACTACCATCTATCATCTACCATATATCATCTATCATGTATCACCGATTATCTATCGTCCATCATCTATCATCTATCAATATCATCTATCACCTATCATTTATCAGCTATCAGCTATCATCTATCACCCATCATCTATTATCTATCACCTTTCACCTATCACCTATCATCTATCATCTGTCATCTACCATCTATAATCTATCATCTATCAGCTATTATCTTTCATTTCACATCTATCACCTATCACCTTTAATCTATTATCTATCATCTATAAGATATCATCTTTCATCTATCATCTAGATATTATCTATCATCTACCACCTATAATCTATCATCTATCAGCTATCATCTATCACCTATCATTTTCATTTATCACCTATCACCTATCATCTTTCATCTTTCATCTATTATCTATCGTCTTTCATCTATCATCTAGATATTTTATATCATCTATCACCCATCATCTATTATCTCTCATCTATCACCTGTCATCTATTATATTTCATCTATTATCTATTATCTTTCATCTATATTATATAATCTCTTCATTTTCATCTATCATCAGACTTGTGCTATTCGTGATCCGAAATACAACCCTGGTCAACCTTCTTCCATTATCTGTCAATTGTCATTCTTACCATCTATGCTTTCTATCTATGCGAGATTCGTCCGTCAGTTCATCCATTCTTCCATCAGATTGAGACACTTTTAGATCTTTTTCAACTCTCTTGTTTTCTATTGAAATTCTGCTGTACTCACATTTGGGTATATACTGCTGATACATACTTATCCACTAGCGTAACTTAAATTTTTTTCACTTTTTATTCATGTGGAAATAAGAGTTTGAAATTAATACGGCTGGGAGCAAACAAAAAACTAAATTACACCCACATTAGTGCATACAACATGCTTATATATGTATGTACAAACATAAGTATATAGACACTTATGTATACAAATATATTTGTACATATATGGGAAAATATATGTACATATATACTTGACTAAGAAAATATTTCCTTATAACAATTTCCCTTCTTCTATGGCTCCATGCTCTGCTAAGTTGTTTGCTGCTAGCAAAATTCTCAGCATTGTTTAGTTATTAGAATCGCAACAACAACAACAACAAAAACAACAACGGCATGTAAGAAGCAGAAAATTAGCAGAGCAGCAATAAAATCAAAGCAAAACTATGACAATCAGTAGATAGTTGTAATAAGAAATAAGAAGAAGAAGCAGAATAAGAAGAAGAAGCAACAGCAACAGCAAAGGCATGTTAAGAAATAAATATGCACAAACACGCATGTAAATCAATGTTGTTGCTTATTTGTTGCTCGCTTGCTTGCTCTGCTGCCACATATCCATACAAATTCCTCTTCTTCTTCTTCTCATTTTTCTGGATATTGTCACACTTGGTTGCACTTGTGAAATTGGCAGAATTTTTCGCTTTTTTTCTTGTATTTTGCATTGCATGTATGTATGTATGTATGTATTTTCTGTATATTTGCTACTTTTGCACCTACTAAAGTGAAAATCAGAGTGCAGGGTCGTAACGAGAGGGATAGAGATTCTTAAAAGGCGGTTGACAACCCCCAAAATTGAAAACTTCCAAAATGCGTTTAAAATCATTAGAAAAAAATCAAAAGAATTGTTTATTAAATCGCTTAATATTATTTTACAGGTTAAAAGCTCTGCCTTCGTAAGATAAAGCTTATAAATAGACTCAGAGTTACAATAATGATTCCTTGCACAACACCTTTAGTATTGTTTGCAAATAAGACTTCTTCTGGTGAATTTGAAGTTCCCACTAAAAACTAATAGCTACAATTTTCCAGAACCCTCAGCTCACTTTTTGAGTGTCTATCGACAAAACAATATATTTGTTTTACCTCCAACAAGAAAAAGCACCTTGAGTATACTAAAACCTGGAGGAGCGTGAAATATTATTTCACTGTAAGGATAAATATCTTATGAAGTCGCTTCCAGAGACAATTTGATGTTTTTGTTACAAATATTTCCTTTAAGCCGTAACTTGAACGCAGAAAAACACAAGTGAAAGTTCCACTGAATAAAGAAAACACAGCTTTGGTTTATCGTACATTTTCTTTCTTATTTCGTTCAGTTGTCAAACTTTTTGACTCAAACAGTATTTTCTTTCATCGATGACCCGGTACTTAGCTAGATTAGTGAACCCATTTGAAAGCAAATATCTTCCCAATTCAAGTATAAAAATTCCACGATGTCGCCTGGGATCATAATTTCTTCATTTTCCTTGCATTTATACTCTCATCGTCCGTTAGTTGCTTTAGAAATATTCTTCTTAATCAGCTGTTTTAATGCAGTAAAGAGTTCAGCTGGTTTCTTATTCTTTCTCTTATAAGTTCTTCTACCAAAGACGCATTACACGGAACTCAGAAAACTTACAGTCTCTTCTCTTTGACTAGATATTTGCAAGGGAAACCAGTTTCAGTCCATAGCCCATTTGGCTACTGGTGATAATGAGACCCACTAATTTTATACTCCCCTCCATGCAAAATTCTACCCACGCACCTGCCATACAGACCCTGCAAAAATTCCGAGTACTCCAGTCGCTAATCCATAGAGTGCTCGCTATGGACCAACCGATTACTCCATAACTTGCCACATTTCATACAAAAAATATGGTCCATTTAACATTGCATGTCATTGCAATGGAGTATATACTCCAGCCCCGCATAACAAACAAATTAATCCATGGAGTAGCTACATTGGATTAATTGATGGAGTACCTAACAGTTAGCCGAACATAACAACAAAAACAAATGTTTATCGCGACGACGACGAATGACGTGTATACATACAAACATATGTATGTATGTAGTTATATATGTATACACATATCGTCGTCGTCGCCATAAAAATTTGGTTTTTGTTATGTTCGGCTAACTACGAACCGATGCAGATACACGAATCGGTCGTTTGGGCTATGTTAGTGGTCACTTTGAAAGTACTCCAACCTACCACAAATGGAGCATATAATCCAATGATTTTTGCAGGGGAGCTACAGAGCATACACACATGTGGCCATGGAGATCCACACCTACACCCACATACATACATATTCACACAATTCTTTACACTCTACTTTTGCTTAATGTATTGCATATCCGTTCTCACTCAATTTCACTGAAAATTGAATGGCAACAAAGTGGTGCGAAAATGCGATCTACAAAATGAATATGAAGCGAAAAAAAAGAACACCAAAAACAACAGCAACAACAAGTGTGGCATAAAATATGCATTGTGTGTACATATGTAATTTTGTACTTACATATAGATACTCTAGCGCATTTATTTATGCATGAAATATGTAGGAGCCACATGCAGAAGAAGAGCAAGAAAAAATAATGGCAAAAAACGAAAAAGACAATGAGAAAATAAGAAATGACTCATGTGGCAGGCATAAATTGCCGGTAGCAATTAAAAATGGCTGGTTGTTGTTGTTGTTTTTTCCTCTTTGTTGTTGCTTTACGTTTTTCTTCGCTTCTGCCATTATTGCTAGCAGATATTTTTAATTTTTTTTACTTTCCACTTTTTGCTAAATTAATACTTTTTATTGTTTTTTTTTTATTTGTTTTTTTTATTTGTTTTTTTTTCTTTTTCTTACCTACTGAATTTTTATTTATTAATCGCCGGAATTGCACATACATAAATTCACGTGAGAATTTTTATGCATGCAGATATTTCGCATTTCGTTTTTGTCGTCGTGTTCCCATTTATTTATTACTTTAGCTTTTTGAATTGAAAAAGCTTAATGTGGAAGCATAAATACTGAAAAAATGCTGAAAAAAACTTTTAAAAGGCGACTTGGAAATGGAATAGATTGTGAGCTTATGCCTGTTTACCTGGGGCTCTTAGAACTACTAAGATTTCGGCTCTTTATACTTATGCCTTTTGTGCATCCAAACCATGACCAAGAATATAAAAATATAAACCCATCGACTACAGCATGTCTTAGAGTTTCAAAAGTGTCCAAAGACAAGCACGCCTTTCATACAATACATATAGTCAGTGCGACAAGCAGGCTGTATATATATGTAATCCAATAATTTCGTTTCTGTAGAAGACTTGAAGCCTTAGTATTGCCTAAGAGCTAACGAAATGCTTAAATATGAATGAGGGGAAATATCACGTCTCGCTTATAAGAATGATTCCCAAACGTTTTAAGAGGAAGTCTCTGCTGTACTCTGCGCTCTCTTAGAGAAATTATCGCATACTTTAAAATTTAAAATCATTGCATTAACCTTCAGGTAAATGTGTTAACTTTAGACATAGTAGAACACATCAATCCCCAAGGTCATATAAATTTATATATTGGAAACCATACCAGCAAATGGTCATCAAGTCAAACCCCTGGCATGGCATCTCAACTGGAAATGAAATAAAGGTTAAAGGTGTTACGTACAAAGTGCAACTAGTTAAGTGGCAAGCAATGGAAGGAAAAGTGCGTTTTTGTGGACGAGACAAATGACACTTATTTTGCTCCCGGCAAAGTAGCCTGATGAATCTTAAAGGGATCTCAGGTGAAACAGCTGTCAAATAGATATGTTGTTTACAACTTTTTTCTAGTTTCAAAAAAAAATTTAAAATTAAAAGTAAGAACCACGTACATACTCACACCAAAAACCGAATAAGAATTGTTTTAAAAGCTGCCAGAAGCTTCAAAGCTCATAAATACGAACTGAAGCCAGCCATAGTGACTCTTGAGATCGCCAGCATTTAAACTATGCTTGAGAGATGTCTTAGAAACACATAGCAAACAAGAGCACAACTGGGTTTGACTAAGAGAACACAAATATTGCTAACCTTCAAAATCTTTTTGGGTCAAAGTGACTTTTGTACCAGAAATTTACTGCTTGAGCCAAATTTAACCCCAAGAACTCACACTTCAGCAATTCTGAAGAAAAAGTTATTTGCATACATACACGGAAAGAATTTTTTACCAGAATCAATGCCGAGAAAAGAAAAATTAGACTTGATTTTGAACTTAGAAAATAATTTCTTAATATCAAGAAAATCCAAAAAAGTTGGATTTTAAATAAATAAGTAAACATTTTCTTGCTTCATGTGAAATTGGATTTTAAATAAATAAGAAAAAGTTTTCTCACTTCAAGCAAAAATGGATTTTAAATAAATAAGAAAACATTTTCTTGCTTCAAGTAAAATTGGATTTTAAATAATTAAGAAATAATTTACTTGCGGTAAGTGAATTTTTCTTGTTTTTAGAAATAAATAATTAAGAAATAATTTTTTTGTTGCAAGTAAAACTTTTCTTATACGAGCTTAAGTAAATAAGAAAATATTAAATATTAAATCAAGTAAAAATTTTCTAAAAATATTAAAAACGTAAAAACTAAGGAAAATGAAAACTAATCATGAGGGATTAGAAAACGATGTATTGTGGAACGATTTTCCGTCATCCCTTGTCAAGTTTGGTTTGGAGACAAACCGGTTTCGGCTAATATGCGCCATCTTCAGTGTCTTCTTTCGTTCTGTCTTCTTTCGTTCTGACTACTTTCGTTCTGTCAGAAAATCCTTCCACAATACATCATATTCCTACCCTGTCGGAAAAACAAGCAACCAAAAAGTGATTAGAAAACCATAATTAGTCAACTAGTACTTATTTTCCTAGGACTTGTTCACTGAAATGACAACATTTCAATTAATATAAATGAAGATGCAAATAGTGAACTCCTTATACCAAATGCTTCACTAACAATCTGAGAGTTGCAGAAATATTCAGAAATATGCAAAGCGGATGGCAAACGAAAAAAAAATACATGTTACTTTGGAAATGCAAATTCAGTAGGAAATATTTTACTTCGCTCAAGAAAACGTTTTCTTATTTATTTTCAATTTTTTTTTGCTGTAGTTTGTTGTTCCAATTCATCGAAACACAATTTTCTTAAATTCTTCGGGATATTAGCAAAAAGATTTTCTTCATTTAAGTAAATTTAAGAAAAGATGTTCTTATTTATTTCAACATTTTTTTCAACACTTTTTTTCTATAGATTTTGTTAGTGTTCTTGAATAAGAAAATAACTGTCTCATTTTTGGAAAACTCAGTTTCTTAGTTCCAGTAATAATTAATTAAATTTTTCTTATTTTCCTAAAAATTTTCTAAATTGAGTTCAAGAAAGCATTTTTCTTGATTCAAGTATACAAATTTCTTTCCGTGTACATATATGACTTATGGAGAAGATGTTTGCCTGCTTAGATACAAATATTTTAGCTAAATAAGAAGAATTTTTGAATAAAATAGTATATTCATAAGCTTAAGTAAAAGCTGCTATTAATTTTAAGAAGCTATAAAGGATTTCTTTATCCAAACATTCCTTTTTTCAGCTCCGACACACACACGCTCTTAACAACGCAATATTTTCATATGCACATACGATTTACCGTTATCATATACTACTCATATACTCATGTGTATTAGGGATCCCGACCATTGGGACACCCCGAAAATCCCGGAATCGCTAGAATTTTATCCCGGGATTTTTGGGATAAGATAAAGACAGAATATTCCCCCATTATAGCAAAGAAAAGTTGTATTTTATATAATTTTTAGTGGTCTCAGATCTGTATACTAATAGCATTTCCTATTCTGCATGAAATTGTTGCATTATTACATTGCACCATTATCAACATGTGCCCAGTGCCCTATAAATGTTGCATTTTTCATGTGATGAATGAAACAAAAATAATGCAATGTGCTAAGAGCAGAAGATGTTGCCCCGTACTCGGGCCAGTTTTATACTTTGTCAATAGAACAAACAGCCCTAAAAAAGTCTTGAGTCTGTGTGGAAGAGAACAAAAAAATCTGACAGCCCCAAGAAATTGCGACATTTTTTCCAGAATAAAAAAGTCCATTAGTCAAAGTAAGGATTAATATTTTTGATGTTTTTTTTTAATAATCAAATTTTTTTGTCTTGAAGTACGCGTTGTAAAGAAGCGTACGTTAGGTATTTTTAAAGCCTTTAGAATTCTTGTGGTAAAATTCATTTGATAATTTCTATTTCCTGATTTTTGGTCATTTATTTCCCAAATGGTTTTTGGAATTTTCCCATATGGAAAGTAAATAATGGAAGAAAATGCAAACAAAATTTTAATTAGACTTGATAGTTTTACATTACTCTACTAAAATTAAATACGCAGCTGCATCCTCGGAATTCGTATCAAAATATGTGCCTTCGATTTTTAAATATTTTCGGAAGTTGCATTAATTTTCAGAATTTTTCGGCAAGCTTGGAAATATTCGCTTAAACGAAGTGTGTTGTTAAATTCTAAAATTTTTTATTGGAAATTATCAAACGATCGCAAACCGTTTTATCCTAATATCCTAAAAGTACCAACTATAAAGGAAAATGTTTTCACCAAATGTATTTAATTTTCTTTGTTGATTGTGTTTTTTAAAGTAACTCTTAAGTGTTATTAAATAATACGCATGATTTTACGTTCCTATTTTATTTTGTTAGTAATGAAATAATAAAAAATGGTAATAAAAATCTATTTTTTCTTTGCATGTTAAAGTTGTAGCGTTTCTCGAAAATATACATATTTAATTTTTCAACCTCAAATGTGGGAAAATAATACTGGTCGACAAATTTTTGTAACAGAAATAAAATTCTACGTTTCAAAATGATTTCGGTGTACTTTTTGAGATATTCATGTCCAAAGAGGCGAAAAACGCGGTTTTTGGCCATATTCACTCCTCAATATCTTTAAAATTGCCCACTTTCATTAAAAACTGATTAAATCTATTGAAAGCACGATCATTTCTCTTGAAGACAATGTTTTGCTTTTTCGGATATCTTGCTTGTAACTTGCAATATTGCAAATAAAAATTTTGTAGCACGCTTTTAGGCAGTTTATTATATTAACAACAAACTGTGCGTTGGAATGAAATAAGTGAAGTAATTTATATTAATTTATCGAAAATACGAATAAATTTTGCGTGACTGAAACAAAAATTCCAATCAGTGGCCTACTATGTAAATATATTCTATACTGAAATAAAAATAGTTCTGCAGAGCAGCTACAAAACTTGATTTCGAATAAAACAGCGCTACAAATACTGCCGTTGATTTCGTAGACAAATACCTTATTGCACATAAACATATATTTCTAGATATATAAATAAGAAACCCAAGAAAGCAAAGCGCTGTTTTCAAGAGAATTGATCGTTCTTTCAATAGCTGCAATCATTTTTTAATGAAAGTAAGCACTTAATTTAACAGATTGAGCAGTGAATATAGCAAAAAATCACATAAATATCTCAAAACCTACAAGTATTACCGAAAATCCGACTTCAGATTCAGATTCAGGGCACCGAAATTCTTTAGAAAAGTAGAATTTTATTTGAGTTAGAAAATTGTTCGGAAATTTTGTCGGCCTGTATAATTTGTGTCCAAATCCCGGGATAAATCCCGGCATCCCGGGATTATAAAAAAAAATCTCGAAAATCCCGGGATCGTAAAAATCGGAAAAATTGGAATCCCTAGTGTGTATGTATCTTGAGCCGACCTGTTAAATGGGCCAAGTAAATTAAATATGTCTGAACACCAAATCTAGAGATGCTCAATCAAGCCCAATTGACTTAATTACATTTTTATATCTGAACATGATATAACGCAGAACTAATTAGGGTTGGTTCTCGTTCTATCCCAATGCAATGCTTTATCCTACGAAGTGGCATTATCCCCCTCTGCAGAATTTTTAAACGCATTCTAAACTACTCATATATGGACAGTGTTGGAACAGTTCACAAATCAATAGTTTGCAGAAAGTTCAAAAGTAAGCACTTCAGGACTAGCTCAAAAATGCTCGGTCTTTGGGAGCGGTTTACAAAAATAATCCTCTGCCGCTAGAAATCTTAACATACTGAAAATAAATGCAGTTCTTAGCTAGTTGTGAACTCTCTAGTTCTAGGCTGTCATTTTTCGGAACTGTCCCTTATATTAGCTGCAGGGTATGTACATAAGATACTCATAAGCTCGCTCCTTTACATTGATTTAGTTGCGTTGTCACTTTGGTTAGACATTTGGTTGTTGGTGCTCAAAGCTCGACATATGTAAATATGTATGTACACCTATTGTAGATTTATGTTTGTTTTTGTTGTAGTCCTGTTGTCGGTCGCTGTTGCTTGTGGTGCTGCTGGTGGTGGTGACGTTGTAGTTGTTGTTGGTGGTTGAAGCGTCACATTTAATCACTGTCAACATTTTATCAGACGACAGTCGGTATTAGCAAATATTAGCAAAGCTCTTACGCGTTTGCATGCAAAGCAAAAGTTGACGTTGAAGTTAAATTTAAATTTTCACAAACTTAAAACAAGATAAAAAACTGAAAAAATGTATAATATTCTTGACCTTACAATAAAATTCTCAATATAGGTATAAGCATTCTTAAAATTAGATTGGACAGGCTTTAAGCAGTCATGGGTTGTGCTCAAAATAAGTTTACATACGCTTTTTTCAAAACCGAACACTCTTAATATAATATTTATGAAAAATTTCATTCTAGAAATAAGAATACATTCTTGATTTTAGCATTTTCAAGGTTAACAGACTTTCATGACGTATTCTGTTTGTTTCAATCCTGTTAGACTTAAATTTAGCTTGTTTTTTCCCTGAGTGTAGGTAGTAAAATAAAAAAATATAAAAAATGAAAAACGCAATGACAAACATAAAGGATGAAATATGTATGATGCATACATATATGAAGATACATAATAGATAAATGTGTTTAAAAGAGGTTAGAATGCAAAAAAGGATTTGCAATTTCATATGCGTTTAGGTAGCTTTGAATTCAAGGAGAATTGTCATAAAACGTTTTTGTAACTAAGCGTTTGAAATGAAGGATTATCCGCTGAGGCAAGCCTAAGCTAGTTGGCTAAACTCTACGGTACCTTACTTGATGTGTTCTGTGAACAATTAGGCTTCTTCCGAGAATCGTTCAGATGCTCAAGGGTCGCTCAATAGTTATATGATATGATATACCAGTAAATACCCGTTCCACTTCGCTGAGGCAAATCCAAACACTCAAGCTCTAATAACAGGAATCGAAACATCCGATAACAGAATTTCAAATACCGATAAATCCAAAAGATAGAAATACAAATACCGATAAAAGTAATCCAATTTTGTATGAAAGGAGACCGAAAAACGTACTTAAACCGAAGAATCTAAAAGACAGAAATCGAAATCGTTCATATCAAGAGACATTTTCAAATAAATATGACTGCAAGTTCCAATAGATGTCAGTACCTGCTGCAGATCTCGTTTTTAGCATTTCAACTATTCTTTTCAGCCCTCAAAAACCAAGCACCTGCAGGGCTACTTAAGTTGTTCTGACTGTATAGATGACATATCTACGTACAGGATTATATGACATGTTGCACAAAATGCAATCACTAGCAGCTAAATACAAGAACAACTACTACTGTTACTTCTATAAACACAGGCAACTACAAATGCAAAAACTACAAATGCAAATAAAAACAACGACAAACTGCACAAATGTGAATTGGACATGTTGAATTTTGAAATGTTCAGGAAATATGTATGTATCTGTCGAGTAAAATGTTATTTGGAGAAAGAGTTTTGTTTGTTTGTTCGTAAACATGCAATCGGTTAGATCGAGTGCTCGTTTCGTAGCGCAGAGAGTTATGTGTCGCTACAAGGACCCAAACACAAAACCACTGAAGGGCATACAAGCAAATAACAAAGGCAACACCACTCGTGGTTCTAACGCATGGAAATTGTGGAAAGTGATTGGATACATAGTGCGAATTGTAAGAGAAGTGATACAATGCTGTTGGTGAGGACTCGAGAGCACGACTGTCGCCAGCAGCAGATGGATGACAAATAAATGTAACCAAAAACAAATCAGAATTTCGTTTGGGAAAACCCGTACAAAAAGTATACTTCAATATGGGTATATATGTATTTGTGTTTGGTAGTGTTAATAAGTTAATGTGTGTAATGTTTGGCAGTGAACTTTGTAAAATTTTGCATGGCGTCACATAAAGGTTACTTGTTTTACTATCGCGTTTCAAGCATGGAGGTCAAATGTGGTATTATCATTCAAAAAAAGCTTTTTTTCTTGACTGAAAACATTTTGAAGTAGAGTTACTTTTAATAGGTACTCCAAGCAGGGATGCCACTAAGAAAATTTTTTTCCTACCAAAAACCTACCAAAATGGCTTCGAGCCAACCAATTTTTTTTTTAATGTGAGATTTATCCATATTCAACAAACTCATTTAGGGTAACTGTGCCAGTAACCGGACACTTTTGTTTTTTACCGCTTAAAATAAAAAAAAGTGTTTTTTTTTTTTTTTTGAAAACTTTAGTATTAAATTTAATATTATTTGTACAAATTTCAATTTATTTTACAGTTAGTGATAAAAATGTGAAGGAAGCAGCAGTTTCCAGATAAACAAAAACTTGAGTTGGCTTTAAATGATATTCCGACAAGATTGGATTGGGTATTAGTGGCTGCCACCGCTCGTCCAGTGCGGAGGAAATCACGATTTATATTTTGTGGAATAACATTTGAGGACTAATGAGGGCAAGCAACTGATCCTAAAGGAAACGTAAGAAGATTTATCGAGGGAAATAGCGGACATTATTTCCACTTGGTACAGCAAACACATTTACTACCTAGGTAGGCCTGATGGTCTGTTGTGATACCACATGGAGCTCTTTATTACACACCATGTAGACGAACAACCTTGTTTGCTTCATATAGCGTAAAATGTCAGATGTCTTTCTGTTTTCAATCTCCTCCAGTTGTGTCTGTGGGGGCAAGTGTACTTGAAGCTCAAAGAAAACGTTTCTATTTTGTCACAAAACCCAACTGAGAAGACACGCATTGCATTGCCATAGCAACAACGGCACTCTCGATATGCCTATGCGTGTAAGTAAACGTTTGTTGCGTTTGTGTGCACTTTCTGCTTTAAGCAATCAACACCTAACAAACATAACTAAATTAAATAAAACTATATAACCACTGTCTTACCACTCATTTCCAGAAAAACCCACAATACAAATAACAAAGTTTAATGAATGCTTACTCAAGTCAACGTTTTGTACAGCTAACAGCTCAAACAATGTTTCAAAATTTACACATTTTATTTTATTTTGGTTATTATTGGGTTTTAATTTTTTTTATTATGATTTGCGCTTTTGCAAAATTTTCGTTACATGTGTTTTACCACAGAAAGAAAGGTTATTTGCCTCTTCGTAAGAAGATATTGTTGAGACGTAGCGCAGCCCGGCAGGAGGAATGTCAATTAGTGATGGGCGAGTCCGAGATGTTTTATTCGATTCTCTCGATTGTTGAAACATCTCGAATGCTCTCGATGGTTTTCATTCGTATTCGGACTCGCTGCAAAACATACATAACATTTGTTGTTGCCGCTTGAATATCAAGATTGATTTAAAAAAATATACAGTGGTACAAATCTATTGCCGTTGTTGCTACTCGTGAAATTCATTTGTTTCATAAGCGTCTCACTTCAGAAAATTTATTAATGTTTAAATAATTAATTATCATTATTATGCACGACACTCTTTAGTTGTCATAGCAAAAATGCAGCGTCTATGTATAGCATATTTTTCAATTTAATTCAATTATTTATGTATTTGGCTCACATCCATTAAAAATCCTGCTTTCTTTATCAATAACCCTCATTCAGTTTATTTTATCAACTAAAACATATCATTAAAACAACAGCCGGCCCGCCGACTCGGAACAATCGCAAAAACATCTTGATTGTGTAGTCGAGGAGCGAGTCAACTTTTGACTCGATTGTGATTTTGCAACGATGGCGATTCTCTCGATTGTCTAAACATCTCGGACTCGCCCATCACTAATGCCAATGCAGAATAAAATGCTGATTAACTACGGAAATAGTATGTAACCAGCAGTAAGTTATGTAGTAAATTTGTAATCCCTGGTTTAAAATCCAAGTTTAAAATCAAATATTTAATTTCTTGTTTTTACAGGTAGACAATAACCTTCAATATCAGCAAAATGGAGTATACTTATATTCAAGCAATAAAGCATCACTGATAACACATACTTTTGAAGATAGATATGTATACTGAACCATTAGTCGTGTCTGAAGTTAAGGCCTCATGTTTTACCAGTTTTTTGTCCATTTATATTTATCCATGTTATACTTATATATCCAAAGTTCGAGCTTTATTCATTTAAATTAAGAAAATTGCAGCTCCTTATGTGGGATAGGTAAGACTCAACTTCTTGGGAATACATATTTACATGTTATGAAACTCGGTTCTTTTTGACAAGTGGTTAAAGCACGATACAGCTCAATTCAACATTATCAAAAGTTTAGTAGAACTAACGCCGTAATGAATTCTAGCGCACATATACGCCTAAATTTTCATTGTGATACCACGTGGATTCGAAAATCACATATTCAAACCATCGGGTTTATTCCACAAATCTTACAATGATCTGACATTTCATTTGGGATAGATGTCCGAGATTCCTTAAGTCGCAATGTAGGCATTCAGATGCTTTCTCTACACTCAGCAAAAAACGCACGTAAATCTGACTATTTACACCTTGATTTGACTATTTTTACCAATGGTTTTGCGCCAAGGATGAAAATAGTGATTCTGACTACGTTGCACTTCATACCATCATAATAAATATTAAGTAGTTAAAATGAAAATTAACCATACTCGACTTGAAGTGTTGTCATAGTAAAAACAACTATGAAAAATAGTTGTCCTAAATATGTTGAAAAATGCAACATATTCAAATTGAATATTTTTATAGTCAAGTTAAAGTTACAACATATTTGTTTTAAAAAATGTCCATATTGAAGCTGACTATCACATATTCTTAAGTTTACTATGATTCATATTCAAGTTCAATGTTTTTATTCAACTCTAAGAGACAGCATATTTTTAAATATATTTCATACTAGCCGGACCCGTGCGCATCTTGCGCAAAAAATAACAAAACATACGTGGCGCCAGTCGGTATGGTTTGTGCTGTCACGCCCATTTTAAAAAACTTATTATTTATTTGGTTTGGTGGACCTTATGGAACTTTCAATGAATTACCTAGATATATGTTTGACAAAGATATCGCATAAAATGTTTCTATTATTCCTATATAGGTATGTGCAATATATTCTTATATATTTTATATATATTTTTATGTGCGTATGTGGTTCTTGCCGACTTGGGTAATTTTTTTCCACACGTTTGCCTTGGCTTAATCGATTATCTGCTACAGTTCCTGAGTTTTGACTTATAAATCTTTGAAAATTTGCTCCTCTTGGCCCATTTTTCAAAATTTCAGCACGTTTCCTCATAACTGCATAACGTAATTTCATCACTCGGACTTTATTAGTGATTGAATTATCATGTTTTACGTGCTTTTCGAAATACACACATATGCCTTATTTTCAACCCCAATTTTCTCTGTTCCCATTAGAATCTATGTACCAAATTTCATTAAAATAATTCTATTTTTGCGCAAGTTAGAGTGTATACGGCCGGACGGATGGACATGGTCCAATCATTTTTTTCATCCTGATCGTTTTGATATACTCTTATATATTAAGGTGGAGTGAAATTTTTTTTTTGGAAATTCAATTTGTTCCAAAGCCAGAACGGCACCTTTCTAGCCCAGTAATAAGCCTTTAAAATTTTATTGACCTACTCGCATGTTTAGAGGTGCCCTCAGCCCCACAAAGTTGAAAAAATAGCACGATCTGGTACAAATGTGAAATTTCTACAATTATGAAATAAAAAAAACCAAGTATGAGGATTGATAAACAGGCTAAGTTGAGTATAAAAGTGAATTTTTTTTTTGGAAACAACAACCAAAGTTATTAAAGGTCAAAGTTTATATTATGCATTTTTTAAATTGCAATTACTTAAAAACTACTGAACCGATTTCAAATATTTTTATACCATTCGATAGGTATTTTGAATCCCTTTAGTTTGATATAAATTTATGTGGGTTCCATAACACTCCCCGCTGCGGGGGTAAACCCCCCTTTTACCCCCCCTACTTTTCATATAAAGTACCACGCCCAATAAAACACCGTGTCGCATGCATAGCTAATTAATACCTTTAAAACGATGCCTTACTTATTAATTTTGGTAAATTATGTGAGCAGAAAAAGGGATATTTATAAAACACCAATTAGAAATAATATATATGATTGAATTTAACTATGTGTCTAAACTCTGTGTGTACATATGCACATACATACATATGTATACATATGTGCTTTTTTAAACCCTTTTATGTATTCGCTGTAGCTCCAAGGTTCGGCGAGAGTGCCAACCTCTGGGGTATGAAAAATGGCTTTAAATAAGCCAACTCATTTCCCTTGTGGAAAATGAGTTATATTTGAGTTGCTCAATCATGCTATATAGCTCGAACAATGTATAAAGCATCTAAGAATTACGGAAATTTGAAAAGCCGCATTCAAATGAAGGAACGAAAATCTACGCAGCATAAATTGCTTTTACTGTGCTAAATATTTAAATTTACTATGAACCATATTGAAGTTGAAACATCAAAAGTAGTTAAAATAAATATGTTTTAACTTGAGGATGACTATTACAAATTTTACAATGACAGGTGTTAATACTTGTCCAGTTGAATTAGTATTTACTAGTCAACTCAAAGTTTTTCATATTCAAGTTGAATATCTTTCATACTTGAACGGTTGAAATAATACATTCATATTCAGATCAAGTTGTTTCATAGTCATATTTCCGTGTTTTCATAGTAAAAAAGCGAATAGTAAAGCTGAATATTTTCATAGTCATTTTTACGATGCCAGTTTTCTCTGAGTGTATAGTGCAGTGAAATTGCACAACGGATAGATTTCACGGTTTTAGGTTCCTCTCCATCCCCACAAGCTGAAGAGAAGTTGGTTTAGTTAACAGCGAGCTTTTTTGCATATTTTTCGCAGATTATGTGATATTGTAGGTATTGAGTGTGGCTTCAGACCTGGTAAATCTACCATCTACCAGATCTTCACAATACGACAAATACTGGAAAAAACACATGAAAAAGGAACCGACACACACCATCTCTTTGTCGATTTTAAAGCCGCTTTTGATAGCACGAATAGGAATTGCCTGTATGCCGCAATGTCTGAATTTGGTTTCCCTGCAAAACTTATACGGCTATGCCAAATGACGTTGACTAACACCACCAGCTCCGTCAGAATTGGGAAGGACCTCTCCGCGCCGTTCGAGACCAAACGAGGTTTCAGACAAGGTGACTCTCTTTCGTGCGACTTCTTCAATTTGATGCTGGAAAAGATAATACGAGCTGCAGAACTTTACCATACAGGAAGCATTTTATACCACAAGAGTGTACAACTGCTGGCGTACGCCGATAATATCGACATCATTGGCACTAACACTCGCGCCGTATGTTCTGCCTTCTCCAAGCTGGATAAAGAGGCTAAGAAAATGGGTTTGGCGGTCAACGAGGACAAGACGAAGTACCTCCTGTCATCACACAAAGAAACGGCACGCCTTGGCAGCCACGTCAATGTTGATAGCTACAAATTCGAAACTGTTAAGGACTTCGTCTATCTGGGAACCAGCATTAACACCAAGAATGATGTCAGCACGGAGATCCAACGAAGAATCACGCTTGCCAATAAATGCTACTTCGGACTAAGTAGGCAACTGAAAAGTAAAGTCCTCTCTCGGCAAACAAAAGTCACACTCTACAGGACGCTCATCGTTCCAGTCATCATGTATGGCGCAGAAGCATGGACAATTTCAATATCAGATGAGATGGCACTTGGAGTATTCGAGAGAAAAGTTCTTCGTAAGATTTATGGACCTTTGCGCGTTGGCGTGGGCGAGTATCGACGGAGATTTAACGATGAGCTGTACGAGCTTTACACAGACATCGACATTTTTCAGCGAATAAAGATCCAGCGGCTGCGTTGGGCAGGTCATGTCATGAGAATGGACGAAGGCGCTCCGGCCACGAAAGCATTTCTATCGAAACCCGCTGAATGCAAAAGAAAAGGGAGACCTCCACTGCGTTGGGAAAATCAGGTGGACAGCGATGCTGCCTCCCGAGGTGTTCCCAAGTGGCGCCATTCTGCACGAAACAGAAGCAATTGGCGCGCTCTGTTGGAATCGGCCAGAATCGTCTAGACGGTTAAGCGCCAATCAAGAAGAAGAAGAGGTATTGAGACTTTGCCAGCGCCAGTTTCTTGTTTTGGTAGAAGAACTTTCTGGTAGCATTCGGAGTACTTGGTCTCTTCCAAGACAGTAGAAGTGGTGCGAATGTTCCCCATCTCGGATACTAATTTCTTGTGAATAAAATTTTCGAAATCTTAGCAGCATCCTTCTACCGTGATTATTAAAAATGTTATAACAGCATTTATTAAACTTCTATTCAAACTGATATTATGTAAAAAGTTGCTGCTGTTTCGCTTAACTGGCTCTACAAGCTTTGCTTAATGGAAAATATAATTATGCTTTAGTTAGAGTAGCTACGTTCTTTTGAGTTCGTAAGTAAATGTACATATGTATGTATTTATGCGTGTTTGTAACTAATTTGAAAATCATAGCAACATTAAAATCTACTTTTCTTATGTAGATACATACATACAAAAACGCGACTCTGTGCCACTTTTATACACATTTTTTTTTGTATTTCAAATTACTTTAGATATGTAGGTATGTATATGCTACACCAAAATGAGTGTGTAGCGTTGCACGCAAAGTAATTACACAAACAAAGCGCTAACTACTTTGCCTTTGCTTGCCGCACACACAAAATGTCAACATGCCATTACCAGGGCGCTAATGGCAGCGAGTATAGGAGTGAATAGAGAAAAAGGGGAGCAGAGATAATAAAGTCGGCATGAAAATATGAATGTATGTATATATGTATGTATAAATATATTTACATAATTTAATATATATGTATATACACCAGCTTGCTTACATGATTACCATTAGCTAGAGTCGCACATGGCAGTAACTAACTTTAATTTAATTAACATAATCACAATTAAAAGAGAGCGATGCTGAAGTAAAGTGCTGGGCAACCGCTAGACAACAGCAGTAACATACTTAAATACATAGCTAAACAGATGCCATACTCCCTAGCATATTCTACATCAGCAGCAGCATCATCATCTGCCAGTCACCAGCCATCAGCCATCAGCCACCAGTCACTTGCTATTGGTCGCCGCCTCGGCGTTATCAGTTGGCCCTAATGACACTCCAACCATTGCCGCTGTTTGAGGCCCGCTTTGGGTGCAATTTACTTTTAGTTACTGTCGCTTGTCCCACCTCAGACCTCCACAGCGACTCAATTTTTTTTTCAGCTAGAACTTGTGGGGCTTTCAATTTTTTCAGTTCTTTTTTCAGTGCTTCTTCTTTCGCTTTTTTATACCTTTCATGAGAATGAAATGGTATTATAACTTAGTGCCAAAAAATTTTTGTCGAAAGTACCAGAAGGAAGCGTGGGGGACCCACCAAAATATATACCGATATGGTCAGAATCACGAGCTGAGTCGATTAAGCCATGTCCGTCTGTCCGTCTGTCTGTCTGTCCGTCCGTCCGTCTGTGTGAACGCAAACTAGTCCCTCAGTTTTTGAGATATCTGAATGAAATTCGGAACACAGGTATGCTGTTATATGCAGCTGATCATTTGTCGGAACCGGCCGAATCGGACCACTATAACATATAGAAAACAACCGATTATTCAGATATACATGAAATTTTTGGATGTAATTTGTGCATAACTTCCCAATTTAAACAGCTAAGGACGTGAAACTTTGAAGTAAATGTACCCATTTTGGCCCAAACAAGGTTACCGAAAATTGTCAAGATCGGACCACTATAACATATAGTTGCACAACATCCGATTATTCAGATATACACATTTTGGTGTATAACTCCTCCATTTTAACAGCTAACGGCGTGAAATTTTGAACTATTTGTACCCATATGGGCCCAAACGGGATTACCGAAAATTGTCAAGATCGGACCACTATAACATGTAGCTCCCATACAACCGATTGTTCAGATATGGACATTTTGGTGTATAACTCCTCCATTTTAACAGCTAACGGTGTGAAATTTTAAAGTATTTGTACCCATATGGGCCCAAACGGGATTACCGAAAATTGTCAAGATCGGACCACTATAACATATAGCTCCCATACAACCGATTGTTCAGATATGGACATTTTGGTGTGTAGCTCCTCCATTTAAATAGCCAAGACACCATTTTTTCTAATAAATCTTTCCATAAATAACCCACAGAATTAAAATTATAAATTAAACTTAATCAGGCTATGTACATTAGACTGGCCGCAAATTTTTTTTTCTCGAATTCTATTAATAAACACTGCCTAAAAGATGAGGTATGGTATTAGAAATAACGTCCTATTTTTTTATTCAGATCGCACCAAGCTTTGTTGACCCTCATCAAGCTTAAAAGGTTAAAAAATTTTTTCTTTAATTAATTTTTTATTTTTTTATTTTATGAAATTTCAAGAAATTAAGAATAATAAAAACAATATCAATTCAATAAAATGGACTTTTTGTGAGACGGAAATGTCTTACGATAATGTTCAACTACTTGCAGTAGGAATTGTTTATCCTCTTCGTCATACGTTAAGGTACGGTTAAAGTCTGTTATCAACTTAACTGCCCTTTCGGGTTCATCGTTCACCACTGCCAAAGTTTGACATGCCGATTTCGCTTTGCGATAATCATCTTTGGTTTGCCACGTAGAAGGATCCGAATTTATAAATGATGTATTAATATTCAAACGTGTAAAAAATTTATTTGTTTTTGGAGAGACAAAGTTAGATATATCCATTTCACTGTACGAATGCAAATCTTCAACTGACGCAACAATTCGTTTTGGTGTGTCGATCTCGACATCAATCTCATTGTCACCGATGTTGATTGCTTTCACCATTTTACGCTTTATTTCCAAAGAAATGCTTTCATCGAAAAATGATAACCCAACAATTTCCTCACTCAAGTACCACAAATGGTTTTTTATCTTATGCAACAAGGCATTAGAAACTTCTTTATCAAAATATAAAATGGCATCTTTTATTAATTTGAGATCTTGTGCTGGTGCATCTATTGCATTAATGCATGTAAACCAATATGGAACGTAAATCTTTGTCAAGAAGATACAAATACTGCGAAGGTTTTTCAATTCCGATGAAGTCAATTTGAACTGATCGCGAAACAAAAATATTTTATAGCAATATATGCATTTCGACATGAACCTAGCATGCGATGTTGCTCCGGGTTGGCGTACTTTAGTAAAGTTTGGAACATTTTCTCCAATAAAAAGCAATGACAGTTGGAGAAGCCCCTAATAATCGGACCTTGAAGTTTTTGATTTTTCGTACAACCGATACACAACTTCATACAACAGCCCCAAAAACATTGCGATTTACAGCGCAACAAGCTCATGTTGTATAAAAAATTGCAAGGTGTGTGGCTAGCATCATGACGATCGGATAGTGTACGCACACTATTCATTGTGGTTCATGTACGAGTAGCATAGTTCTCATAATAAAGCGAGTTGTTGTACTTCACTACAAGAAAACCAAACGAGTAAAGGTCCGGTTATACTTGCATAGCACAACAGCGCACAACATAAGAACTGTCACATACGAAATCTGTTTAATGGGATTTCCGTGTAATCGATTACTCAACGCATAGCGGCACAGGGCACAGCATAGAAGTCTGTTGAATTTTGATTTCTGTGTTATGTGCTATGCGATTTGACATTTGGCAACACGAATGTGTGTGTGCTGAGTGTGCGAAGGGTTGCACGCAAGGCTAATTTATACAGGTTAACTTACTAAACAGCTGATTTTTCACTTTTTTCTACTGTTTTACTTTAATAATGGTGCTTATATCAAACTGGGATCAATTTTGAGCATGGTGCAATATGATTTCTACAAAGGCGAACTATGATTTTGACAGAAGCACCACAGAATACACAAACAATTTACATGGAGTGTGTATGTATGTATGTACGAATGTCGGGATGCGAAAACTTTTATTAATTAACCATGGTTGCACGTCTATGCGAAGTATAATCAGCTCTATGCGCTATATGTTTTGCGCTGCCCTGCTTTGCAATGCTATGCAAGTATAACAGGGCCTTAACTCGTTTGGACATATGAATGTACTCATGCAACAGTCTACTGACTACTGCTGACTATTTCTGGTAAAACTGTCAAACGATCAGCTGTTTGGAAATTTACTTCCCTGCAGGAATAGTTAGGCTCATTTCAACATTTGTATCAGCACGTTAAGAGCAGTGTGAAAAACAGCAGCAATGTCTCACTTCGTATTGGAATTTGATTGTTTTTGCTCGTTAAGTACCGTTATATTCACTTAGCAACTCAAAGCAACGGTACTGATACTTTGTTTTAGGTGTAGAAAACGCAAGAAGGGCTCAGCAAGAGAATTTTTATCTCTCAAAACAGACATATTAAAAAAAATCATGTTCAAGGTTAAATAAAAATAGGTAAAAAAACTTTTTAAGTTAAACAGTTTTATGTTATACATACATTGCAATGCTTAAGATAAATGTACTAAAAACCAAAAAATAATAAAATAGATACAGTCGTGGGAATTATAAACATTTGCATAGACTAGACTAAAATAAAACCGTGGGGCACGTTAATTGTCTACAAATTATCGACTTAATGTGCGATAGAAGAATCGTTTAATTCGTCGTTAGGCAGTTGGCCCGCAGACGGTGAGGAAATTACATACTAAGGGTATTCATTTAAGAGAATAAGTTTATAAAGTGTAAATTTCTATCAGTTTACACACACTGTTATATGAACGCACCTAATAATTTTTTTTCGTAAACTTGTCATCAGCTGTGCTATTGTCAAAATTTATTTAAAACTATATCTACATTTATTAAAGACATATATTAAAATATGCCAAAAATAAGTGAGAAATCCAAATTAAAACGACTTCACAAGGAAATTTTTGTAAATGACTTACTGATGCTAGAGGTTTCTGTTGCGCAAGGTTGCTTTTTTCGAGTTTACAGCGTTTACACACTGAAATGTGCGCGTAAATTTCTCAACCATGCGTAAATGATTTTCCATACAAAATTTGACAGTTCGTTTACAAACTTTATAAATTTACAAGTTTACACACTTTACGAGGCATTTATAAGGTTAAATGAATACCCTTACTATTTTCTTGCTCATGGAAATTCCAATAGTTATACACTCCAGGTTAATAAAAGAGATGTTTCAACTAGTTTATCGTTGGACATTCACACGAGGAATCGTTTCACTGCTCGTAGTTTGTCTTTAATCGACAAAACATATGATAAAAGTACTACTCGCTCACCACTATGAAACCCTAAAACTCGCTTATAATCGAGCTTGCTAGCTTTTTTCCACATTCTAGCCCTACTTATCACACTTCCATCGTTGTCGGTTGAACAACTGCCTAATTATAGTGTAACATTACAAAACAAACATTTTAATCAACGATTGTAGACAATTGACGTGCCCCACGGTTTTATTTTAGTCTAGTCTATGCAAATGTTTATAATTCCCACGACTGTATCTATTTTATTATTTTTTGGTTTTTAGTACATTTATCTTAAGCATTGCAATGTATGTATAACATAAAACTGTTTAACTTAAAAAGTTTTTTTACCTATTTTTATTTTCTAGTTTTTAGTTTTTATTTCGCATTCTGTTTAATTCATTTAGTGCTTCATTATTGCAAGGTTTCTTGCCCGTTAGTTTATTGCAGTCCAACGCCTCTATACGTAGTCCCTGCAAATAGGATTTTCAGTTTTAATTACCCCGATCTCAGCTCCACCTAGCGGAATTTTTTTTGAAGAAAATATTTCTTTTCAAGGTAGTAATACATGTTCCGAATTTCAGCCAAATCGGACCATAAATGCGATTTTTCTAAATATAGCGACCCACGCGCCACCTATCGGACGTTTTTTTTAGGAAAATATTTCCTTTCAAGGTAGTAATACATGTTCCGAATTTCAGCCAAATCGGACCATAAATGCGATTTTTGTAAATATAGCGACCCACGCGCCACCTAGCGGAATTTTTTTTTACGAAAATATTTCTTTTCAAGGTAGTAATACATGTTCCGAATTTCAGCCAAATCGGACCATAAATGCGATTTTTGTAAATATAGCGACCCACGCGCCACCTAGCGGAATTTTTTTTTAAAGAAAATATTTCTTTTCAAGGTAGTAATACATGTTCCGAATTTCAGCCAAATCGGACCATAAATGCGATTTTTGTAAATATAGCGACCCACGCGCCACCTATCGGAATTTTTTTTTTCATAATATTGCATTGTCATCGGGGTTATACATGCGTACAAAATTTCAGATTAATCGGTTGACAGGAAGAGGGTGAAATTTGAATTACTAAATTTGACCCAACAATAAAACAAACGGGGTGAGCTAAATAAAACCGTTTAAAAATAAAATTTTTCAAACATTGGGCTCAATGAGGGTCAACTAGACAACAACGGATCGGGCCAAAAAATTAAGGCCGTCTTTTTAACCCTAAACCTCATATTTTAAGAACTGTTAATATACAAATTTCAACAAAAAAAAAAAATCCATACATGCTGCGGCCAGTCTAATGTACATACATAGGTAACTTTTCATTTCCCCACTCATGAAAGGTATGAAGTCTTCGGTACGGCCGAAGACAGCCCCGCTTTTACTTGTTATACTCAGCTGTACTAGTACACAGAGTATTATAGTTTTGATTTCCTAACGGTGGATTGTAACGGAATGAAATAATCGAGATAGATATAGACTTATATATATCAAAATGATCAGGGTGAAAAGAGAAATCGATTGAGCCATGTCCGTCCGTCCGTCCGTCCGTCCGTCCGTCCGTCCGTACGCACGATAACTCGCGCAAAAATTGAGATATTTTGAAGAAATTTGAAAT
Organism: Urophora cardui; assembly: GCA_960531455.1. Lineage (NCBI taxonomy): Eukaryota > Metazoa > Arthropoda > Insecta > Diptera > Tephritidae > Urophora > Urophora cardui. The sequence continues at coordinate 112,541,743 of OY482673.1, read as the reverse complement.
ATAAGTTGGTATCAAGACAGGAACGGATGGTATTGAAAATGGGCGAAATCGGACCATGACCACGCCCACCTCCCCTATATAGTAAAAATCGGAAATTTTGTATCTCAGTCACTAATAGAGCTAGAGTGATAAAATTTCACACACGTATTGAGCTCAGGCCCTTATGCAGAAATATGGTGAAATTTTGAAAAATGGGCGGTGCCACGCCCACTTATTAAGGGGCAAACATTGAAAGTTTTATGAGTCATAACTCAGAAACCGTTGAAGATATATCGATGAAATTTTGTAGGCGTGATATACTTACTTAGGCAAATGTTTGAACGAAAAATTGCCAAAATCGGTTGACGACCACGCCCACTTTTATATATGGGTATTATAAATTGACCTAATAAAAACATTTTAAGCGATATCTCTGTCAAATATAAAGATATATCATTGAAATTTTATGGGAGGTGTCCAACTATGGACATAAAACAAAAAATACAAAAATTTTGGAAAATGGGCGTGGCACCGCCTCCTTTTAGAAGCAGGAATATACGAGATTTCTGAGCCCATAACTCGACAAATAATCGATATATTATGACGAAACTTGGTGCGTACACTTTCACTACTTGTAGCAATACATATTCAAAATTTTAGCGAAATCGGTTGACGACCACGCCCACTTTTATATATGGTATCATAAAGTGGCCTAATAAAAACATTTTAAGCGATATCTTTGTCAAATATAAAGATAATTCATTGAAATTTTGTGGCATGAGTTCCACAATAGATCGGAAACAAAAAATAGAAAAATTTCGGAAAATGGGCGTGGCACCGCCTCTTTTCAGACAAAGGAATCAACGAGATTTCGAAGCCCATAACTCGACAAATAATTGAGATATTATGACGAAACTTGGTTTATACACTTTTATATCTTGTGTTAATAGACACGCAAAAATTTATTGAAATCGGTTTATGACCACGCCTACTTTTTAACAAAGATGTTTCTGGAACACCCTTTGGAAATTTGTAACGTGACATCTTTGTAACTGGAAGTCATAAAGGAATGAAATTTTGCACAAAGAATAATATTCATAAGCTTAGTTGTATGACTGATAAAAATTTAGAAAATGGGCGTGGCTACGCCCACTTGATGCAGCACTCGCTTTATATAAAGTACACCGTTTTTCCATCAAACGCAAACAAACAATGAAAGCATACAGCTGAGTATCTAATGTTCGATTCCACTCGAACTTAGGCTTCCTTACTTGTTTTTGTTAGTTTTTGCTTTATCTGCTTAGTTAGTTGCATGCATCTGCTTTTTATTGTTTGTCTGCGCTTTTTTATTTAAGTTCATTGCGATTTAATAAGTTCAGCATTTCCCGTCAACTGACCTAAACTCTAAAGTCAAATTAAATACATACATACATTGCATGTGGTTGTTGTTTGTTTTTGTTGTAAGCCGGCCGGCCAACGGTAACAGCATTACTTAAGGTTTAACTTCAATTGCTTGCTATTCAGATTTTTAAGCTTGAGTGAATGAAGTGGAAATAGCTGTATGCATGTATGTAGAAGTTTATGTAGATATATACATTAGGGTGACCTTTAAATGGGATATTTTTTAGAAAACTTATAAAAAAAAATTATCACAATTTAAAAAAAAAACATTTTATGGAATGTTTACGGCAATTTAAATCATTTAACAGATTTCTTTTTTGTTGTTTGCTTTTCCGACAGGGTAGGATTGCGATGTATTGTGGAACGAATTTCCGTCATCCCTTGTCAAGTTTGATTTGGTTATAAACCGGTTTCGGCTGTGTCCCATCTTCAGTATGTGGTTTCGTTCAGAACTGGCACACAGCCGAAACCGGTTTATAACCAAATCAAACTTGACAAGGGATGACGGAAATTCGTTCCACAATACATCGCATTTAATAGATATTTAAAAATTATTAGAATGTCTCTTAAAAAGTATTTTTTTTTTGGGAAAATTAACAAAAAACTTGCCACGATTTTTCCAAAAAACATCTTATGGAAAGATGTTCAATAATTTCATAGATATTTAGAAATTCTTAGGGGGCCTTTTGTGGCTAAATTTAAAATAACTTTCAAAAGTTTCGCCATAACTTTTCTGGGCGCATTTTTTGCAAAAAATTTAACAAATTTTATTTCTAGGGTGACCCTTATTTAAATATTTTGAAAACTATAGAAATTTGTATCAATATGAATATTTAATAAACCTTTTAATGGAAATTTTAGCAACTATGAAATTTTTTTTTTAATTTTTGGGGTAACCCTTATATACTTTATAAATAACCAAAATTATTTAAAAAACATTATTGGGAGGAAATTTTAAATTTTGTTATTTTTTTTTTAATTTTTATATAGAAAATTTCTTGAGAATTAAAAAAAAATGTCCGATATTTAGAGAAGAAACTTTTTATGGAAGTTTAGAAAATGTAAGCGGTATTTATAAACATTTAGTGTCTCCTTATGTAGAGAATTTTGAAAATTTTAGAAAAGCACAAGTTTAAAAAATTTACAAAAATTAGAAAAAAAATATTTCTCAATATACATATATTTGAGCCTTTAAAAAAATGAACACCGGTATTCATAAAATAGGTTTTAACAATTATATAAAGTGACATTATCATACAAATTTCCAATTTTAACAGCTTTATAAATCCACTAGAGGTTACCCGCGGGTTTCACACCACGTGCTTTTAAAAATATTAGCATATTGAGTTAGTCCAAAAAAGTTACATAGAAAAATATCATTCTTGACGTCAAAGATAGTTTTCTTATTTTTTTTTGTCCGTTGAGTACGTAATTATCTCATATGTCCAACACCAATTTTCAGTACCCTACTACAAATATTTCCAGAGATATTCGCTGTGAAAATTTCAGTTTGTATGCGAGGTGCCCATCCCTGCTTTACCAATACCAAGTGTTTTTCCCGTTTAATATATAGTTATCTCACATGCCCTCACACCATTTTTCAGTACCCTACTACAAATATTTCCAGAGATATTCGATGTGAAAATTTCAGTTTGTATGGGAGGTGCCCATCCCTGCTTTACCAAGACCTAGCAGTTTTACCCGTTTAATATATAGTTATCTCACATGCCCTCACACCAGTTTTCTGTACCCTATTACAAATATATCCAGAGATATTCGCTGTGAAAGTTTCAGTTTGTATGGGAGGTGCCCATCCCTGCTTTACCAAGACCTAGTGTTTTTCCCGTTTAATACATAGTTACCTCATATGCCCTCACACCAGTTTTCAGTACCCTACTACAAATATTTCCAGAGATATTCGATGTGAAAATTTCAGTTTATATGATAGGAGAGTGCCCATCCCTGCTTTACCTAGACCTAAATTGTTTATCCGTTGAGTATATATTTTTGTATTATTCCTTCACAAAAATTTTCATTATTCTAGTACAAATATTTCAAGAGATATTACGAAAAAAAGGAAAATTTTGTATGGGAGGTGCCCATCCCTGACTTTTAATCAGATTAAAAATATGCCTATAGCAATTACCGGGTGAAAATACCTAGGTGTGCAAAGTTTCGTGAGGATCCGTTCAGCGGTTTTCTCGCTAATTGAGTTTAAACACAATTTCCATTTCACATTTATAATATAAGATTTATTTTTTATGAATAAGGAGGTAAGTATTTGGAAAATTGTAACTTTTAATGGAAATTTTAGAAAATTCGAGAGCTTTCACAATAATCTCTTAAAAATAACTTTAGAAGCACTTTTTCTAAAAGGCTTTAAGAACTTTTTAGGGTTGTTAGATATATATGGTTGACCCTTATGAATAATTTTAGCAAACTTCAACGTATATTATGAATAAGATTAAGTTAGTTTTGTAGTTATTTGGGGTAACGCTTACATACATAGAATATTTTAAAAGCAATTACAAAATTAGTAAAAAAAAATTGTATGTAAAGCTTAGAAATCATAAAACTTCATTAGTAGAATTGCTTTATTTGGGAAATTTCAGCAAATGTTGCCGTTTATGAGTGTGACCTTTGTAAGAGTAGTCTTGGAGTTTTTAAACATATCTTTTATGTAGCACCTAATTCGCAACAAGTGCGGATATTTAAGAATTACATTTCTGTTTAGTGCCATCCTAATAGTTTCTTACTTTATTATATATCTGTGAGTTTGTGCGCTTGTGGGAGTGATGCCACTTTGTTGTTTGACTTTTTCAATGTTGGTATGCATACATACATTCATACATACTCATATACATCGACTTCCTCGTATCTATTCCTCTTTTTGTCGCGCTTTGGCTGTTGGCTCAACGCCATTCAATGGCTCGCCCGTCCAATGGTCCGCCAGTAGCCAATTGTGCTAAACGCACACAACGAGTCATACAAACATACTCGATTTACTTTGTGTGACTTTAATGTTGCTATCTACTGCTGCTATATAATCATTATTATAATCATAACTTTGTATGTGCATATGTTCTGGCTTATATTGGCACAAATACTTATGAAGCTCACTTGTTTTTTCATTTCTCTCGCTTCTTGGCGCCTTTTAACATTTACATTTACATTTTTGTTATTACTTCTTTCAAGGGTCAGTGATTTGATAGCTGACGTTTTACGTTGACGTTGACGTTGAAGTTGGGCGTGGGAATTTGCTGGCTCATTGTGTTTTAATAGAGGCAAGCAGCAAGTGAAATTGGAGTGGTGGAATGGGAATTGAAGTGGTTGAGAGAGAGGAATTTTTATGAAAAAAGTAAAGTTTAATATTAAATTAATGTATGTATGTATGTATTGGTTAAAAATATTACGTTAATATGTATCTTCTTTCAGGTCTCAAGTCGTAGAGTTGGACGTCAGGAATGCAATTTAAATTGTTCCAAACAATTTCGTTAAGGCGGTTATGAAAGTCTCACTTAGGCAGTTATGAAGTTTAAATGGCGATATGTACGCATATCAAGGCTGCACAACGATATCAACAAAAATATTTTGTTTTGTTGAATATCAAATAAAAATTATTGAAATTATTTCGTTTTGTTGAATATCAAATAAAAATTATTGAAATTATTTCGTTTCGTTATCAAAAAAAAATTATCAAAATTGTTTTGTTTCGTTGATTATCAAAAACAAAATAATAATAAAAATTTGTTTCGGGCTTACGGCTTCATTTTACTTCGAATTTTTATTAAAGTTTTTTTTTTTCATAATTTTTTTTGTTGGCTACCGAAACAAAATTTTTTCAATATTTGTTTTTTGATAATCAACAAAACGAAATTTTTTTTTCATAATTTTTTTTTTTGATAATTATCAAAACAGAATTTTTTGTTCAGCACTTAACGTTAAAATTTTTCAAAGTTGAATTGAGAACAAAATATTTTTCGGTTATTGATAAAAAATAACGTTAATGTGCAGCCCTGACGCATATGGCTTAACAAAAATAATTTTTTTTACATTTATTAGCTTCATTATGAATTTCAGAAGCCTTTTCTCAAAATTAAATAACATTTAATCAAATTTAGCAGAAATAAATTTCATCATCATAAATACGCTTAATTACATATCAAAATTAACATAAATAATCACCGTTTATACAATTCCTCGCACCAAACTGAAACTCGAATCCTTTCCAATTCACGCCTAACAACCATCATTCATTTAATTTGGCTCTAGCCCAATTTATGACCTTTTTTCCATGCAAAATTTTTTTGTCTGCTTGTTTTTTTAAAATTATTTTCGATTCCCATCAAAATTTACATTCATTATGAACCAACAATTAAAATTCATTGCTATTTAATTTTGCTTCATTGGCCAAAAAATGTGCTAGAACGAAAGCGTCGTTTACATATTCTAAAACAAAACCACACAATCAATGGCAAAATGTTTACTGGAAAGTAACAAAAAGTAACAAAAATTTTTCGCTGAAAGATGGAAACGCATTTAGCAAATAATGAATAAATTGTAAATTATGCGCTAAACGCGACTGAGTGAATATGTAAAAAATCCATGTGAAATCACGAATATTTAGACAAATTATGCGATAACTACATATAGATAGTATATATGTATTGATTAGATGCCCCGTGGGAAATCGAGGGTGCATTATTTTTCAAGTTTCTAGTTTTTTAATTTATTATTTATTTTTTAGTTTTTAATTTAATTTTCATTTTATTTTATTTTACTTTATTTTATTTTATTTCATATCATTTTAATTTAATTTAATTTAATTTAACTTAATTTAATTTAATTTAATTTAATTTAATTTAATTTAATTTAATTTAATTTAATTTAATTTAATTTAATTTAATTTAATTTAATTTAATTTAATTTAATTTAATTTAATTTAATTTAAATTAATTTAATTAATTTAATTTAATTTAATTTAATTTAATTTAATTTAATTTAATTTAATTTAATTTAATTTAATTTAATTTAATTTAATTTAATTTAATTTAATTTAATTTAATTTAATTTAATTTAATTTAATTTAATTTAATTTAATTTAATTTAATTTAATTTAATTTAATTTAATTTAATTTAATTTAATTTAATTTAATTTAATTTAATTTAATTTAATTTAATTTAATTTAATTTAATTTAATTTAATTTAATTTAATTTAATTTAATTTAATTTAATTTAATTTAATTTAATTTAATTTAATTTAATTTAATTTAATTTAATTTAATTTAATCTAATTTAATTTAATTTAATTTAATTTAATTTAATTTAATTTAATTTAATTTAATTTAATTTAATTTAATTTAATTTAATTTAATTTAATTTAATTTAATTTAATTTAATTTAATTTAATTTAATTTAATTTAATTTAATTTAATTTAATTTAATTTAATTTAATTTAATTTAATTTAATTTAATTTAATTTAATTTAATTTAATTTAATTTAATTTAATTTAATTTAATTTAATTTAATTTAATTTAATTTAATTTAATTTAATTTAATTTAATTTAATTTAATTTAATTTAATTTAATTTAATTTAATTTAATTTAATTTAATTTAATTTAATTTAATTTAATTTAATTTAATTTAATTTAATTTAATTTAATTTAATTTAATTTAATTTAATTTAATTTAATTTAATTTAATTTAATTTAATTTAATTTAATTTAATTTAATTCAATTCAATTCAATTCAATTCAATTCAATTCACTTCAATTCAATTCAATTCAATTCAATTCAATTCAATTCAATTCAATTCAATTCAATTTTATGCAATTCAATTCAATTCAGTTCAATTTAATTTAATTCAATTTAATTTAATTTAATTAATTTAATTTAATTTAATTTAATTCAATTCAATTCAATTCAATTCACTTCAATTCAATTCAATTCAATTCAATTCAATTCAATTCAATTCAATTCAATTCAATTCAATTCAATTCAGTTCAATTTAATTTAATTCAATTCAATTCAATTCAATTCACTTCAATTCAATTCAATTCAATTCAATTCAATTCAATTCAATTCAATTCAATTCAATTCAATTCAATTCAATTCAATTCAATTCAATTCAATTCAATTCAATTCAATTCAATTCAATTCAATTCAATTCAATTCAATTCAATTCAATTCAATTCAATTCAATTCAATTCAATTCAATTCAATTCAATTCAATTCAATTCAATTCAATTCAATTCAATTCAATTCAATTCAATTCAATTCAATTCAATTCAATTCAATTCAATTCAATTCAATTCAATTCAATTCAATTCAATTCAATTCAATTCAATTCAATTCAATTCAATTCAATTCAATTCAATTCAATTCAATTCAATTCAATTCAATTCAATTCAATTCAATTCAATTCAATTCAATTCAATTCAATTCAATTCAATTCAATTCAATTCAATTCAATTCAATTCAATTCAATTCAATTCAATTCAATTCAATTCAATTCAATTCAATTCAATTCAATTCAATTCAATTCAATTCAATTCAATTCAATTCAATTCAATTCAATTCAATTCAATTCAATTCAATTCAATTCAATTTAATTTAATTTAATTTAATTTAATTTAATTTAATTTAATTTAATTTAATTTAATTTAATTTAATTTAATTTAATTTAATTTAATTTAATTTAATTTAATTTAATTTAATTTAATTTAATTTAATTTAATTTAATTTAATTTAATTTAATTTAATTTAATTTAATTTAATTTAATTTAATTTAATTTAATTTAATTTAATTCAATTCAATTCAATTCAATTCCATTCAATTCAATTTAATTTAATTCAATTCAATTCAATTCAATTCAATTCCATTCAATTTAATTTAATTTAATTCAATTTAATTTAATTTAATTTAATTCAATTCAATTCAATTCAATTCCATTCAATTCAATTTAATTTAATTTAATTCAATTCAATTCAATTCAATTCCATTCAATTTAATTTAATTTAATTTAATTCAATTTAATTTAATTAAGTTTAATTTAATTTAATTTAATTTAATTTAATTTAATTTAATTTAATTTAATTAAGTTTAATTTAATTTAATTTAATTTAATTTAATTTAATTTAATTTAATTTAATTTAATTTAATTTAATTTAATTTAATTTAATTTAATTTAATTTAATTTAATTTAATTTAATTTAATTTAATTTAATTTATTTTAATTTAATTTAATAAATTTAATTTAATTTAATTTAATTTAATTTAATTTAATTTAATTTAATTTAATTTAATTTAATTTAATTTAATTTAATTCAATTCAATTCAATTCAATTCAATTCAATTCAATTTAATTTAATTCAATTCAATTCAATTCAATTCAATTTAATTTAATTGAATTTAATTTAATTTAATTTAATTTAATTTAATTTAATTTAATTTAATTTAATTTAATTTAATTTAATTTAATTTAATTTAATTTAATTTAATTTAATTTAAATTAAATTAATTTAATTTAAATTAAATTAATTTAATTTAATTTAATTTAATTTAATTTAATTTAATTTAATTTAATTTAATTTAATTTAATTTAATTTAATTTAATTTAATTTAATTTAATTTAATTTAATTTAATTTAATTTAATTTAATTTAATTTAATTTAATTTAATTTAATTTAATTTAATTTAATTTAATTTAATTTAATTTAATTTAATTTAATTTAATTTAATTTAATTTAATTTAATTTAATTTAATTTAATTTAATTTAATTTAATTTAATTTAATTTAATTTAATTTAATTTAATTTAATTTAATTTAATTTAATTTAATTTAATTTAATTTAATTTAGTTTAATTTAATTTAATTTAATTTAATTTAATTTAATTTAATTTAATTTAATTTAATTTAAATTTTATATTAGCAATTGGCCAGTTTTTAATTAAGAAAAATGAAAAAAGTTTTTTGGTAGAAGTTATGGATCCATTTCCGAGACCATTACATCCCCTTTTTCTTAATTAAAAACTGGCCAATAGCTCACATAAAATTCACATAAAATAATTATTAGAATTAAAACGGCCATGTAAAAACAAACGTTAAAATAATTTATGTTAATTTAATTTAATTTATTTTATTTTAATTTTATTTTAATTTATTTTGTTTTATTATATTAGGTTTTATTTTATTTTATTTTAATTTATTTCATTTAAGTTTATTTTATTTCATTTAAGTTTATTTTATTTTATTTTATTTATTTTGTTTTATTTTCTAATATTTATTTCATTTATTTTGTATTTATTATGTTTTATTTTATTTTATTTTATTTTATTTTATTTTATGTTGTTTTATTTTATTTTATTTTATTTTATTTTATTTTATTTTATCTTATTTTATTTTATTCATTTTTTTTGTTTTATTTTATTCTATTTTGTTTTATTTTATTTTATTTTATCTTATTTTATTTTAATTTATTTCATTTTCTTTTATTTTATTTTATATTATTTTATTTTTTTATTTTATTTTATTTTATTTTATTTTATTTTTTTATTGTTTATTTTATTTTAATTTATTTAATTTAATTTTATTTTATTTAAGTTTATTTTATTTTATTTAATTTTATTTTATTTTATTTTGTTTTATTTTATTTTATTTCATTTAATTTTATTTTATTCTATTTTATTTTATTTTAATTTATTTTATTTTATTATATTTTATTTTATTTTATTTTATTTTATTTTATTTTATTATATTTTATTTTATTTTATTTTATTTTATTTTATTTTATTTTATTTTATTTTATTTTATTTTATTTATTTTGTTTTATTTTGTATTATTTATTTCATTTATTTTGTATTTATTATGTTTTATTTTGTTTTGTTTTACTTTATTTTATTTTATTTTGTTTTATTTTATTTTATTTTATTTTATTTTATTTTATTTTATTTTAATTTATTTCATTTTCTTTTATTTTATTTTATATTATTTTATTTTTTTATTTTATTTTATTTTATTTTGTTTTGTTTTATTTTATTTTATTTTATTTTATTTTATTTTATTTTATTTTATTTTATTTTATTTTATTTTAATTTATTTCATTTTCTTTTATTTTATTTTATATTATTTTATTTTTTTATTTTATTTTATTTTATTTTATTTTATTTTTTTATTGTTTATTTTATTTTAATTTATTTAATTTAATTTTATTTTATTTAAGTTTATTTTATTTTATTTTATTTTAATTTAATTTATTTCAATTTTATTTTATTTTATTTTATTTTATTTTAATTTATTTTATTTTATTTTATTATATTATATTATATTTTATTTTATTTTATTTTATTTTATTTATTTTGTTTTATTTTGTATTATTTATTTCATTTATTTTGTATTTATTATATTTTATTTTGTTTTGTTTTACTTTATTTTATTTTATTTTGTTTTATTTTATTTTATTTTATTTTATTTTATTTTATTTTATTTTATTTTATTTTATATTATTTTATTTTTTTATTTTATTTTATCTTCAGAACTTTCCTAGCGCCGATATCTATATATTTCATATCATATTATAACTTCTTTGCCCAACTCCTCTCTCACAGAATTCACACTTCCACAAATTACAAAAATTTATCGCCTGCAATTAAAGTCAATTGTTCTCGGCAAATTATCAACATGACACATTGCAAAACTCAAATCAACCAAAATCACCCATGCCTACCAACAAATTCCAGCACTTGCAGCCTAAAACCGCATACAATTAACGTGTGAAGCTCCATTAAAACAAAAGCAAAAACAAATTGTGTAACAATTAAACCAAAAAAAAAGGAGTGAGCGTAAGGGTAGGCAAAAAGTTGCTAACCATTTCGCATATTAAAATGCATGAATTAAACATTTTATGAGAGTTGTGAAAATTTACGAAATTTGTGCGGCTCACAAAATTTTCTATGATACAATCTATGTGTGCATGTATTTGTTTGGGTGTGTGTGTAAAAAAGGTCCGAAAAGGGAGTGAGCACACGCGGTAGGCTTCCACACTTTGATATCATTATTTTATACAAAATGCACACAATTAAAATTGATGACGTTTTTAAACACATTAATTATGATGAACATCTGCATACATGCATACGTACATACATACTTGTAAGTTGCTGATGGTTTGCCAGGGCGTATGAGCAATCCGAACATGTGGCGGAGGAGTGTGTTTATGTGTGTGCTTGATAGCGAAAATAATGAGCGAAATTGTGGTAAATGAAAATGAATACGTTTCGCCTGTATGGCAATCAGTTGGCTTTATTTTGTCAAATTATTTGAAAAATTTTTGATAGAGCGAAATTATTTCGGTAGAAGGTACGTACATATAATATAATTATTGTTAAGAGGAAGAAGATTGAAAGGAAGAAACAGCCGACGGTAAAAGGATTGATTCATTTTACGGATGGCTAGCAACAAATGCTCTATAATATAAATATATTGCTTTCCTTACTAGATGTTACTATTAATTTTTATTAAGCAGGCTTACTCATTATTTTAAACTTTGTTGAATTACTGTAAACGAAATGCATATAAGGTGGATATATAGTGGTTGTGTTTTTTAATAATAATAATAATAATAACCCACGCCCTCCAATCTCTCCCGACCGCACGAGAGGCGCACCCGCATGACGTACGGATATTTTTTATTTACATAAAATGCCGAGGTGTTGAGTGGCAGGAGTTTGTTAAGCGTCGAGATCTTAAACTGCTCAGCTACAGAGAAATAAAATCATCAGCTGAGTATAGTACATTTGAAGTTAGTCTTGAGAATTATAACAGAATAATCGCTACTATGTGTTAAGATAAGACAGTATTTTTTCCCTTATAATGAAAAGCGAGTCCGAAATATCTAAAAAGCTGGAATAGGAATTAAAGCTCTTACATAAACCCCGGAAAGGTTCATTTAATTCAAAGTTTGATTTACATTGCTTTAATTTTTTATTTCAGCTAGCAAGAAAGGAGAAATAATTAAGCCATTCAAGAGCTTAACGATAAATATTACCCCTAACATTTCTCGCCGACTTGCAAGAGTCGGAAGATTAAGGAGTTTTAAACGGCTGGTATAGGGTGGAAGATTGTAACCAGAATCCCAAGGCAAATTTCTTAAAGCAAAAAGCAAAAACTGTTTTTGGACTGACTCTAAGCGATCAGAGTGAATCTGATAGTATGGATTCCAAACTATGGAACCATATTCCAATATAGGTCTTACTAAAGTTGTAAACAGTGTTTTAGTTATGTATGGGTCGCTGAATTCCTTTGACCAACGTTTTAAAAACGCTAAGACACCTCTTGCCTTATTTGCTGTAGCATTAATATGAATGTTAAAACTAAGTTTGCAGTCCATTATTACACCTAAATCCACAAACTCATTTACCTGTTCGAGACCTAAGCCATTTATTGCATAAGAAGCTGGCTGTACGGTTTTCCGGGAAAAGCGCATGAATTTACATTTATTGAGGTTAGTTGGCATTAAGTTAGTGTCACACCAAGAAACTAAGGAATTTAAATCTTCCTGAAGCAAAGTTCTATCAGTGTAAAAATGTGTTTTTCAGGCTTTCTAAAAACGGAGTCAAAATAACCTTTTTCGGCGTGTTAGAGGGTTGAAATGTTGCAGAAAATTATTCGCCATAAAATTTCACTACGGCTCATCTCCGAAAAAATCTTTGTAAAATGAACCAAAAAGACCACAAGAGGCGTATGGTGGACTTGTTTTTTTTTTTGTACATATAAATTTAATTGTTGTTAATTACAAGGGAAAGTCTTTAACCAGAAAGAAACTGAAACGCAAACATAGAAGCAAATAATGTATTTGATAGCTCAAAGGTCTCGCTGTTTTCGCATAATATTTATTTTTATAGACTTACGTATATGTCAATAGAAACACATGTTGTTGTTGCATACTTTGGCAAGCACAAACAAACAAGCGGTTGATGTACAAAAAAAAGGAAAAAGTAAACATAGTGACGAAATTGGCAATATAAACAGTTCTATTTTATAGTCGGTGATCTCTGATCAGTTTGAAGTGAAAGGAGAGACAGAAAAATTAAAATCAATTAATTGTTTAAAGATGTTCTAAATATGTTTTGAAATACAGCCAGTAAATAAAATAAGCAAATTTAACGGCAATAAGAAAACCGAATTTACCGACAATAAGGAAACATAAATACATATTTGTTTATGCAAATATGTGCACATATTAAATCTATATAAGTCCCCAACAGGCGCGGATCCAGGATTTCGGCAAGGGGGGGGTTTTGAAAATTTTTTTTGGAAGATGTTTTTAAGGGCAGACGCTGGTGAAAATATGGACTAATACCACCTACTATTATTATTCTATATACTAGTTGCACCATTTCCCGCACCTTAAAAACACCAAACTCAAAACCCTCCAAATTAACAATATCTATGTCATCACATAAAGTGCAGGAGATTTCAATTGAAGTTCTAAATAACATGTATAACGTACATGTATTTAATAAATTCATAAATTAAAAAAGCCGGCATATGCGGGTGTTAGGCCTTCAGATGGCTCTGAAGCTACTTTATTATAAACTTGACCATTGCGCGACACCTAGTGAAGGGTAGCAGTTATTATATGATATAATTTGAAGCGCGAGGTCGCTACTGCGTGTTCTAAATTTTCAAACGTGCAACCAAAGAACGCATGTTGTATACTCTAAAAAAAAATACCCGTAGCTAAACCAACAACTTTCCGCTGTTGAATCTCCGTCTTTGATTCAACAGCAAAAGTATTTGTTTTTACAGCAAAGTTTTTGACCCAACAATTTATTCAAAAACGGCCGTTGTTGTTTCTAAAACTTTCTTGCTTTTAAAATATTTTTTGTGAGAAAATATTTTTTTGTGAGAAAACCAACAAAAAAAAAAAAATTATGGATAGAAGATGAAGAGAAAAATCCAAAAAAAAGTTTATTTTTAGCAACAATTTTCTCCCCGTTGTTGATTTAAAGGCAAAAGTATTTGACCCAACAGTTTCCGCTGTAAACAAAACTAATGAGAACATATTTTTTTAAAATTTTACTTTTACAATGATTCAAATAATTCATGGATTCTTTTTTAGGAAATGGAAGTATAAATAGGTTACTACAATTCAATATAATGTTGAAGGTTCCACTATGTGATGATTGAATAGAATTTCAGGTTGATGTCATTGTTCGAATCCGCAGGAGAATATAAAATAAAGAAGAAAAATCAGAATAAGAAATAAGGATAGCAACCAGTGAATGATAAGAAGGAGAGAAGAATAGGAGAACAAGCGGAGGCTACATATTTGCAGTTGGGACCCGGGCGGAGAGAAGATGAAGAGTAAAATGCAAACAAAAATTAATTTTTAGGTGAAAATTTTTTCCAACAATCTCCGTTATTGACTTAACTCAACAACGCTCGCACCTTTGAAACAACAACGGAGCGTTGTTGGGCACATTTCATCTGCGGAAAGTAGTTGATTTAACAGCGAAAGTCTTTAGATTTACAACGTTTTTTTTTTTCAGAATAGGAAGGGAAAATTCGGTATTTTGACCGAGTGAGGTGGAAATCGTTTAGTCAAAAAAAAGATGATGACTTCGCGAGTTCCTTCCCATCATTTTTCAAGCTCGAATTCGTTTGTTTTTTCGCGGCGAAAAATAAATTTATTTTGACATTTCTTTTGCTTGACATTTAGTTATTGTTTCTATTCATACTCTACCGCCACTGCAAAGATGGTTGAAAATGAGCCGGGCTGCAAATTTTAGAATTTTATAAAAACCTTGATCTGATGAAAAGCTCTGTTGCCACTTTTTTTATCCTTTGTTGAAACATTTCAATTTTATGAATGAATCGCTTGTAGTATTTTAACTTCGTACTCGTTTTATTTCTTGTTTTTGGTGGTTGATTTGATTGTATAGTACGCGCTTATTGTATTAGATTTAATTCCTCTAATGTTTACTTGAAAGAGTTTTTTAGTGCTCAGCACGAAATTTTTATTTAATTCAATTTTTAATTGTTGGGGTAAGTGGAAAAAAATTCAACAACTATTTACAGCGAAGGTTGAGTGTATAGCTATTTCACGAAAAACCATTTTCGAACATCAGCACTCTTTCCGGAAGTGGATGCTACCGGGGATTGAACCCGAGTACATTCCATCTTCAGCCGCTATGACCCAATGCATAAACACACTCGGCCATTGAGACTCTGTGCAACCTGTTGGATTTTCCCCACTTTTGCCTTTTTCATTTTCAATATGTTTATGCGTTGGGTCATTGAGGCTGAAGATGGAATGTACTCGGGTTCAATCCCCGGTAGCATCCACTTCCGGAAAGAGTGCTGATGATCGAAAATGGTTTTTCGTGAAATAGCTATACACTCAACCTTCGATGTAAATAGTTGTTGAATTTTAATTCCTCTAAATTTCGGGTATTTTCTATTTAACTATAAGTTGTAATTGTATGTTATTATTGCCTACAAGGACAACTATTTTAATGAACTGATTCAATTGTACCTGTTCCACCTTGTGGATATGTGCATATAAAATATAATCTGAAAATAAATGAAAATAAATGTCGAGTTTTGCCTTTGGACAGCTAAACCCGTCCAACCATTGCTTTCCTTGATCAGTTTGGGAAATTTGGGCGCAGAATCTATAAAGGCATTAATTTGGGATCTATGATAAACCACAAGGGGGGGAGGGGTTTGAACCCCCAAAACCCCCCCGTGGATCCGCCACTGGTCCCCAATATGTTAACTTATACAACTGGTATACACATGTTCCATATTACTTTTTTGAGTTGTTATATTTTCGCAATTGTTTCCTACTTTTTTTTCTCATTTTCCAAACTTTGCCTTTTCTTTTCTTGTGCCAAACTTATTTAAATACATTCATAAATAAATATGCATATTGGCCATTGCATGCGCCTGGCGCCACATCAAAAAAAAAATTAGCTCAACGGTCAATGACAGTGGAAATATAAAATTAAAATTTTGAAATTCTTTTGATGATATCATTCAAAGATTTGGCCTTTAAAGTGAATTATGGGCTATTTGTGGGCACTTGTGCAATAGTTTTTATTTCTGTTGAATTCAAGTGACCCACATACATAATTCCAGTGATGTGGTTTGTTCTGCGAAAGAACATTTGTTTTTGTGCTTTTTTCTCACTCTTATATACTAATGCTAAAATAAACTACAAAATGGTTGCCGCATATACATATGCTTAGAAGCTTTCCAGGGTAAACATAAGACCTAAATGTGCTAAGTTTTCAAGAAATTTAACTTTTGTAGTAATAGGCAAATATGTTCAAGTAAATTAAAAAAAAATCAATAAAAATAAGAGTTCCTTGACAAAGAACCTATGTATGTACATAATTAATTTACAAGTATTGTGGCAAACATACACAAATTACCTTCATTATCAAATGACCTGAGAACAATTTTAGAACCATTTTAAGTATTCTAACATATCAGAAATACAATCGGAATAATTCTCTTCGATTATGGGAACTATAAGTTATAAAACAACAACCTTAAAGAATGACTTGGATCATAACTTAAGGAAAATATATCGACCAATGAAATTTTCTGTTTGCTGGAGAATAATCTATAGTTCTCGAATTGAATAACAATTCTTTCCACATTCCTTCCTCTCCATATTGTTTCTTTTTTTCAATAGTTTATAAATTGTTGATCAAGTTGTAATGTTTGGATACCTTATTTAATGTTCTGCCGAGAGATATGATGGGCACGATGGAAGCTACTTGTAGTATGACTGCTGAGATGAAAATATTTCTGACGGACTATTGTGCACAGACCATCATGTTCGGGAGGAACTTCGATGTCGTCATTCTGGGTGGAGATTTCTGCACCACTGGGCCACCGGATCCATCAGGTGCTCTCCACATCTACACCGATGGATCTAAATTAAATAGTAAGTTGGGTGGAGTGATTTTCGTAGCCCAGATGGGAATGAAACTCTTCTTTAACCTTGCGGATCAATGTAGCGTTGTTCAGGCTGGGCTGAAGGCGATCGGCTCTGTCACCTGCAAATGCAGGAGAGTTTACGATTGTCGCAAATCTTTTGACGAGATGGCTATGCAGGCTTTTTAACACTGGTGTGGATACCAGGACACTCTAATAAATACCAGCAAATAAGATGGAAGGCGAACTTACAAGAGGGGCACATCCGCTACCATTTCTATGTAAGAAGGAAGCTTCTCTTTTTTCCAATTAATGGCCACATTGATATCGGCGGAAGGACTGGGCGTTCCTTTCAATGACTTCTTTAGGAGCTGCAGGGACGAGGAGGAGCCTGAAACTGTAAAACGTTTACTGTGTGAATGTCCCGCACTATTGTTTTCGGATCTCAGTTATTTGGCAAAGATGAAGCCTAAACAAATATGTAGATTCACTGAATCACTTTTTGGTTTGAGAACCACTAACCAGCCTGACCTAACCTGTCATGTTTTTTGTTATTTTTGCTCTTCAAAGGTATCTGTTGGGCGTTCCACTGTCTAATTCTTGATAGAGTTATATGCATTTAGTATTTGTCTTTGTACACAGTAAAAAAAAAAACAGAAAAAGAAACATAACAACTTAATTAAAGGCTAAAGAACTCTGCCAACTCTAACTGACGAGGCTTCAACTATTTCTTTCCTCTGATTTCGAAAGCCTTTTCTTTCTTTTTTCAAATTTATTAGTGCTTGTTGTCACTCCTTTATATATTCATATGCGTGTCCACTTAAGAAGATTATGATGTTTGCATACAAAAACGGAAAAACAAGTAAAATTTAGAAAATAAAAAGGCTACAAAAAAGCAAGAAGACGTTTAAAAACAGCATTCTAAAGCATATAAATCATATCAAAAATCTCGCTCTACTCTATGTCCATCCAACCAAAAAAAGGCCATTCGTATGGCACACGCTTGCTACTTGCTGTCTCTCTCGTGGCACAAACACGCCTAGCAAGCAGCTCTTTAGATTGAAAAATTGTTGTCAGCGTTGCCGCTGGGGCCACTAAAGTGGCAATTTGACCCTTTTTAAGAGCCAGGCCACCGGAACCCAGCTTTTTGAAAATATACAATATTTGAACCTTTTTAAAAATTCGGGCCACTTTTGGTCCTTTTTTACTTTCAAAACTATAAAGTAATAACTATTTTATAATTTTTTTTCTTATATATATAAAAAAAAAGCCCCTTTCTTAACTTTTCATGTTCAACTCTCCGCTGCGAAGGGAAATCCCGAAAGAGTTCTTTAGGAGTATAAATTTTTAGAACGCAAGAAAATTGTTTGAACAAACCGAAATAGAAGAATTTTGGCACAGCGTGGGGAATATGAAAAACAATGAAAACTCGTTGTGAATTTTTTGCAAATATATTAACGCTGCCACATAGCAATGCATCAGCAGAAAGATGATTGTCAAAACTTTCACTATTTAAGACCAAGGTTACAAACCGTTTGCAAAATTGACACGTGCAATTCAATGATCTCAGCGCTCAATTTAACTAATGAAAATGAATTAGATTCTTGGATACCCGAAGAAAACTTGGTTGTCAAAGATCCGAGAACTAATTTGAAATCCATTAAATTATAACTTATTTTAATTATATATACACTTGAATTAAATATTATGTTTGCTCTAGTTTTACTTGGTTTTAGTAAAATAATGTTTCTTAACCTGGGAATTGCTTTAAGCATTAAATAAGCCCCAAAAATATATAAAACTAGTAAACCCGGCCACGCGATGCTGTGGCTTTCAATTACACTGTGCGACAATTTGAGGGTGGAAGACCACTCATTGCCACATTTGAAAATTTTTTGATATATGTACCTTCATAGCTACTGGTTATTTTTATTTTCTGTGGACCTAGATTTTTTATACATAGATTTTGACCAAGGATCCCCATAGTGAAGTTTTGTGCCGAATATTTTTCTAGACTATGGTAACCTTAAAGCGACCTACAAAAGGCCATTTGGCGCGCTCCTCCTTTTCTTTCTAGTTCTCTTTCTCTTCCCCTTTCCCCTTTATTTGCGCTTTATTTTCCCTTTATCCATTTTATTTTTCATATTTCCTCTTTCGCTTCCTGTCCTTCGCCATATCCGCCCCTTTCATTTTTCTCTTCACTTTCCTTTTATTACCCATCTTCAGTGCTAGGCCTTGCATGACACTTCAAATTTAAAAATGAGATAAACTGTAGCGTAAAAATGGATTGTTGAACGGCGGCACCCTTTTTGTAAAAATTTTAACAAATTACTCATTTCCATGCCAAGTCCTTTCATATGACACCTCAAATTTAAAAATCAAACAAACTATAGCGTAAAACTGAATTTTTGAACAGGTGGCAACCCTTTTTGACAAATTTTTATTAAATTGCTCAATATCAGGTCAAGCCCCTTCATATGGTACCAAAAATTTTAAAATCAAACAAACTATACAGTAAAATTAAATTTTCAAACATCTGGCAACCCTTTTCAAAAAAATTAAACCTTCCTGCACATCTACAGGTCAAGTCCTTTCATCTGACACCACATTTTCGAAAATCGGTATAACGGTGTAAAAAAATCGCTTAGCGTAATATATATAAAGATAAGATAAACTGTAGGGTAAAAATGGATTTTTGAACAGGTGGCACCCTTTTTGTAAAAATTTAATAAATTACTCATTTCCATGCCAAGTCCTTTCATATGACACCTCAAATTTAAAAATCAAACAAACTATAGCGTAAAACTGAATTTTTGAACAGGTGGCAACCCTTTTTGAAAATTTTTTATTAAATTGCTCAATATCAGGTCAAGCCCCTTCATATGGTACCAAAAATTTTAAAATCAAACAAACTATACAGTAAAATTAAATTTTCAAACATCTGGCAACCCCTTTCAAAAAAATTAAACCTTCCTGCACATCTACAAGTCAAGCCCTTTCATCTGACACCACATTTTCGAAAATCGGTATAACGGTGTAAAAGTTATGGTGCTTACAAAAAATCGCTTAGCGTAATATATATAAAGATGTTTGTCTAGCTAAAAAAAAACTTTGGGGACACTCTTTTTTCTTTTTTCGGCCACTTTTTCAAATTTTTCAGCGGCAACACTGGTTGTTGTCATTGTTTGCATAAGGACACGTACATAGGAAACACATGGCCAAAGTACCTACATGGAAAAATGTGAAAACCAAAAATTACAAAAACAAATCACGCTTGTGCTCAAAATGGTAATTAAAGAGCGTAAGAGGAGATGCCAGAAAATAACTAAAAAAAAAAACAACTTTAGAAGAGTAGAAAAAATAACAAAAAATAGAAGCAAAAGAACAAAATCAAATAGAAGAGCAGTTTTGAAATAATATTAGTGGCTATGCGAGAAATGTATGATTTTCGTTGTTGCACAATGATTCATAAAAAAGGCTTGTTCTCATAAAAAAAAAATAGTTCCTAGCAATTTTGCGCAATTTCCTACTCTTCTTTTTCCTTTTCTTTCTTTTTTAAAATTTTCTAAGTTTCCTTTTGTTTGTTGACAGCAAAGACGTTTAATTTTCTTCTCCTTTCCCCTTCAGTTGCTTTCGCTACTACTATCTACTACTCAAAACTGACACTCTCTTTCCAGCTGCACGACCTCGTGCTCATATTTCCAAGTTTACTAAGTTTATAAGCGTCCTTTTTCGTTGTTTTTCTTTTTTTCTTTCGTAGTTAGTTTGCTCTATTTTGCTCGTTCATTAGCATTTCTACATTCCATCATCATGACGCCCACTTTTTATGCGCTTATGTGCTTTACTATTTTGGCGAATGCAATTTTTTCTGCTTAATTTTTATACTCAGCTGTACTAGTACACAGAGTATTATAGTTTTAATCACATAACGGTGGATTGTAACACCATAAAATAATCGAGATAGATATTGACTTATATATATCAAATTGATCAGGGTGAAAAAAGAAATCGATTGAGCCATGTCCGTCCGTCTGTCCGTCTGTCTGTCTGTACGCACGATAACTCACGCAAAAATTGAGATATTTTGATGAAATTTGGAATGCAAGTTGGTATCAAGACTGGAACGGATGGTATTGAAAATGGGCGAAATCGGACCATGACCACGCCCACTTCCCCTATATAGTAAAAATCGGAAATTTTGTATCTCAGTCACTAATAGAGCTAGACTGATAAAATTTCACCCACGTGTGGAGCTCAGGCCCTTATGAAGAAATTTGGTGAGATTTTGAAAAATGGGCGGTGCCACGCCCACTTATTAAGGGCCAAACATTGAAAGTTTTATATGTCATAACTCACAAACCGTTGAAGATATATCGATGAAATTTGGTAGGCGTTATATACTTACTTAGGCAAATGTTTGGACGAAAAATTGCCAAAATCGGTTAACGACCACGCCCCCTTTTATATATGGGTCTTATAAAGTGACCTAATAAAAACATTTTAAGCGATATCTCTGTCAAATATAAAGGTATTTCATTGAAATTTTATGGAAGGAGTCCAACTGCGGATATAAAACGAAAAGCATAAAAATTTTGGAAAATTGGCGTGGCACCGCCTCTTTTTAGAAGCAGGAATATACGAGATTTCTGAGCCCATAACTCGACAAATAATTTAAATATAATGACGAAACTTGGTGTGTACACTTTTATTAGTTGTGGTAATACATGTTCAAAATTTTAGCGAAATCGGTTGGCGACCACGCCCACTTTTATATCTCAGTCACTAATAGAGCTAGACTGATAAAATTTCACCCACGTGTGGAGCTCAGGCCCTTATGAAGAAATTTGGTGAGATTTTGAAAAATGGGCGGTGCCACGCCCACTTATTAAGGGCCAAACATTGAAAGTTTTATATGTCATAACTCACAAACCGTTGAAGATATATCGATGAAATTTGGTAGGCGTTATATACTTACTTAGGCAAATGTTTGGACGAAAAATTGCCAAAATCGGTTAACGACCACGCCCCCTTTTATATATGGGTCTTATAAAGTGACCTAATAAAAACATTTTAAGCGATATCTCTGTCAAATATAAAGGTATTTCATTGAAATTTTATGGAAGGAGTCCAACTGCGGATATAAAACGAAAAGCATAAAAATTTTGGAAAATTGGCGTGGCACCGCCTCTTTTTAGAAGCAGGAATATACGAGATTTCTGAGCCCATAACTCAACAAATAATTTAAATATAATGACGAAACTTGGTGTGTACACTTTTATTAGTTGTGGTAATACATGTTCAAAATTTTAGCGAAATCGGTTGGCGACCACGCCCACTTTTATATATGGGAACTATAAAGGGGCCTAATAAAAATATTTTAAGCGATATATTTGTCAAATATAAAGATAATTCATTCAAATTTTAAGGCATGAGTTCCACAATAGACCGGAAACAAAAAATAGTAAAATTTGGAAAATGGGCGTGGCACCGCCTCTTTTTAGACAAAGGAATATACGAAATTTCGGAGCCCATAACTCGACAAATAATTGAGACATTAAGACGAAACTTGGTTTATACACTTTTATAGCTTGTGCTAATAGACACGCAAAAATTTATTCAATTATTTTATGACCACGCCTACTTTTTAACAAAGATATTTCTGGAACACCCTTTGGGAATTTGTAACGTGACATCTTTGTAATTAGAAGTCATAAAGGAATAAAATTTTGCACAAAGAATAATATTCATATGCTTAGTGGGATGACTGATAAAACTGTTGAAAATGGGCATGGCTACGCCCACTTTATGCAGCACTCGCTTTATGTAAAATACACCCTATATCGAACAAACCCAAACAAACAATGAACGCATACAGCTGAGTATCTAATGTTCGATTCCACTCGAACTTAGGCTTCCTTACTTGTTATTGCAGTGTTTCTTTTCTATTTTAATTTTTTTTTGGCTCTGCTTTGCTTTTACACTTGAATATTCTAATAGTTTTTGTTTGTTATTTTTCGTTGTTTTTTTCCTTAATTTTTCTGTTTTTCCCCTTCATTTTTCTTTTTTGCTTGTTGTCGCTCTTGTCTTAATTTGGCTTGTCTAACAACAGCCATAGCAGTAGTTGGCAACGCCGCTTTGACAACAGCATTAAGGCGTACTAAAAAATCGCTGCATTGCTTTTCCAGCCGTCGCTGAGAACATAAGTTTCATACAATAAATTTTGTTTTGCATTTTTTCTAATTTTTTACATTCTCCTTCTTTATCTTTCTTTACGATGTAATTCGTATGCTTTATTGCGCTGAACTTTGAGTCAGATTTGTGTATACTGCTTCTATTGTTTACGCTTATCATTAAGGTGGTTTATGGTACTTATTTCAAAAGAGAGAGTTGCCACCGTGTTAAAATTTCAATTCAAAGAATTGGGCGGAGTTATGTACATATATTTTATGAGAGTTCATATTTTTGCAAGGACTTTCCACTTTTTCAATTAAAATTTTTCTTTTTCGGTTCATTGAAAATCAAAAGTCGATGCAAATAATGTCGAAAATCGTCGAAACAATCATTTGAAATATTGAACAAGATGTAAGAAGTTAACTTCTATCACGTGTACTATGCTACACGCGGGTTTTTTTTTATTTTTTAATGCTCGCAAACAGATATAAGCTTAAAGAGCTGCATATTACCTGCAAGCGGCTAGAAAATTTTTATTTAAATAACATATGTATGTTTTTTAAGGTGGTTGCCATATTTAAAAAAAATAAATATTTTTTTAGATCTAAGGCCATAGATTTACTAAACAATTTTCATATTTTTAAATAGTAATCGCTATTTCGTAAAAAAAAATCTAAACAGAGTTGCCAGATTATTCTAAAGTTAAAGCTTTAATGTATAAATCTATAGACATATTATTATTTTCGGATTTTTAAACAGTAAGGACTGGACAAGTTTTATTTTATTAAAAAGTGATTTAAGCGTGGTTGCCATATCAGAAAAATTCTTAGATTTGTAGGTGATTAAACAATTTTCGTATTTTAAAAATCTAAACAGAGTTGCCAGAATGTTCTAAAATTTATTTAAGGTACGCACAGTTATAACTGTAACAAACTTATATGTTTTCTATGAGACAACGACTGCAAAAAAAATCATATTTTGATAATTAAAAATAGGGTGGCAACCTTTCTGAAAAAAGTTAACAAATCTTAGTGCACTGGAGTGCATGTATCTAAAAAGAATACAATATTTGCCAACATCTAAGCATTTATGTACATAAAGCTGTAAGCGCTTAGGTAATTTAAGTAAATTAGAAGAGTTGCCACTTAATAAAAAAATTAATTAGTGCATATTATGACAAGGAGCTTAAGTCGAACGCGCGCCACTTTATCTTACTCTTTTTATGAAAATCGTTAATTTGAAAAATAAAACTTGCATATGGGAGTTGCCATATTTTATACAAGCCTGCTTGATTTTTTTTTTTGTGTAAAAATATATAACATACATATTTCTGAATATGCACAAAAAAGAGTATTTAATCCAATATGGAGTGTTTTAAAAATAGTAGCCATATCTACTAAAAATATCATAAGTTTCCTAAGGGTAAAAATCCTCCATTTTGAAAAATAAAGAAATAAAAAATCTGCCAAAATTTACGAAGAGTATACGAATTTTTAAAACTAGAAAATAAGTTTAAAAATTAAGTTAAGAAATGCAAATGAAAAAATGCTTTATTGGGACATTTTCTAGAAAGAAGAGGTTGCCATTTGTTTAATATGTTTACAGATATGAATTCATCAAATAAAACTACAGGACTTCGTTTCATAAGCCAAAAAAAAACTTGGAAGAATATGTTAACAGTTTTGATTGGGTTTAAAGAAAAATATTGATTTCTTTATTAGCATAAAAAAAAATTGAAAGTGTTGCTACATTTTCAAAAAATGTGTAAGCATCGCAATTAAAACTCAACTAAAGCAAAATCAAATCAACCGTCAACGTATCTAGTTTTCACTTTTCAAATTACTGACTGCCGTTAAAATCCACTACCGGGTATATCAAATTTCTTGCATTCTATGCACAAAATTACACAATTTCATGCGCTACTCATTACAATAATTAATGTTTGTGCTCGTTCTTTTTATTCAAAAGAGTCCATTAGTACAGTAGAAGCTGCTTGTTTCAAGTATGTAAATATGTTTTTGGAAATTTTTTCGGTGTATTATATTTTTATGCACACAAAAAAGCTCTTTTTTGCATTTTTTATTTTGCGGTCAGTTTATAATTCTGCATTTTCACAGTCTGTCATTGTCAAGTAATAAGCACGTAAGCGCTAATAAAAAGATGCAGCAGAATATGAGAGAAAGAAAGAAAAATACAAAATGGGGGAAAACAGCAACAACAAAAACTACAAAATGCGGAAAATATATGTAAAAAATCAACAGCAATGGTGTGAAGATTTTTTTGATGCAAAAGCAACTGGAGGATGAAAAAAAAGCGAACAAAGAAAAAAATGAACGCAATAAAAAATTCTATTTGATGTCGGATGTAATGCATGAGGCTTCTTTAGACTTAATCCAAGCAAAATATTACTCATACGCCGTGTCACACCACATCACACGTCCTCATGGATGTAAGTTTTCGCTTTTCTTGTGCCACTTATTTGCCCTGCGCCCGCAACTCCTTGCCTACAACACATTTCATTTCGCTTTGTTGCTGTTTTGTTTTTGTTTTTTTTTTGCTTTTTTATTTTTTCTTCTTTTCATTGCATTTCGCTTTTTCCCTTTCTTTTCCTTTTGCCATTCGTTCGTGGTTTCGCAAGCGTGCAGCTCAGATCAGCTTTAAGCGCGCGCTCGCTCGCTCGCGTCCGGATTACACCAGTGCGCTTTGCCGGCTTTAATGTGCGGTTTGGACGGCGGGCAGCCACATCAGCGCCGGGGCTTGTTGCTGCTGTTCCTCCAGCTTCATTTTAGTAAATTAATTTGCGCAAACAGAAAATTTCATTTCGCTTTTGTTGCATGTGGCAGAGTAGCGACTGAGTGGCAGGCAGTAGCAACAGCAATAATAAAAACAACAAGCAAGCTTACAAAAGAATCGCCTCGTTCGAAAGGCACCAAAAAGCAGCAGCAGCTGTATTCCAGCTTCAGCTTCAATGTTGGACTGATTGAGCTTGCTGGCAGCCAAGTATGTGTCACTTTGCGTGTATCTGTGTTGACTTGAGTAAATCTTGCAATGAATGTGTACTGAAAAATTGTTTCTTCTTTTACTTCGCTGGTTTTCTCGTATTTCTCTGTTTTCACACAAATGCGCGAGTAGTCGAATTATGAAACAGAACATTTTTTCTTAAATTTGAAGCAACATTTTTAAAGCAAATTTTTCACTTTGGAACTGAATATTTCAATTGGCTTGAGGACCGAAAATTACTTCTACTTAAGCGCTAAGGCTAAGAGTAACAGAACAATTTAGCCAACGGTCATTTGGAGCTCAGACTAGATTACTCTGCAAATCGACCGCAAAGGAGACTAACCATCGCCATACGTTAAACTTATTTACAGACGGATCAAATATGGTCGGAAGGTGGGAGCAGCCGTGTTTTGTTCCGAGTATGGGATACAAGAATCCTTTAGACTCTAGGGCTATTGCAGTATCTGGCATGCTGAGGTTTACGCTACCTCATAAGAGGCGCAACTTGCAGCTGAACTAAAGTCCTTAAATTCTTCTGTAAACATTTTCATCGACATCCAGGCGGCAATCAGAGAGACCATGTCAGCGACGACCACCTCTAAGAGCGTGAATCAGTGCAGGGCCAAGTTACATGAACTCTGTGCGAAACTACCTACTGGGTGTCCGGGTAACCAGAGAATAGAGGCAAATGAGAGGGCGAAAAATCTCTCACTCTCTAAATTACCAAAAAGCTCAAACAGATCAGGCATTGATAAGTACAGGCGATCCCCAATGGAAAACTCTATCATGCCGTAAGATTGTCGAAATTATTGCTATCTACTTTTCCTATCTACATTTCCCATAAAAGACTGCAGACTGGCAGTCGGCATACTAACAGGGCACTATCTCACACCATTTGATGCGTTAAAAATGGGACTGGTGCAGAGTCAGGCGTGCTGCACGGCATGCAACGACCCTGAAGCTATCGGCACTCTTCTCGTCCAGCTTTTGGCAGACTCCGCCTTAATTGCCTTGGATCTGCACACTTCTTGTCCCTAGATGGCATTCCGGAACGGAAAATGCACAAAATATTAAAACTTGCGAAGATTCGCATTCCGAAATTAACACAACGGCTCAGATGCGCTGTTGGCAACACTTAGAAGCATAAATGGTCTATGCGAGGCATCACTTGATCTTAACCAACGCGACCTTAAAAATACTATTTCCTGACTATACTCTATTTCCTGACTGTATAAAAAGGGATCAAAATAACACTTTTTTAGGGGTGCTAGATGGTTAAAATGTTCTAGAAAATTATTCGGCCTAAACTTTCAGCAGGAGTCTCTTCAGAAAAAATCTTTGTAAAATGAACCTAAAAGACCACAGGAAGCGAAAAACTTATATTCCTCGGAATGTTAAATTTGTTTTATTTCCCGTTCTACTAAATCGATCGAAATACTTCTTTTGCAATTTTTTGACGAAGTTTAACATGCCGGCAAAAAAAAGTTACATTAAGGTGGTATAAACTAAGTACTAGATGGAAGTGACCCCAATGGCGCACATAGGGTTAATACAATTATAAATTAGAAACCCTCCTCTCAAGCCAAAGATATTGGTGTATCAAACTTAGGGATCGGACCATAAATACCGAAGATATGAAAAAATGAATTTTAGCGACATCTAGCGGCGTCCAAAAAAAAAATAAAAAATTTTTCCAGAAATGTTTTCGAAAAAGAAATCATATTGGCGGTCGTACGGCGAACTTTTTTTTCGCCATACGCTCTAATGTACATATGTTTATTTATTTACATACAAGAGGACGTACATATGTATGTCTCGCTAATTTTCATTAATTTTTTTCTTTCTCCTTTCAGTTTTGCTTTGTGCATTTTAAATTTATAAACTAAAATAAATCGTAAAACAAATTTAATTTCAGCGAAATTTTATGATCTCACACAAATTATTATAAACATTTAAACGCATGCTGCTGCATACATACATACATATATGTATGTATGTTTATGCAGCAATTTATAAATATGATAATGATCTCATATTATGAATGCGAAGACGCTGACAACGTATGTTTAAGCTAATTCATAACACTAAATAGATATTCTCTATTATATACATAGAAGATTTTAATTTA
Organism: Urophora cardui; assembly: GCA_960531455.1. Classification (NCBI taxonomy): domain Eukaryota; kingdom Metazoa; phylum Arthropoda; class Insecta; order Diptera; family Tephritidae; genus Urophora; species Urophora cardui. The sequence continues at coordinate 112,513,111 of OY482673.1, read as the reverse complement.
TATATAAACTAGCAAATACACGTTGCTTCGCAATGACAAATAATAGCACTATGATACAATTGATGAAATCAAAAGAAAAGAAATGATTGTCCCATTAAAAAACCCCGTAATGCATTTTTGGCCTATAGGTCTGGTTCCATTTTTATTTGCCTATGCATATGCCTTTGTCTTTCAGGTGGAAGCATTATAAATAACAGTACAAACAACAAAATCAACAGCATTTATTATGTACTATCTTTTTTTGATATCTGTTTGCTCAATCAAAGCCAAACATCCACTTTTCGTTTCATCAATTACGTAGAATCTTGTTGCACTGTGTAGTTAATCTAAGTCAACTCTAGTCAAGTCAAGTCAAGTCAAGTCAAGTCAAATCAAGTCAAGTTAAGTCAAGTCAAGTCAGATCAAGTCAAGTCAAGTCACATCAAGTCAAGTCAAGACAAGTCAAGTCAGGACAAGACAAGTCAAGTCAAGTCAAGTCAAGTCAAGTCAAATCAAGTCAAGTCAAGCCACGTCAAGTCAAGTCAAGTCAATTTAAGTTATTCCGGGGTTATCTGGGTCCACTTGATGACCCGGTCTATGCATAACAATGAAAATAGCTCTATGTTGAATCTTGTTGCACTGTGTAGTTAATCTAAGTCAACTCTAGTCAAGTCAAGTCAAGTCAAGTCACATCAAGTCACATCAAGTCAAGTCAAGTCACATCAAGTCAAGTCAAGACAAGTCAAATCAAGTCAGGACAAGACAAGTCAAGTCGAGTCAAGTCAAGTCACGTCAAGTGAAGTCAAGTCAAGTCAAGTCAAGTCAAGTCAAGTCAAGTCAAGTCAAGTCAAGTCAAGTCAAGTCAAGTCAAGTCAAGTCAAGTCAAGTCAAATCAAGTCAAGTCAAGTCAAGACAAGTCAAGTCAAGTCAAGACAAATCAAGTCAAGTCAAGTCAAGTCAAGTCAAGTCAAGTCAACTCAAGTCAAGTCATGTCAAATCAAGTCAAGTCAAGTCAAGTCAATTTAAGTTATTCCGGGGTTATCTGGGTCCACTTGATGACCCGGTCTATACATAACAATGAAAATAGCTCTATGTTGAAGCCGTTCCCAACACCTTTCATTTGATACCAATATCTCACAAAAAAATCCGGTTCCGCATATTGACCCATATCTGGGGACCATTTGATACCAATATCGCTCAGACACATTGCGGGCCATCCGGGTCCACGTTTTGACCCATATGTGGAGACCCGGCATGGAAATAACAATGAAAATATATACACTGAGAGAAAAAAAATATATGAAGGGGTCAAAGAAATTGTTTACCTATTTTGAACACTACTTTCTTTGTTTTGAGTAAATTTTCCTTAAAACATGTTAAAAGGTTTATAAAATATTGTTGTTACATGCGTTACCATGGTTTCATATACTTGTTTTGAAAAAATTCATACATTAAAATAAAGAAAAATTCTTTAAGCGCCATTCCATTCCCAACTTTCCTTGTTTTGAAGACTTGATTTCTTTAATTTTGAGAAATTAAATTCCCATACAAATTCCCATGGAAACGAATTTGTTTGAATGTTTTTTTATGTTTTTTCCACATTTTTGAGAAAATTTACACAAAACAAAGAAAATTTTGTATTGGGACGCGTGTTCAAAATAAGGAAAATTATGTCTTTGATCGAGAGAAATTTTTTTTTTGAGTGAAGATCTGTATTAAAGCCCTGCTCAATACCTTTAATTCCATACCAATATCGTTCAAAAACATTCCGGAGTCATCTGGGTCCACATTCTTACCCACACTGGGGAGGATGTCTAGGCATCACAATGAAAATAACTCTATGTTGAAGTCCTGCTCAACACTTTTCATTTGATGCCAATATCGTAGGTGTAGGTGCAGGCGTTCTTGAGTTATAGCATAGTATGCATGTGTAAACAGGTTTTTTATTGCCACCGAGATAAACAACAAACCATGCAAAAACAAACATATCGCTCATTTGCTGCAAGACCGGCATAAATCAAAAAACGTGATTTTTTAGTTAATGATGCAGAATTGGATACTTGGTGTTGATTTTCATTTATGGATATGTTAAATATATTATACTGAATTGGTTTGTTTTGAATTTGTAGGATTTCCTATTTTCTGTGTAAGATTGGAGTCAGTTGAAAACTTTAAAAGCGTTTTCTGGACAATCGATTTTTTTTACTTATGCCGGTCTTGCAGCAAATGAGCGATATGAGTCGCCTGCGCTGCGCTGCCTGGCACGACTACGACGCCTCCACTGAACACGGCAAATGACCAAACGAATCTGTCCATGCTTGCGCTTTTTAGAGTTTTTCGTAATTTAAAACCGGAAAAAAGGTATTAAAGTCTCAGAAATGTGCAAAAAAAAGTACATGGTTGTCGAGAATTCACCATTTATGACATTTAAAAAAAAAGAATTATTAAAATCGGTCCAGTACTTTTTGAGTTATCGCGTTACATACATTTTCCATATAATCAATTTTATATAATTAGTATAGATCAGTGATAGGCGTTTCATAGATCAATTGATCGCGCTCAAATCACACAGACACGTTATGCTCTTTCTTTTGTAAACGATTTAGTCGTCGCTCAGCAAGTGGCGTAGCAACATCGTGGGTGAATGTCGCTTGTTTGCGCATATTTATATACGTAAAAGCATAATTACTTATACATATGTTCGCATGCTTGTCGTTTTTATAACCGACCGCATTCATTGAGGGCATAGATAACTAGATACGAAACTCCTCATTTCGTGAGAGCGCTGTCAAAATGCGCATTTTTTATAACATTTTTCATTGGTGCCACTCTGTTCGAAAACTGAAAATGGGTATTTTACATATTATTTCTGGGAATTTTCGGCTTCCTTATGTTATTGAAGACTATAGCAATAATACAATTTTGTTTATACCAAATTAAGGTAAGGATATAACCACAAAAGTGATACACAGGATAGTATGATTTTCCCACATTCCGAATATTCGTGTTCGAAACCCAATCGCAGACAAATTAAGAATAACGCACAAAAAGTGGTGGACGGTAATATATGTAGTTGGGTTTTATTTTTTAAGAAATATTTTACTCTATTTTGCAATTCTATTAAAATGTGAATATATTAGAACTGAAATATAATAATTTTTAACCGGATATATATATAAAACTACAGAAGAATCGCTGCCCGCGTTCCATCTCATTAACATATTTTTTATAATTTTAACTGAAACACAATTTTTTCCAGTTGAAACAGTAAACTTCACTGCATATTACACACAAGCAATACAATTACCTCTGTATTTTTTATAATTCCTTATTATTTCAACAAAATTGGGCACATAAAACAAAACATCAAAATCCACCGAAAGTGACAATTTATTTTGGCGCGTTTTCCCTTCTGGCACCTGCAATTTGCACAAACAGCTGATCGGCCGGGTTTTCTGTTGTGTTGATGCTGGCAACAAAGCCACAGAAAACCCGTGGGAAAATCATAAAAGTGAGAGAGTAAAAAAGAGTTTCGTATCAAGTCATCTTTGATTGAGGGCCAGCAAGCGACTAAACGAAAACGAACCAATTGACTTGGGCGATGACGGCGCTCTCACTAATACAGCTGCATTTCAATTTTGCCTATCACTGGTATAGATACAAAAACAAAAAATTTCTATTTTCACTTACCAATCGCTGCTTGAACCGCTGAGCTGCACACCAGCAACAATGTCAGCAACACGCTCGCCAAAATATGCTGCATTCCGCCTTTGGCTACATGCCGCGCTACAGTCGCTGGTGTGGTTGCTGCTGCTGTTGTTATTGGTATGTTTCTTCTTGCAAGCAACATGTTGCTGGCAAAAAAATGTTGCGTCAACTGGTGGGTATGCTGTAAATGTGAATTTTGCGTCTAACAAAAGTTTGCTTGATGGTAGAGCATAAATATAGTGTTGGTAATGTTGTTGTCGTATGCGAATGCAGCAACGACAAATTCGAAATTCGATTTTTTGCGAATAAGTACGCAAAGTTTTTTGTGTTGTTGTTTGCTGTTGCTTTTAATCAAGCTTGTTGAAACATATTAGTATGTAGTGACTTTAAATGCCCCAAGTTAATTTGATTTGTTATACTTTATGCACTATTTTTGTTATATTTTTTTATACTTTTGTTTGTTTTTTTTTTGGTTTTGTATTATTTTTCAACTTTGTGCTGCACTTTTGCTTTTTGCTGTTGCCTTTGTTGTTGTTGTTGCTAAAATTCTTTTTAGCTGTTTCTTGAAACAATCCACATTGGCATTGCTCGCTGTTTGTACATAAGAATGATTTTTTAATTTTTGTATTATTTACTTATATTGTTGTGGTTGTTGTTGTTGCTGCTGTTACTTTTTAGCTACGCTACGCTTTCGTTAGCGTATTGTTCGTCATTAACTTTGTCATGCTTCTTCTTCTACTTGTATTTACCGTGCCAGCGTCACTCGCTCTTTTTTTCTGGTTTTGTGCTTGTCGCTGCTCGCTCGTTTCGCTCGCTCGTTGCGCTTTCGTTGCCGCAGCTACCAATTGCCAATTTTTTATTGCGGTTTCTTTGTTGTTCTTTTGCAGCCAATTTCATGTGTACTTACACGTTTATTTGTTGTTGGCGTGTTTGCGAATTTTTTTTACTTGTGGTTTTGTGAATTGCAAGAATTTGCTTACATTCTCAATGAACAACTGTTTACAATATCAATATGTGTTTGTGTGTGTGTGTGTTTGTATGGCTGTCATATGTACAGTTGTATGCATGTAAGTTTGTCAATGTGTATAATTTTCGCTCAATGCCAGCGCGTTTTACATGCCAAATATGTCGATTTTTGTTTAAATCTTTTTACATTTTTTTGTTTGCTTTTCTATTTATTTGATCGATTTTTCTTTTTTGTTATCTATTGCTTACTCTTTGGTATTTAAACTAGACTTTCTTTTTTGTTTTATTAACATTTATTTGTTTACACTTTTTTGCCTTTGGCGCTTGAACTTTTCAATTTTTTCTATCTTCTAACTTCTCGCTTTTCACTTTTATTTATCAACTATTTTTTTCTCTTCTTTCCACACTCTTTTAATTCACTTTGCATGCTTTCACTTTAATGAACTTAGCAAAATGATGTTTCGCATTATAATTTATCATTTTTTTTATCTTTGGTGGCTGATTCTTCACTACTCACGTTATGATATTATGCGCTGAAAAAAAAAGAAAAGAGTTTTCTTGTTAGTTTGATATGTAAGAGAAACATGTAACTAAATACATTGAATATCTAATTAAAAATTATAAAGTGAAAGCATAAAAATTCACATCATAAATAATAACAACAACATTTTTGCAACAGAATAGCCATGGCACTTTTCTGAAAGGGGACGTCATCCTGCTCACTGGGGTATGGTAAATTTTAATTATCTAACGTTATCTCGAAAACCGAATCCAATTTGGAAAAACTGGAAGTGGCATTGAATTTATAATATCCCAGTTAAGTAGACAGCTATTAAAATCTTTTCGCGGAAAAAGGCGCAAAACATTGGTAAAGTTTACAAGCGACGAAGAATTCACTTTCAGAGATTTGAAACTCCTTTCCTATCTCGAAATCAAAATTTATTACGGATATTCTGAACACGTCATTGTATTCTACAGGCAAAAATTAAGAAATTCTAAAGAAGGGGTATAGAAAATTCATGTATTTCCCTCAAAAATAATCAAATTGATTAAATTTTTCAATGATGTGTCGGGACGAATGGGTTCAACTCAAATAAATATTAAAATTTTATTTAAGTATCTTCAACTAAATTTTTTCAACAAATATAAAAAAAAAATTTTAGGGACTATCTAAAATCAAAAATTCGGAGGGTCAAACTTCATTTTAGAACTATGCTCCTATGGACTTTTTTGTTCAGAATTGACCAGAGAATGCAGCTGTGGTCGAAAAAAGTACGGTTTTTCCGTCAGTACAAATTGACCCGCCCACTATGAAAATACATAAATCGGATTTTTGAAAACTTTTAATTCTTCTTATTTTTCTGCTTAAATGAGAGCTCGAGTGAGGTTTTGTTGTTCCCACACCCCCCCCCCCCCTATTTTAGCAAAGAATATTTCTCCGGAATATGCCATAAGGCTGATGTCAATATTTAAAAAAATATTACTATTTTATGAAAAAATCACGAAAAATGTCAAAAAAATAGCGGAGGGGGGGTTGGTGGCGGGTCGGAATGCAGGGACGAAATGTCGAGCTCTTTATTAGGAACAACTCTTTCTCTGACATAAAAGCTCTATCTCTGAAAAATCTTGTACTTGGGGTACAAATACCGTGTATGACCCTCCCAAACTTTAACCGCGAATAAAAAAAAACTGAGACGTGCTGGGATATAACTTTGTTCCCCAAAAGTGATCAGGACGACGTCCCCTTTCAGAAAAGTACCTGTTGCAAAAAAAAGTTCCAGTTTGTTGGACTGTGTAATTTTTCATTTAAGTAATTTATGATTCTTATTTATTAGTAATTTTATTATCGAAGGTAGGAATTTATTAGTAATTTTATTACCGAAGTTAGGAATGGGTAGGTCTTATCCTCTCAAGGCATGAAAAGGCTGGGAGAAATACTCTCAGTCTCTCAGTTTCCCAGAGATGGTATGACTATATCCAATTTGGAAAATATTTCAAACTTGAACTCCGGGATAAATCATTCATTGGAAGTGCTCCAGACTGGAAGAACTCTCAACCAACAACCCCACAGTATGGTACACTTATGTATGTTTCGAAGACACCATAAGGTAGGAGTGCTTTATGGTCATAGAGCAAGGATGTCGTGAGCCTTAGTGCATTTTTCGAGCATCTTTTAGGCGGAAGTATTTGCTATTATTCAGTGTGTAGAGCTAAACTTCAAGACGGATACTCTGGTTAAAATATCACCATACTAAGCGATAGCCAAGCACTCCTTGCTGATTCTTAAACTTGATCTTCTTGGCTTTCAGCCCAGCCTCTTGCAATGGATATCTTCATATCTTTTAAATAGAACACAAAGGGTGATTTTCAAAAATGCTTACTCGTCTATTATTAATGTTACTTCAGGAGTTCCTCAAGGCAGTCACCTTGGCCCGATTCTGTTTTTGCTATTTATTAACGATATAACTACTACAATTAAACACTCAAAAATTTCATTGTATGCGGACGACGTAAAGCTTTTTAGATCAATCTCTTCATTTGATGATAGAACTTTGCTTCAGGAAGATTTAAATTCCTTAGTTTCTTGGTGTGACACTAACTTAATGCCACTTAACCTCAATAAATGTAAATTCATGCGCTTTTCCCGGAAAACCGTACAGCCAGCTTCTTATGCAATAAATGGCTTTGGCCTCGAACAAGTAAATGAGTTTGTGGATTTAGGTGTAATAATGGACTGCAAACTTAGTTTCAATATTCATATTAATGCTACAGCAAATAAGGCAAGAGGTGTCTTAGCGTTTGTAAAACGTTGGTCAAAGGAATTCAGCGACCCATACATAACTAAAACACTCTTTACAACTTTAGTAAGACCTATATTGGAATATGGTTCCATAGTTTGGAATCCATACTATCAGATTCACTCTGATCGCTTAGAGTCAGTCCAAAAACAGTTTTTGCTTTTTGCTTTAAGAAATTTGCCTTGGGATTCTGGTTACAATCTTCCACCGTATACTAGCCGTTTAAAACTCCTTAATCTTCCGACTCTTGCAAGTCGACGAGAAATGTTAGGGGTAATATTTATCGTTAAGCTCTTGAATGGCTTAATTCTTTCTCCTTTCTTGCTAGCTGAAATAAACTTTAACATTCCTTCTCGTTCAACAAGACACTTCAACCCTATCTACTTAAAGCAGTGTAAATCAAACTTTGAATTAAATGAACCTTTCCGGGGTTTATGTAAGAGCTTTAATTCCTATTCCAGCTTTTTAGATATTTCGGACTCACTTTTCATTATAAGGGAAAAAATACTGTCTTATCTTAACACATAGTAGCGATTATTCTTTTATAATTCTCAAGACTAACTTCAATTGTACTATACTCAGCTGATGATTTTATTTCTCTGTAGCTGAGCAGTTTAAGATCTCGACGCTTAACAAACTCCTGCCACTCAACACCTCGGCATTTTATGTAAATAAAAAATATCCGTACGTCATGCGGGTGCGCCTCTCGTGCGGTCGGGCGGGATTGGAGGGCGTGGGTTATTATTATTATTATTACACAAGACACTAGCATACTGTGAGATTAGCTCCTCACTAGTCCTAGATCGCACAGAAAATCTAAATACACCTGGCGCCAGGAAGTCAATACTTATGGTCTGGGCTTCTGGACACAGAGGGGTACCGGGAAATCAGAAAGTTAACGGCCTTACGAGAGAGACAGCAGCGGTACAACCAATAAGACCTGAGCCATTTCCAGGTATAGGACGACATACGATAAACAGAAGAGCTCTGGATTGAGAAAAACATAACTAGCTTTGCCAATTCAATACTTTGCCCTGCGTTTACCTCAATGTTTCAGTAAGTTGTTTAGCTACTCGTGTGTTCTATGCACGGCGGTTTAAAATCAGAAAATATTTGATAAAATAAGCGCGGGTCTAATATACACATACATATATGTATGTATATTTATTCGACATACTTATGTAAGTATGCGCCCTGCAATCTCTGTTATTGAAAAATATTCAATATTCGCATAAAAAACAAGCACTATTCGTGTACCGACATGCATGTTTATTGCAAATTTATGCCCCACTAGCCGATACACATCAATTCCCAATTTGATGGATCTGATTTGCGCACAAAAGTATGCTACAGATGTGGTGTTTTTTTTTTTTGTTGAATCCTTTTTTCCTGAATTTTTGTGAAGGGCTGTCGATTGACTGACAACCATATTATATAGATTGATACAAGCATACAAACGCACTCCTTTATATGCGCATATTTTTCATGTACGTGTGTGTTTTTCGGTATTATTGACAAATAAATAAATCAACAATCAAAGAAACAGCAACAGCAGCATCAACATCAGCAGAAGAAGAATTGATGTTCATCAATTCAAGCGAACACATAATCAAATGTTTTCGACACAAATAAGTAAGAGTGGCATACTTGAATAGATGGAGAATGTGTTACGTATGTATGTTCATATGCTTTGTAAGGTTGAAAAGTTATACTGAGATATACATACACACTGCCACGTTGAAAGTGCGTTGCTCCACGGTTGCTCATACTGATTTGTTCGATTGGCGAATGTTTCCCCTCACCACACACTGAATTTTTTGCATTATATATGTAAATAAAAGCTGTTTGTTCGCTTTGAATTAGGCTGCTACATTTGTATGAATTTGTTATTCGTTGCATATTTTCGAGCGCAATTCGCTTATGTTTACAAATTTGATAATGAAATGCATATGAATATCATTTTCATGAACAAATGAGTGAAAAAAAAGCTCAACGAAAAGTACATATGTGTATAGGTAGCTCAAGCTTCTCACTGTTATGAATATTTGCTTGAGTAGATGAAGAAGACTGGACATTTTTTTTTTATTTACGTTTGATATTATTTATGCAATATCTCTAAAACAAGTCAGCCAATTTACAAAAGAAACATTTTTCAAGCATTTATAAAGTGTGCTACAAAGCTTTGCAATAAAAATTTTGCCAAAGCTTTCAATTCAAAAAGCTTTTAGGGATATTGGTTGGTTTTAAGCTAGGTTTGAAGCCAAAAAGCTTTGATGGAAAGCTTCAATTCAAAAAGCTTTTTGGAATATTTTTTTTTAAATTCAAGCTCTGTTTGAAGCCAAAAAGCTTTACTGCAAATTCTTAAGTTTTAAGACGGACGTAAGAACTTTTAACAGCCAATCTATTTTTGTGAAATTCAAAAATTTTAGATGAGCTTCTAATACATCTTTTAGCAAGCTTAGGCCTGTAAGAAGGGAGGTCGATCTTAAAAGCTTGCTTAAACTTTAAAGAAAATCATATGACATATAAAGCTTTCAACTTCAAGATTCTAGCAGCTTGTCCTTAAACTTTACGTTTGTTTTTTTCTTGGCTTACAGTTTTAGTTTTCAGCTTTTAGGTTTACTGGATTTTGAGGTTTTGTGGAAAGATTTAGGTAAGCTTTTTTGATGATAGATATAAACTGTTTTGCAATGAGTAAAGCTTCCAAAGGAGCGCTTAGTAAGCCAGATTTTTAAAAAACTTCCTAAAACAGTCGGAAATCTTTCATTTCAACATTTCCCTATACATTATATTTTCGCTTTGAGCTTTAGTATTAAGCTTTTTTTGTTCCAATGCGGGTAGCAATAACCACTTACAATAAATTTTCATTAAAATTTTATTGCCTTGTATCCTTACGAACTGTTGATTTTTGCGATTAGATAATTTTCAGGGCTGACAAGAGTACAAACAGCGCAAGCTTTTATGAATCTCTTATAAAAATCTTAAGCATGAGTGTAAAATTCGAATCTTTCGTACGGAAGCTTTACAAAGTCAAGTTTAGTCTACCATCACTTTGCGTTCTTTGCTGCAAAGAGTATACATTTAGCGGCTAATTTATTTGCTGCTTTAAGCTCTGCTCCTTCCCCTTCTTCTTCTTCTTAAAAGCTTACTGTTGATTTCATTACATTGAATGACTTATTAAAAAACATATGATCCCAAATGACTTGATAAGTAAATTTCTGAAATGATAATTCTGTTTGCTATAAAATATTTTATTACTTTACTACACATTTTTTTAGACAAGGAGAGCAAAATTAAATTTTACATTCTGGCAATATCTATTTATTTATTTCGGCACATTTTCACATTTAAAGCTTCCATGGCGGCGTAGAGCAAGCAAATGCAAAAACAATAATCGCTCTTAGACTACTGGCTTGGGTTGGTTTATTAGAACATGAAAAACTTAACAAGCGCCAAAGGCGTACAAAAATACCAAAGTCAAACTGACCAAAGCAAAATGCGAAAGCCAGAAATATGCACAAAATGAAATTTTCGATTTTTATTTGCTTAGCTAAAGCTCAAGGCTGAATTTCAGGTAATATGAGGAAGAAGTGGAAAGAGCGAGAAGAAAATGCACAAGAGCATAAAATATAATAAAGTTGAACAACTGCAAAAAAATACAAACTTTTAAAAAGAAAATTAAAAAAAAAAACTCTTAACAGAAATTAAACAACAACAATTAGACAGCGCCATACATAGCTACCTACTTATTTTTTGAATAAATAAAATATAACAGAGCAACATTATTGCAGTTATCATGGGTAGATATAACTAACGAGCCACTAACTTTTTTTGACTGGTCCTATAACTCCATTTAATACCATTTCGAGTAAATGAAAGCAACTTTAAAAATATTTTTCTTGCAGTTAAGCAGGCGCTTAAAGCTGTAAACATAGAAACAGCTGCCAGGGTGTGGTTAGATTTAGCTTTCTACTTTTGCTCACGCTGCCAACGTCAGACACATGACATGAAATTCTAAGACTATCAAATTTGATAGGTAAATCTCATTTATTTATTTAGTTGAATTATTTTGTTGTTGCCAATAGCAAAAAATTTCAGGAACATAGCATGCTTCTTTCATAAAACTGCGACATGTCGTTTGATCTCTTGGGCTTGCCAGTTGTTGCTATCATTATTTCTAGCTTCATGCTAAATTAGTGGCAAGTACATAAATATATTGTTTCAATATAATACATATTTGTATATAGTCGCATGCGGAATAAAAGCGGCGTGTACACAGATTGTGTTTCTTAGCATATGGTAGTAGTAAACTGAGTTGCTCATACGACATGGTGGACGCTGCACATAGGTAGATTTTCAAGTTTTATGCGGCCAAAATTGAATTTTGTGAAGTTGTTAAAATTACAGAAAAAACATACATAACAACATATTGTTCATCGCTTTTTTCCCGACCCCATGCTCTGCACTTGTTCCCAGATGGTCGAAACTTAGCATATCTAATGTTAATTTTTAAACGGTTTTATTTAGCTCACCCCGTTTGTTTTATTCTTGGGTCAAATTTAGTAATTCAAATTTCACCCTCTTCTGTCAACCGATTAATCTGAAATTTTGTACGCATGTATAACCCCGATGACAATGCAATATTATGAAAAAACAAGTAAGGAAGCCTAAGTTCGAGTGGAATCGAACATTAGATACTCAGCTGTATGCTTTCATTGTTTGTTTGCGTCTGATAGAATCACGGTGTATTTTATATAAAGCGAGTGCTGCATAAAGTGGGCGTAACCACGCCTATTTTCAATATTTTTATCAGTCATCCAACTAAGCATATGAATATTATTCTTTGCTCAAAATTTCATTCCTTTATGACTTCTAGTTACAAAGATGTCACGTTACAAATTCCCAAAGGGTACTCCAGAAATATCTTTGTTAAAAAGTAGGCGTGGTCACAAACCGATTTTAATAAATTTTTGCATTTCTATTAACACAAGTTATAAAAGTGTATAAACCAAGTTTCGTCCTAATGTCTCAATTATTTGTCGAGTTATTGGCTCCGAAATTTCGTATATTCCTTTGTCTAAAAAGAGGCGGTGCCACGCCCATTTTCCAAATTTTTCTATTTTTTGTTTCCGGTCTATTGTGGAACTCATGCCACAAAATTTGAATGAATTATCTTTATATTTGACAAAGATATCGCTTAAAATATTTTTATTAGGCCCCTTTATAGTTCCCATATATAAAAGTGGGCGTGGTCGCCAACCGATTTCGCTAAAATTTTGAACATGTATTACCGCAAGTAATAAAAGTGTACACACCAAGTGTCGTCATAATATCTCAATTATTTGTAGGGTTATGGGCTCAGACGTGTCGCATATTCCTGCTTCTAAAAAGAGGCGGTGCCACGCCCATTTTCCAAAATTTGTATGCTTTTCGTTTTATATCTGCAGTTGGACTCCTGCCATAAAATTTCAATGATATACCTTTATATTTGACAGAGATATCGCTTAAAATGTTTTTATTAGGCCACTTTATAATACCCATATATAAAAGTGGGCGTGGTCGTTAACCGATTTTGGCAATTTTTCGTCCAAACATTTGCCTAAGTAAATATATCACGCCTACCAAATTTCATCGATATATCTTCAACGGTTTCTGAGTTATGACGTATAAAACTTTCAATTTTAGGCCCTTAATAAGTGGGCGTGGCACCGCCCATTTTTCAAAATCTCACCAAATTTCTTCATAGGGGCCTGAGATCAATACATGGGTAAAATTTTATCACTCTAGCTATATTAGTAGTTGAGATACCAAATTTCCGATTTTTTCTATATAGGAAAAGTGGGCGTGGCCATGGTCCGATTTCGCCCATTTTCAATACCAACCGTCAAAGTCTCGATACAAACTTGCATTTCAAATTACATCAAAATATCTCAATTTTTGCGCGAGTTAGAGTGTTTACAGACGGACGGACATGGCTCAATCGATTTCTTTTTTCACCCTGATCAATTTGATATATATAAGTCAATATCTATCTCGATTATTTTATGGTGTTACAATCCACCGTTATGTGATTAAAACTATAATACTCTGTGTACTAGTACAGCTGAGTATAAAAATTCCGATAGGTGGCGCGTGGGTCGCTATATTTACAAAAATCGCATTTATTGTCCGATTTGGCTGAAATTCGGAACATGTATTACTACCTTGAAAAGAAATATTTTCTTAAAAAAAAATTCCGCTAGGTGGAGCTGAGATCGGGGTAATTAAAATGAAAATCCTATTTGCAGGGACTACGTATAGAGGCGTTGGACTGCAATAAACTAACGGGCAAGAAACCTTGCAATAATGAAGCAATAAATGAATTAAACAGAATGCGAAATAAAGACTAAAACTAGAAAATAAAAACAGGTAAAAAAACTTCTTAAGTTAAACGGTTTTATTTTATACATACATTGCAATGTTTAAGATAAATGTACTAAAAACCAAAAAATAATAAAATAGATACAGTTGTGGGAATTATAAACATTTGCATAGACTAGACTAAAATAAAACCGTGGGGCACGTCAATTGTCTACAATCGTTGATTAAAATGTTTGTTTTTTAATGTTACACTATAATTAGGCAGTTGTTCAACCGACAACGACGGACGTGTGATAAGTAGAGCTAGAATGTGGAAAAAAGCTAGCAAGCTCGATTATAAGCGAGTTTTAGGGTTTCATAGTGGTGAGCGAGTAGTACTTTTATCATATGTTTTGTCGATTAAAGACAAACTACGAGCAGTGAAACGATTCCTGGTGTGAATGTCCAACGATAAACTAGTTGAAACATCTCTTTTATTAACATGGAGTGTATAACTATTGGAATTTCCATGAGCAAGAAAATAGTAAGTAATTTCCTCACCGTCTGCGGGCCAACTGCCTAACGACGAATTAAACGATTCTTCTATCGCACATTAAGTCGATAATTTGTAGACAATTGACGTGCCCCACGGTTTTATTTTAGTCTAGTCTATGCAAATGTTTATAATTCCCACGACCGTATCTATTTTATTATTTTTTGGTTTTTAGTACATTTATCTTAAACATTGCAATGTATGTATAACATAAAACCGTTTAACTTAAAAAGTTTTTTTACCTATTTTTATTTAGTTTTTTTTTACATATTTTAAAGTGCTAGTTTCAACATGAATATTTATTATTTAAAGCATTTCATTTAAGTAATCGTGCTGGATCCTAAATCTTCAAGTAATTATTAACACTTTTCAATAATATCCTTGATTTCCAATAATTCTAAGTTTATAGTTTTAAGCTTTTAAAGTTGGGATATTTTAAAAAAAATTTTAACCCTTTTTTGTGTTCAAAATTGATTTTGTTTTATTTCTCTGTCAGACTCAGTCAAATTAACCCTCGGACGTCAAATCTAGTACAACTAGTATTTTCCGGCAAAAAATTACGTCGCACAAAGCCGCATTTCACTACTAGATATAGGGTTTTTCATATGTACCTACAATAATTTTCCTTTTTGTGTTTTATAATTGATTTTAATATTTATATTTCTAACACCTATCTTGGTTAATGTAAGTGATGCTCGAAAGTAACCGAGATATTTATCACTGATTATTGTTAACTTTTTAGGTAGTATTTTTAGTATTTCCAATTTTTCAAAGTCAAGTAAATACTTATCATAAAAAGGGGCTAAGAATTCTAAAGCTACATTTTTTAAGAAGATTTCTGAGTATGTAATTTTGCAGCTCATTCAATTTTCAGAAATTTTAATTGGAATGGTCTCACGTACATAAAAGGCAAACACCATACAGAAAAAAATTTCTAAAATCGACGAAATTTTTCACGGCATTGAGAATTGCACTTTTTACACTAAAATTGGTTGGCTAGATAACAGTACACTTAGAAATCTCCTCAAAATCTTCTATAAATTCTGGCCTCGCTTTGAAATTTTTAATCCCCTTATAGAAATTTCTACGATTTTTCGGATTTTTTCCATAAGCTTAGAAATCCTGCTTAAAACGATTTTTATTGACAAATTGTCTATATTTTTAAACGAAAATAAGAAAGTAAAATTTTCGACAGAACTCTTTGAAATAAATTTAAAAACTCTGGCGTATGATTTTTTTTTTGAGTCACTGTATATATTTTTCAATAAAATCGACTTTTAACACAAATTATTAAAATTTTGCATTAAATAAGCAATTTGGAATAGATGTAGACAATAAAATATTTTTGGCCGCATAAAACTTGAAAATCTACCTATGTGCGCTGTTTATTATATACTATGTAGAAAGTAAATAAATTCTTTTAGGTTCTTTGTGCAAAGATTTTGTCAGAGAAGACCCCTAGTAAAATTTAATTACGAATAATTTTCTGGAACATTTTAACCCTCTATCGAAGTTCAAAATACCATTTTTTCGGACTTTCTAAAAAAGAGGTAAAAACGACATCTTCATGGGGGTGTTAGCGGATTAAAGTTTTCTACGAAATTAAAGCCCATGCATTTTTACTATATGTTTTCTAAAAACACAAGTCTATGTGTTATGTATTTTAACCCTTTTTTCATTTATTAAAAATCGCTCAAAAAAAAACGCTCGCAAATTTAAAATAGCTATACAAAATTTAACTAAATGAAGCAAAACGGTTTGGGGGCTTTACTATGGATAATACACTTTCATGCTGTGTTTGGAATTATTATGGAATTATAAAAGTGCTGTTTCACAGTGTAAAATTGACCTACATATATCTTCGGCATTTACAGTCGCATCTCAAAATTTGGTACATCAGTCTTTCTGTCTCGAGAGAGAAATTTTTTGCTCATTGGGTAAAATACGAGCCAGAACTCAGTTGCTAACACCCTAATGTACCTTTCTAATACCAACATATTAAGGGTAGTCAAAAGTTATTAAACTTTTGTCAAAGAAGTATTCAGATTAATTAGGTAAACCCCGAAATAAAACAGATTTTGATTTGTTTTGGGTAAGTGGAAAATTGGCTGAAAACACATTTTGTTTTTAGCAGGAAAAGCAGAACGCAAATAATAGATTTTCAAGAAAAAACTATGTTTCTCATTAGTACAAGTAATAACAATTGCTTAATACCTGTTAAATTTCCTTGCTTCTAAATACATTATTCCAGATACGTTCAAGCACTCAATATCTTTATTTTGATGTACTATAGAACGATTTTATTTAAAAGTGATGAGCGCCTATATGCAAGCAACTACTTCCCTATGCACAAACAACTTCTCTATGCAGCATACCTACAACAAGTTGGTACATGAAATATGCACGAATGTGCAGCAGTCGAATATTAAATTACTTTTAACGTTAAAATATATCTTGTTATCTGCTTTGAAGGAAAACTGCCACTCAAAGAGGTTTACTAGGGATTTCTTTTGTTTTTTAATTTTTTTTTTTTAATTTTTTTCTGGTTGTTGCTCACTCTTTGCTCACATGAAAATAATCCGCAATCAATTTTCAAAAGTATTTTTTTTTTCTAAGGAAAATACCTACAGTTAGTCTCCAGTACTCCAGAATGAGAAAATTATAGTAAAAGAGAAAAAAAAATATAAAAAAATAAAGAATAAGTGAAAGTGTAATCCTTCGTCATATGCAGTATTTTATTACAATGCTGTCTTGTCATTTTCTGCTACATACATCTTTATTCACAAGCCGACAACGGGCGCGCAGGGGGAGCATGCGCAGTTAGTAGCAGGAAAACATAAAAAAAAAAAAAAAAAGTAAATAAATACGAAAATCCTTTTCATATTAACTAAGATGGCACATATGCATGTATGTAACCACCCTTCAACAACCACTCAGCTGACATAAAATACTGGAAAATATACGCCAAAGCAGCAAAAACAACAAAAGCAACTTACTACAAATTTATAAAAAATGTATGAACTAAAAAAGCAAATAAAAATGATATAAAAGAAAGCGAAAGAAGGAGTGACGTTTGACATAAAAAACGCACATATCCATACATGTGCGATTTTACTTAAGTCTTTGATTGAGTGATGTTGATGTCAATGGAGTTGCAGGACACACAAAACAACAAAAATTTAATAAGAACTTCGACAAAATAAAATACTTATATGTATGTATTTATGTATGTGTGCTTACGGAAAATTCCTTTCAAGCTTTCGTCAAGCGCTTGTAACATTAGAATTGAGTAAAAATCAAACTTATGTCCATAGCGAGATCAAAAACAGAAGCACAAGTAGTAAGTACACTGCAGGGAACTCAATAACTAGTGAGCAAAATTGCTAGTTCCGAACTAGCGAAAAGGTGTCAAAAATGAACTAGATCAATTGTAGGTAGACCCTCACCAGTGCAGAAGGAGTGAATTCAGTGATCATTATAAGCCACACTTTGATTTGTATGCAATTTCGAAGTGAAAAGAATTCTATGAAAATTTTTTGTTCGTTCAATTGCCGTCGGCTTTGCATATTTCTGCAATTCTCAGATGTTTAGTGAAGCATTTTATATAAATACTTTTCTATTTGCATCTTAACTTGTATAAAATGAAATGTTCCCCTAATTATGCTTTTCTGATCCCTCAGGCTTATTTTAAATTTTTTTATTTCATAACTTTTTAAATATTTTTGTACATATTTTTTAAATAAATAAATACAAAAATATTAGTTAGAAAATAAAAAAATTATAACCCCCCTCGACACAGACAGGATTCGAACCCGCGCTCGCCAGATTGATTGTTAGCCAGTGGGCCATCGCGCCACTTGCATTAAGTGTGTCAAATGCTGCACTTAAGCGGCAAATGTAAAACTGTAGGGCGAAGGTTGAGTGTATAGCTATTTCACGAAAAACCATTTTCGATCATCAGCACTCTTTTCGGAAGTGGAAGAGGATTCACCGGGGATTGAACCCGAGTCCATTCCATCTTCAGC
This sequence comes from Urophora cardui, assembly GCA_960531455.1. Classification (NCBI taxonomy): domain Eukaryota; kingdom Metazoa; phylum Arthropoda; class Insecta; order Diptera; family Tephritidae; genus Urophora; species Urophora cardui. The sequence continues at coordinate 112,494,743 of OY482673.1, read as the reverse complement.
CGCAATGACCCAATGCTTAACACACTCGGCCATTGAGACTCTGTGCAAGCTGTTGGATTTTCACCACTTTTGCCTTTTTCATTTTCAACATTTAACGTTAGTGTGTATATGCTTTTGCATATATTCTACCCAAACGTGCTAAATTTTTTGTTGGCAGTTCGCAATGAACATTTGTTGTTGGTATGTATTTTTTATATACCAACAACGTTAACAATTTTACTTGAAAGAGTTTTTAGTGCTTAGCACGAAAATTTTTATTTTTTTTTTTTTTTTTTTTTTTTTAATTCAATTTTTTAATTGTTTTTTCCACTTACCCCAACAATTAAAAAATTGAATTAAAAAAAAAAAATAAAAATAAAAAAAAAAAAAAAAAAAAAAAAAAAAAATAAAAATTTTCGTGCTAAGCACTAAAAACTCTTTCAAGTAAAATTGTTAACGTTGTTGGTATATAAAAAATACATACCAACAACAAATGTTCATTGCGAACTGCCAACAAAAAATTCAGCACGTTTGGGTAGAATATATGCAAAAGCATATACACACTAACGTTAAATGTTGAAAATGAAAAAGGCAAAAGTGGTGAAAATCCAACAGCTTGCACAGAGTCTCAATGGCCGAGTGTGTTAAGCATTGGGTCATTGCGGCTGAAGATGGAATGGACTCGGGTTCAATCCCCGGTGAATCCTCTTCCAATTCCGAAAAGAGTGCTGATGATCGAAAATGGTTTTTCGTGAAATAGCTATACACTCAACCTTCGCTGTAAATAGTTGTTGAATTTTTTTCCACTTACCCCAACAATTAAAAAATTGAATTAAAAAAAAAAAAAAAAAAAAAAAAATAAAAATTTTCGTGCTAAGCACTAAAAACTCTTTCAAGTAAAATTGTTAACGTTGTTGGTATATAAAAAATACATACCAACAACAAATGTTCATTGCGAACTGCCAACAAAAAATTCAGCACGTTTGGGTAGAATATATGCAAAAGCATATACACACTAACGTTAAATGTTGAAAATGAAAAAGGCAAAAGTGGTGAAAATCCAACAGCTTGCACAGAGTCTCAATGGCCGAGTGTGTTAAGCATTGGGTCATTGCGGCTGAAGATGGAATGGACTCGGGTTCAATCCCCGGTGAATCCTCTTCCACTTCCGAAAAGAGTGCTGATGATCGAAAATGGTTTTTCGTGAAATAGCTATACACTCAACCTTCGCTGTAAATAGTTGTTGAATTTTTTTCCACTTACCCCAACAATTAAAAAATTGAATTAAAAAAAAAAAAAAAAAAAAAAAAAAAAAAAAAAAAAAAAATAAAAATTTTCGTGCTAAGCACTAAAAACTCTTTCAAGTAAAACTGTTGAATTTTTAGGTACTTGTAGCTAGTTCAGAACTATCGAAATTGTGCCAATAAACGAACTAGTGAAAATTGTAGAATTTAGTACTAGTTCGGAACTATCGAAAATGTAGTGCAGAGAGTGATAATTGACACCGCCTAGGACATCGCCGTGTCAAATTCGCCAGTTGATAACATGCAAAAGAGATTTAGCCCGCACTAGTAGTGGCGAAAAATGCACTAGAGGCGACCTAGTTCGGAACTAGAGATTTTTCCAACAGGGTAAGCATACATATGTATGTCCACTCGTATGAGCAAATAAGCACACACGATTGTTACTCATACGCCATGGGGCACAATGCCAAAGCCAGCCAGGCAAGTGCAAATGCGAGTGTGTAACTTTGTGCGCGGAAAAAACACAATAAAAAAAGAAAAAAAGAAAAAATTGTGTACTGAAGCGCATTTTACGTGTACGAATTGGAAATTGAAGGCACAGTGGTGCGAAGTTCGCTGCTTAAGTCTTTTTGTCTATGCCTGTCATGAATACAAAATAAAAGATTCATAATTACATTGGATCACAAAATTAAAATTGATTTCTGCACTCTGAACGCCACTATCATATCTACATATATGAACATATGTATGTAAAATCGGTCGCATATACATACATAGATAGTATAGTGGCGTTCAGAGTATTTTTTGGCTGTAGATCAGCGTTATCAGCAGTTACCAAATAAAATCTACGCCACACTGTGCAACGTCTGCAAAAATAAAGTGATCAACCAGTAGATACCCTGCAGCGAAAGTCCAAACTAGTCAGCCAACCTACCAGTTAACTGACTAGATAAATTATGGGAGTTGCCCAACTAGATTCATAGGGGACAAATTGAGATTAGTTATGAAACAAGAAGTTTTGCCAAAAAAAGGGCACCCGGGGTTTCTGGAGGTTGCAATGAACACGTATGCAGTAAAAGTAAAGCAACTTCTTTATTGTTGTTGTAGTATTCGAACCCTGCGTAGTTGGCCTCTTGTAGATTTAGTTCAGGGCTGCTCAACGCTCTTGTATTGAAAGTACAAAGCTCAATACATCTACAAATTTTGTATACGCACTGAAAAATTTTTTTGCTCATTTAAATTTTTTTATGAATTCCAATAAAATATTATTTTAGAATTTATTTTCAAATGGTAGTATCACATACATACAAATTTTTTTATTTTTTATATGAAAATTTTTTGAATACTAATTTTTTACAGTGCTTTAATTTTTTGAATTTTTTTTCATTACACATTTGTTTTTGAAAAATTCGATTTCTTACGGCAGTGCTCGAGCTCCTATACAAAGAGCCTTTCTTCTTCTTCTTGATTGGCGCTTAACCGTCTAGACGATTCTGGCCGAGTCCAACAGAGCGCGCCAATTGCTTCTGTTTCGTGCAGCATGGCGCCACTTGGGAACACCTAGGGAGGCAGCATCGCTGTCCACCTGATTTTCCCAACGCAGTGGAGGTCTCCCTTTTCTTTTGCGTTCAGCGGGTTTCAATAGAAATGCTTTCTTGGCCGGAGCGCCTTCGTCCATTCGCACGACATGACCTGCCCAACGCAGCCCTTGGATCTTTATTCGCTGAACAATGTCGATGTCTGTGTAAAGCTCGTACAGCTCATCGTTAAATCTCCGTCGATACTCGCCCACGCCAACGCGCAAAGGTCCATAAATCTTACGAAGAACTTTTCTCTCGAATACTCCAAGTGCCATCTCATCTGATTTTGAAATTGTCCATGCTTCTGCGCCGTACATGAGGACTGGAACGATGAGCGTCCTGTAGAGTGTGATTTTTGTTTGTCGAGAGAGGACTTTACTTTTCAGTTGCCTACTTAGTCCGAAGTAGCATTTATTGGCAAGCGTGATTCTTCGTTGGATCTCCGTGCTGACATCATTCTTGGTGTTAATGCTGGTTCCCAGATAGACGAAGTCCTTAACAGTTTCGAATTTGTAGCTATCAACATTGACGTGGCTGCCAAGGCGTGCCGTTTCTTTGTGTGATGACAGGAGGTACTTCGTCTTGTCCTCGTTGACCGCCAAACCCATTTTCTTAGCCTCTTTATCCAGCTTGGAGAAGGCAGAACATACGGCGCGCGTGTTAGTGCCAATGATGTCGATGTCATCGGCGTACGCCAGCAGTTGCACACTCTTGTGATATAAGATGCTTCCTGTATGGTTAAGTTCTGCAGCTCGTATTATCTTTTCCAGTATCAAATTGAAGAAGTCGCACGAAAGAGAGTCACCTTGTCTGAAACCTCGTTTGGTCTCGAACGGCTCGGAGAGGTCCTTCCCAATTCTGACGGAGCTGGTGGTGTTAGTCAACGTCATTTGGCATAGCCGTATAAGTTTAGCAGGGAAACCAAATTCAGACATTGCGGCATACAGGCAATTCCTATTCGTGCTATCAAAAGCGGCTTTAAAATCGACAAAGAGATGGTGTGTGTCGGATCCTTTTTCATGGGTTTTTTCCAGTATTTGTCGTATTGTGAAGATCTGGTCGATGGTAGATTTACCAGGTCTGAAGCCACACTGATAAGGTCCAATCAGATTGTTGACGATAGGCTTCAGTCTTTCGCACAATACACTTGCTAAGACCTTATATGCGATATTCAGGAGGCTTATCCCACGATAATTGGCGCGTACTGTGGAGTCTCCTTTTTTGTGGATTGGGCAGAGCACACTTAAGTTCCAATCGTCGGGCATGCGCTCGTCCGACCATATTCTGCATAGGAGTTGATGCATGCTCCTTATCAACTCTTCGCCACCATGTTTGAATAGCTCGGCTGGCAAGCCGTCAGCGCCCGGGGCCTTGTTATTCTTAAGCCTACATACTGCTATTCGCACTTCGTCATGATCAGGTGGTGGAACATGCCTACCATCATCTGCTATTGGGGATTCGGGTCGTACATCTTCTCCTTCCGCACTTTCACTGTTGCCATTATCTAGCAAGGAGGAGAAGTGATCCCTCCACAACCTAAGTATGTTCTGGACATCAGTTACCAGATCACCGTTATCATTCCAGCAGGAATTTGCCCCGGTCTTGAAACCTTCAGTCATCCGCCTGATTTTTTTGATAGAATTTTCGAGCATCGTTCCTACCCGCCAGCATCTCAAGCTCTTCACACTCGCGCCTTTCAGCCTCCATTTTCTTCTTTCGAAAAAGGCGCCTCTCTTCCTTCTTCGCCGTTCGATAACGCTCCCATACGCTTCGCGTTGCGCCCGCACACAATGTAGCCCTATAGGCGGCGTTCTTTCTTTCCGAGGCATCGCGACTTTCCTTGTCGTACCAGGTGTTTGCCTTTGCTCTTCACATTCAATATGAATCATAGGCACATACAAATAACATTTTTTTATATCTCAGTGCTTATGGCAGTGCAAAGAAAATTTTATTTTCATATTTGAAGTGAAAATATGTATCTGTGCCTATGATTCGGTACAAAACAAAAACAATTGTGCTTTGAGTGCCTATGAAGTGAGCAGCCCTGATTTAGTTGGTTGCAAATTGTTAGATCACTAAATCAGGTGAATGCCACAAATATAACATAGTTTGAGATGTTAATATAGCCCTGTATATTAGATACTACTTCAGCCATAGAAAAAAGTACATGATATGTTTGTATAAAGTCCGAAAATCATCAATATAAATGTCGAGCTTAGAATGGTCAACGTGTTACTTATTCACAATGTTAATGTTAATTTTCCTAAATATTTAATATGCAAGATCACAATCTAATGTGCCTGAATTCTTTAATTTAAATATCATACTCTAATAACAAAATAAATGTATTAGAAACTTTATTTTGCAATTTTCATTTTCATTGGAGTAGCATGTAAAACTAGTCAGTCAACTGGTATAGTTCTGATATTTACACTGTGTAGTCAGCAAATTGGTATGATGCTGGTGTGTATACTGACTAGTCAGTCAAGTGGTATGACTCTGGTGTGGATACTGACTAGTCAGTCAAGTGGTATGACTCTGGTGTGGATACTGACAATTGCCATTTTCTAGGTCATCACCGTGATAAAAATACCAGTTGCTAATATGGAAAAAAGATAGATGTCTGACTAGTTGAGCTGTATGGCCAACTAGTTGTCAATTAGTTTACAACTAGTTGATTTCGCTGCTGGGTATTTTTACGCACACACACACACATATATACCTACATATGTATATATGTACGTACAAATATTATACATCTCCTTGTACCCTAAGCGAAGCTCAATCATGGTGGCGCTTTTGAAGCAGAAGAAAAACCTTAGCGGCCAGCGCAGAAAAAAAGTAGTATGCAGCTAAAGAAAGAGTAGCTACGAAACGCAAGCGGGCATATGTCAGAGTATGTAAGTGTAAACGTTTGTGCACGTGAATAGACATCAAAGGAAAGAGTGAGCGTAGCGCAACAACAACCAAAATAAAGAAAAAAATGAAGTTCACTTGTTTGAAATATCGAGAAAAGTATAGAAAAAAAATTGAATGGCAAAAAATCTAACAAAAAACAACAGCAATGGCAGTTTTTGGGCGTAAAAATGTCAGCTCAACTAGGTAGTAGCTGTCAGTCAGTCACTTAGTGCCGGTTAAGAACACTATTCATGGTTGGTAGTAGCATTTGCTCAATGTTTTAGCACGTCATACTATTTTTTTGCGATTTTTTTTTGCTTTGCTTTTTTTTGTGCTCTGCTTTTTTTGGGCTTTTCTCAATTTTTTTTTGCGCTTTTCTTGCCTTTTCACCTCAAATTTTTCTTTGCTTTTCTCTCCTTCTTTCCGTTTTTTTTTTTTGTTTTTATATCAAATATTATATATACATATGTATTTGTTTTTGTTGTACTCGCTCTCGAACTTGTTTTTTTGTCTCTTTGTATTTCAAGTGCTGAACTATTGCTGAGCTACTAACCAGCGGTACTTTTACCTTTATTTGGCGTAATATAAGTAATAATTGTTGCTTTTGTTGTTGTTGATGTAGAAGTGCTTCTTTTACATCTTTTTGTTGTGCTTACTTCTGCTTGGTAGCTTCCAGCTGTTTTCTTTTCTCAAGCTTCTAAAATATTTACTTTTTTCCGAGCATAATTAACGCTTCCCAATAAACACTGAAGTTAGTTATCGATTCGAGAATGACTCGAGAACTAGCCTCATTCTCAAACCTCTAACGTTAGAGAACGGCTCGAAAATCTATCGAGAATCATAGCGTTCTCAAACAGAAGGGTACCTAATTCTCAAATCGAGAAAATTATAATTCTCGAATCGAATTCTAATGTAGTTCTCTAATGAGATTCTAGTCAGAATTTGCAAATACTTCCAATTGAAATGAAAAACAAAGCTTTGTCTCCTTTTACATGATTTTTTCATTGTTTAGATTTTATTAACGCAATATGTGCCTAAATTGCATATGATTATATATATTGATATGTATATGTTTACCACATTTATAAGAACTGAAATTTAAGAAAAATACAGTCTTATTATTTAAATTAAAGGTACTTCTTGTACTTTTTAATGGAAAACATTGTATTACGGTAATATAAACTTTACCATTTTTTAGTATCTAATTTCAATATATGTATGTATATTCAATATATCACAGAAATATATTGAGAATTGATAAAAGGCGTGCGATTTGGCTCCTTCTCTAATCACTCGCTAATCGAATTCTAGTGTAGTTTTCAACCCTAGTTATCGATTTGAGAATATATAGAGAATTACACTAGTTATCTAAGGTAATCTCGACAAAATTTCTAACGTTAGAGACTGTGTTTGCTGGGTTAATGGAGTTAACTTTTAATCTTCAAATACTCGAAATATTCACATATACGAAAAGACTGTATTGGCGCTTAAATGATACTTAAATCTACACAGCCAGAATTACAAACTTACATTTTAATTTGTGTACATTTCGCACTCTAAACCATAAAGTGACACAACTCAAAATTCAAAAATTTTCAAGAGAGCCAAAAGAATTTTTTCTTTTTTATGGAAATGATATGGGAAGAGGCCTCGTCAAATAGTTACTTTTCATTAAAACATATTCTGAGAGAAAATATTTTTTGGCAGTCGATAGAGATTTATTATGTTTACAAATTTATGAAAGAAACCCAATTTTGAAAAATTTTGAGTCACTTTATGATTTAGGCTGCGATTTATATATAAAAATATTCAGCGCGATCTTTTGTCCATTATATACATATCTAATTTATAATTCTTTCACTTTTACTCCTACCAGTACTTTTTATTTATTGCGAAAAATGCTGAATTAAGACGAGCGAAAGTAGTAACAATTTTATGATGCTTTTTTGTTTGCAATTTTAGTTCTAGCAAAAGAATGTGTGCTTGTTGTGTTAAAAGTGACTGAAATGTTATTTAATTACACATTAATTGTGTTCTGCTTGGCCATTTCGGGAAGACACACCTGTCTTATTAGCGTTTGTGAGGCGTAAACTTTGTTTTGCGAAATATCAATCTTAAATACACACAAAGAAGTGTGTAAAAAGAATATTTATTTGCTTGTATACAAAAATCATTTTTTTTTGTTAGTGTGTGTATTTTAATTATTTTGGGTGTGCGCGCGCAATTTTTATTAGTTTGGAGGAAAGTTTATTGAATATTTTATTACAAGAAACGCCTTAGCGATATAATTTTGCGCGCAAAAAGGCGTAAGAAATTTGCATGAGGGGAAAGAATTTTATTTAGTAGTTTAATTAGCGCGCAGAACTGACGACCATGTACACATATTTAATTTTCGAAGACATTTTATGATTTGAAGAAGTGTTTACAAGTGTTTGAAGAAGTGTGACAATCGCTTGTAATAGAAAATCGACTCGAGCAAAATTAGATAATACTAAGTAGTATAGTTCAGCAGATGAAATGTGGTTCTTAGACTATGCTTACTACTCTACTTAAGAGGAAACGTGGTTCGTATACTGTCTGACATATGTAATATATTTAAAGCTTGGTTTCGGCAAAGTTGTGTAAACGCATCATTTCAAATTTTTAACAAAAGAAAAATTTTCCTCTAGCATCCAATTCCTCTGTCCAATTCCTGAAACTTCTTAGCGAAGTTCACAACCTTTTTGTTTGACGGTCAAACTTTCAGCGTGACTTGCAGGCTCATAATTTTACTAATGTTCACTATCTTTACACTCATGTTATATTGTAAACTTGGCTTCGAGCAAGGTTCTTTCTTATAAAAATTATGCAACATACATTTATTTCCCAGCAAGTGAATTGCTTTCTCTACTCTCTCTGACTCTCACTAACCAATCATTAAACTCTAAACTAAATTTCATACCATTCTAGTGAAGCTTAGAGCCATTCTAGTGAAGCTTAGAACCTTTTAGTTAAGTTCAAAACCATATGCGTATAATCACAACTGACGAGTCTGACCCACGGCAATCAGACTTGGGCATACTCAATTACATTTTGTCATTCACTACAAACCACAATTACAATTACAAATAATTGTAATGGATAATTTTTACAATTCAATTTTTTACAAGCAATTGTAATTGAAAAATTTTGTAATTGAAGTTGCCCATGTGTGATGACAACAATAGCGTCGATATCACTCTTCGCTATCTTTTTTTAGTTTAGCTCCCATAAAAATGTATCCTAAATAGGCTACATAACAGCAGTCAAAGGCATCAAAAAGCTCTCTACTGACGTGTCTATAAAATAGTTACATAAATAAAATGTCTCAAGCAAATTATAAATGTAAATACATAAATACTGAACTGACAATGAGCGGCAACAGCAAAATTGGTTCATTATTCAAATATTTTGTATTTGTACAATCCATATACGAGCATGTCTGCGCCTTAAAATTTCTGCATATAAAACTTTTATGACCTCCATAACACAAGCTAATTTCTCTTGCAGTAGAACCAAAAAATAAAAAAAATAAAAAATTCTTCAAACAACAAAAAAATAAATTTTCTGCTGCCCACATTTTCTTCTTCTTACTACACCTTTTCCATTCATCAATTTTTTATGCAATGAATTTATTAACTACGCATTTCTTTGTAGAGAATTTTCACTTCTCTTGTATTTTTAGTTTTTCGTTTTCTGCTTTTTTGTTCTTTTAACTTTTTTCCATATCCTTACAGCCGCGCTAGCAAACGTTGGTGTGTGTGCACATTTGCACAAATTTTTGTCTGGAGGTCATCATCAAATGCTCGGCGTACATTCATTTACTTTTAAGAGCAAAGAAAGCAATTTGGATTGTTTTTTTTTTTTTTTTCATTTTTTGATTATTTGAGCATTTGATTTCTCGTTTCTTATTTATCTTGCCGTATTTGTTTACTCAGTTGTCTACGTTCTTCGTGTATGTAGTGAACGCTTTGTTTAGTTCACTGGCTCCGTCGTTTTTTCGACGACATTCCATCATATGAAACACAGAAAATTCGAGTTAGTGAGTGAGTTGGTTGGTGTTTGCGTCACTTGTGCCGTTTCAATTGCTTTGGCTTAGGTTTTCATTTGATTTTCCGTTTAATGTATTTTTGCGCTTCATTGTACTCTTCCTTTGAGCTTCATTTTCCCCCATTTTTTCTTTTTTGCACAATAGCCTTCAATTGTAAATTCAGTCATCTGTAATAACAAAGAAAAAAAAACAAGGAAAATTATTGTATGGAAGCTTATATTTATACTATGTATTGTGTATGTGTGTATATAAGTATGCATACAATATATGAATGTTATATCAAATTCTATATGTACATATATAGGCCAATATACTGTAACTTCAAAAGGATCCACTCATATTCAGAGTACATACATACATATATAGAAATTCATATGTACATACATACATACATATGAATATACTTACTATGAATTTTTCATATTTCATAGCTAATATATTCATATTTCGTATATCATATCTCATGTTTGATGTTTTATATTTCAAATTTCATAATTCGTATAACTAAATATTTTTTTTATATTCCAAAAATATGTACATACATATATTCATACATATTCACATAATCATATAGAAATATAGTCATGTGGTGTTATAGTCATATAGTCATATAGTCTTTAAGCCATATAGTCATATAGTCATATAGTCACATAGTCATACAGTCATATATTCATATAATCACATAAACATATTATCATATAGTCATATAATCACATAATCATATAATTACATAATCATATAATCATATAATTATAAAATCATAAAATGATATAATCATATAAGTAATCATATAATCGTATAATCATATAATCATATATGTAGTAATATAATCATATAATCACATAATCATATAATCATATAATCATATAATCATATAATCATATAATCATATAATCATATAATCATATAATCATATAATCATATAATCATATAATCATATAATCATATAATCATATAATCATATAATCATATAATCATATAATCATATAATCATATAATCATATAATCATATAATCATATAATCATATAATCATATAATCATATAATCATATAATCATATATTCATATAATCATATAATCATATAATCATATCTTTATATATATTACGCTAAGCGATTTTTTGTACGCACCATAACTTTTACACCGTTATACCGATTTTGGAAAATGGGATGTCAGATGAAAGGGCTTGACCTGTAGATGTGCAGGAAGGTTTAATATTTCTGAAAAGGGTTGCCACCTTTTGAAAATTTAATTATCCTCTATAGTTTGATTGATTTTTAAATTTCAGGTACCATATGAAAGGGCTTGAGCTGAAAATTACTAATTAAAATTTTTACAAAAAGGGTTGCCACCTGTTCAAAAATTCAGTTTTACGCTATAGTTTGTTTGATTTTTAAATCTGAGGTCTCATATGAAATGGCTTTACGTTAAAATTAGTAATTTATTAAAATTTTTACAAAAAGGGTTGCCACCTGTTCAAAATTTCATTTTTACGATATAGTTTGTTTGATTTTTAAATTTCAGGTACCATGTGAAAGTGCTTGACCTGAAAATGAAGGAAAACTAGAAAGAGAAAGAGGACTGCAACAAACGTCCTTTAGGAGGTCGCTTTAAGGTAAACATATTCTAGAAAATTATTCGGCATAAAACTTCACTATGGGGCTCCTCGCACAAAATCTTTGTATAAAAAATCTAGGTATACAGAAAATGAAAATAACCAGTAACTATCTAGGTATATGCTTCATTTTATATTTTATTAACAAGATTCTATGGGCTTACAGCCGATTCATATTATGCCAATTTTAAGGGGAAGTCAAATTTAAAATGACAATCAAAAAAATTGTCAAATGTGGCAATAAGTGGTCTTCCACTCTCAAGTCGGCTCACAGTGTAATCAAAAGCCACAGCATCGCGTGGCAGGGTTTACTAGTAAACATATAATTATATAATCATATAATCATGTAATCATATAATCATATAATCACACAATCATATAACCATATAATCATAGAACCATATAATCATATAATCATATACTCATATAGGCGAATGGTCATTTAGTCATGTAATTATATATTCATATTACATTTCATTTTAAAAATTGGTTAAAGACCTAAATTTCATAAATAAATATTCATCTCTTTAAGTTCTTTCATTCATTTTACGGTTTACTATCTGCATATCTGCTTCTTCCCAACCTACTTCAGTGTAGTTTCAAATGTTGCCAAAAATATCCATTCTATACCTATATCTTTAATTTCATTCGCCTTCCATTCTTCTCTGCTCTGCTGCCAATTTTCCTCAATTTATGCACCTACATATGTCTGTGTATGTCATATTTATACTCGCACGCTCTTCAAGCGTTAAATTGCTTTTATATTCATGTGTGGCTGGTCAGTTCAGTCGAGCATTATGTTGCTTTTTGATATTTCTTAGAAAATAAATATCAATATTTGTGTCTAGGTATTAGATTTTCCTCGAAGCAAGTATGTATTGTAGGTATATATAGATATGTATATACATATGTACGTGTATATTCGTGTATATATTCGCTTTAATAAGCAACCATATGCTATTGTTCATATTATTTGCGCGTCAAATTGGGCAGAAACATATTTAACGACTATTTGTTTATGAGATCGATCTGCCTTGCCTACATACATAAATATATAAATAGTTATAATGGGTTTTCTATATGCATATGTATAACTTGGCTCATTTCCGATTTGATTAGAGTTAAGTGTGGTGGGTACTGAAGGCATATAAATAAAAAAATAGTGATGGAGGTGGTATGGCCATCTCGAAGATGGAGAAGAATTGATGAGGACATGTGTAATCAATAGGGAAATATGAAATGTTTCATGTGCTTGTGCGTAGAGATCTCAGTTATTGAAGAGATTCTGAAATTGTTGCAAATTTCAATTCAAGTGCCCTCTTCAGAGAAAAAAGGATACAAATTTAAAAAAAAAAGTTCGCACACTTTCGCTTGAAATACCGTATTCACCTTTCGCTATGAAATATCACATTATTTTAAGCAACTGCTGCGTCTGTCATAGACAATAAAAAAGTTTAAAAAGTACAATAACAAAAACAAAAACGACAAACAGTGTAATAATAAACAACATTAAAAACAGCAACGTACGCTATTAAAAATGTTGACAACCAAAATTACAATCATATTAACTAGTGCAAACACGGTCGGCCATTGTCGTCTAAATGATTACAAATGCACAGTGGGTTAAGTTAAAACAAAAGCGATAAGCGATGAATAATGAATTATGAGTTATGGATGAATGATGAATGCGGAATTATGCATGATGAATAATGGATGGTCCAAGATGAATGATGAATAATGAATAATGAATGATAAATGATAAATGATGAATGATGAATGATAAATGATGAATGATGAATGATGAATGATAAATGATAAATGACGAATGATGAATGATCTATGATGTATGATGAATGATGAATGATAAATTATAAATGATAAGTGATAATTGATGAGTGATGAATGATGAATGATAAATTATAAATGATTAATGATGTATGATGAATGATGAGTGATGAGTGATGAATTGTCAGTGATGAAAGATGAATGATGAATGATGTATGATTAATGATAAATGATGAATAATGAATGATAAATGATGAATGATGAATGATGAAAGATGAATGATAAATGATCAATGGTGAATGATAAGTGATGAATGATGAACGATGAATGATGAATGATGAACGATGAATGATGAATGGTGCATGTGTATGATGAGTGATGAATAATGAATGGTGAATGAAGAATAAATGATGATGAATGAAGGGAAAAACGATTAAACAGATATTAAGGTCACCCTAAATTGGCCCACTGTGCTACGACCGTACACATATCTATCTGCCACCCATCTACCACCCACTTTATGGCTATCAACATTTAAATTAAAGTTGATTGTGGCGTCGGCTATTGCAAGCAATTTCATTTATATAAATACTTTCGCCAGACTGCACATACAAGCATGTACAAACATATGTATGTATGTAGACATTAAAAATAATGGAATTTCACAGTGGCAACAAAAAAACAGCTGTTACACCTTAATATTATTGCCATTGTAGCAGTTTTTGTCGCGATTTTTTTTTTGTTTGCAATTGTTGTTGCTTTTAATATTTCATACTAGTACTTTGTTTTTTTTTTCGCTTTAATAATTATTTTCATTGGTTTTGTTACTGTTATTGTTGCTGCAGCTGACATGCGAAATAGTGGGATTTTAATTGTTGCAACAATTTAACAGTCGACCGCAACATTTTAACACTGCAACAATGTTGTCGCCGGTGCTCGCTTTAACACCAACAGCAGCAGCAGCAGCAATAACAACAATAGCAAACAGCAATAGCAGAAACATTAAAAACCACTTAAATTATGATTCCAAAAATTAATTACAACAAAAACAAAAAAGCTGAACGGCAAACAGTTAAATTACTTACATATGTACTAAAGACCTGCGCAAGCTCACTCGCTTTTCTTTGAACACTGTGTGATTCGGTGTCATTGCCAATGTTATGCTTGATTCGGTTTAACATAAGATCAGCACTCGCACGACAGTATATGCTAGCATGAGTTGAGTGACAATGCAGTTTGCTCATTTCCATTTAGCCATGAACACACAGGCTTGAGTATATTTTCTGTGCCTTGCGAGTAGTGTGCGAGAGGACAGTAAAAGCACTAGAAAAATAAACGAATCAACCGAATCATTCTAGTTTGTTTGAGTGAATGCAGTGAGGTAAAACGACGCAGCAATGGAAGAAGCAAGTTTCTACTTATTTGTGTATACATACATATATGTACATTAATTTGATAGCTTGTACTTACTTGTACATACATACATTTGTTTTATTGTAATTATATTGATTAGTTAAACTAAATGAAATATATGTATATATGTATATGTGTGTATGTATATATTTTAATAAAATAAATACCCTGCAGGGAACTCATTAACTAGTGAGCAAAATTTCTAGTTACGAACTAGCGAAAAGGTGTCAAAAAGGAACTAGCTCCATTGTAGTTAGACTCTCACCAGTTCAGAAGGAGTGAATAGAGTCACCATTATAAGACACACATTGATTTGTATGCAATTTCGAATTGACAAAAAATTCATGTATTTTTTTCGTTCATCCATTTGCCATCGGGTTTGCATATTTCTACAATTCTCAGATTGTTAGTGAAGCATATCGTATCAAAAGTACAATTTGCATCTTCAATTAATGAAATGAAATGTTCGCTTAATTATGCTTTTCCGAACCCTCACTCTTATTTTTAATTTTTTTATTTTATTACTTTTTAAATATTTTTTTACATTTTTATTTAATGAATAAATAAAAAAAATAAAAAAAAAAATTATCACCTGCCTCGACACCGACAGGATTCGAACCCGCGCTCGCCAGATTGTGTGTCACGCGCGTTAGCCAGTGGGCCATCGCACCACTTGCATGAAGTGTGTCAAATGCTGCACTTAAGCGGCAGATGTAAAACTGTAGAATTTGTAGGTACTTGTCTAGTCCAGAACTATCGAAATTGTGCCAATAAACGAACTAGTGGAAACTGTAGAATTTAGTACTAGTTCGGAACTATCGAAAATGTAGTGCATAGGGTGACAATTGACACCGCCTAGGACATCGCCGTGTTAAATTCGCCAGTTGATAACATGCAAAAGAGATTTAGCTCGCACTAGTAGTGGCGAAAAATGCACTAGAAGCGACCTAGTTCGGAACTAGAGATTTTCGCTACAGGGTATTTACTATTATAGTTGTAGTAATAGTATTTGACTGATATACTAATTATATATGAATTTAGGTATGAGCTAGTATCCAATGCTACAATTTTACTATGTATTTCTTATTTCGCATTTTTTTAGTAAAGCGCTTTATGTATTTATGTATTTATGTATGTACATATGTATGTATACTATTATAATTCCTCTTTTACTCGCATTCGTTACGTATGTACATACATACATACATAGCTCAGTTGCATGTTTCAAGCCTTCCGAATCTATTGCCTTTCGAATCTATTGCCTTACGAATCATTTGTCATTCAACTCAATTGCTTTTCAAGTTATGAGTGAATGAGGGCATATCTCTTTTTGTTGACGTGCAGTGCAGAAACACTTACGCTCTATTTACAAGCTCTTTCGCTCACATGTTGAGCCAATGTTATGCAGATCGGCTCACGCCGTTTTATGCGAGTGGCTTACATCGTCAAATGAGTGAATCGTTGCAGGGGTTTAATATGTACATATGTTTATGCAAGCAACAGCAAGCCAATGGCGACACGGCACGGCACGGCACAGCTGCTGATGTTGCTGCAGCGCACATGTGCGGTGTTGCTGACCGCGGAAATATGTGTGGAAATGTGTGGAAATGTGTTATTTATTATTACAACAATGTGGCTGCAGATAATTATTATTTTTTGTTTGTTTTTTAATAAATGCAACCAACAGAGATTTTATTATGTTTTTTTTTTTGCTTTTTTTTTACTTTTTTTTTGGTTATTTGATTGGCGTAAAAATGGACAGTTAAAATGTTGACAGGCGCTTGTTGAAGCGTTTGACAGAGCCAAAGATTAGCGAAAGTTAGGTCGCACCTATGAACGAGAAAATTTTGGATTGAAAAACCACGGCTGAGACAATCTCTCTCGCGTTGAACAAAAAAAAAAAACACCAAAAAACAAAAAGACTACAGCAAGATATGATCATGTGATTTCAATAGCAACACTCTAGCAACATATTGCGGAGACTAGTTTTAGCTTTCTTGCGCTGAGTGGGTTGGTAATGCATATTAACCTTAAAAAAATTTCTTATACTAAACTTAAAGCTTTTTTTGATTCACAAGACTTTTCTCTCACTTTATAATTTATTATTTTCTAAAATTTATCGGTATTATTTGCTTGTATGTATACAAGTGTAGTAAACAAATGTTGTTAACCAAAGCAAAAATATGTAAGTACATCAACTTTCAGTAGCTACAAAAACTCAAACTAGATGTAAGCAACAACAACAAAGTTTTACCGTTTGCAATTTCACAGCTTATGCGCATGAGAAACTAGCTACAGTAGCATGTATGCCGTTTAAACGCCTATAATTATGCTTTAATTAATGTGTTTATTTTACTTTTCGCACAATTCGAAAAGCAGGCAGACATATAGAGGCCGGAAGAAAGCGAACTCGCTAGCAATAATTTTCAGCAAATGTGATAAAGTAAAAATGGTGCATGTATGTGTGTGCATATTGTACACAGATGCAACAGCTATAACTAATTACTAGAGCTCGGATAATAGGTGAAAATCAAACGCCTAAAATTATGCTACGTAATGTTTGTGAGCACATCCAGTGGCAAGTTTAAGGGTGGGTGGGGTTCATTCAGGTCTAAGCCCCCGTGAATGCAATTGGATTTTTTGCTTACTAGGATGCCAGAAAAATAAATTATTAAGGTTTTTTATGGGTTGCACGTGAAAAATTGCAAAGAAAGCTACAATAAATAAATATAATAATAAAGACTAATAATAAATAAGGTATATTAAATAAATATATAATTATAAAGAATAAAGAAAAAAATTAAAAATTTGTAGTGACTCGCTTAAATTTGAGACAAAATCTTCGCACGTGAAGGAAAAGCAATTTCAGTTTCAAACCAAATATATTTTGAATGAAAGTGAGGCAAGTGCATATTAGCAAATGGAATATATAATACAACTTTTTAATTTGTAGTGGTCTGACTGTAAACATTTGCATATTTTAGGTAAAAAAAACTTGATTTGAACTTTCCTATTTTTTCTTACGACCATTTCAGGGTTTACAATTTTCCAATTGGATTCTCGGCATAATTCCATATCTGTAAAAATGCAAATTTCTGTTGTGGTAAAAACTGTTCTGCAATTTTATTTATGAGTTATTGGAACATTAACTATGCCATAATTTACTTACTTTTCCCAAATTTTATTTTCATTACAGCTAGTTTTGTTTTGCTTTCAAAAAGCTTGACGATGTACAAAAATATAAAATACAAAATGTGTTCTTCATACTTTTTTTCAGTAAAAATGTCAAAGAAACTAAATCCCTCTTTGGCTTTATTTCATCACACCCCACTGTATGTTTATTCAAACTGCAAATTTGTGTAACATGATTAAGAACTTTTCTAATAAAATCTTCACCATACCAATATGCTACCCCTTTATATTTAAATTGTAATCCCGCCACTGAAAACAACCAAAATTTACAAAATGTAGCATTTTTTAGGCGCTTGATTTCACCTATTTTTCCGAGCTCTACTAATTACATACTTATGTATTTATATATTCATGTCTACAATGAATCTCCTTTTATGACACACAATTGTGAATTATGTTGTCATATCTCGTTTTAATTATGTACTCGCAGCTGATGTATGTATCTCTTTTTTGCAACACACAAATGAACATTCAAAAGTTCGGGGGAACTACGTAGTACAAAAACAAAAAAAAGTGATTAAAATTATCAGCATGTATAACTCAAACGCTCTCTCTTTCAAACCATGCTTTTCTCCTCAATGCCTCATGTGTTAAATGTCAATCATTTTATGTTTAGTGGTGAGTCTTGAGTCTCATTTTTACTCTGGTTCGTAATACAATCAGTTTGTTTGGTTTACGAGCTTATCCAAACAATATTTTGTGCTGCTTCAACATTTTACTACTCAGACCCTGAACTTGTTTTTTTTTTTTGGTTACACACATCAATTACCTACATGCATAACACTTAACAGCTTAGCATTGTTGGCCATTTTTAATTGTTCCCAACTAAAAATACAAACTCGAAAAAGTTTTAACGAGCAGCAAAATAGCGCTTGTCAGCGTCATAACTCCTGCACGCTAGAAAGTTTTGCGAGTTTTTATGGCGGCATAAGTATGTATAAGACCGTAATTACGTACGTCATAAAGCTATCCTATTCATCATAAGCTGGGCTAAGGACGGCGGGCGCTACGTCGGCGAGCTTCGTTTTTTTGACGGACAACTATTGTTAATTATATGAGCCTTTATGAATGTTGAAATATGGTTTTGATACCTAATTGCTTTTTTCAAATACTTGAATACATCTATTTTACTTCTATTTGGTATTTCATATTTGATATTTCAGTAAATGAAGACCATTTCTCTGAGAAATCAGAACTACACACGAGCGACTATTTATATGATTTAATGACTATATGACTATATGACAATATGACAATATGACTATATGACTATATGACTATATGACTATATGACTATATGACTATATGACTATATGACTATATGACTATATGACTATATGACTATATGACTATATGACTATATGAATATATGACTATATGACTATATGTCTATAAGACTATATGACTATATAACTATATGATTATATAAATATATGACTATATAACTATATGACTATATGGCTATATGACTATATGACTATATGACCATATGTATATATGAATACAGGAATATATGTTTTTGACATTATATTTCTTGTAGTAGGGTTTTACATTATGGTTAAATATATATTTGTGAATTGTACAATAAATGCTCTAAATACAAAATTTCAGAATTTTAGCTGCTGAATTGAGGAGTAACCTTGGGTTTTTTTAAAGTTGAGTAAAGTAAAAAAACAAGTCCCAAACAGCATACGTCTACGTTTTGGGTTATAACTTCTCAATTTTTGCAGCTAAAATTCTGAAATTTTGTATTTAGAGCATTTATTGTACACAAAGCGCTGTCGGCGAAATTCATCGGTATCGGATGACTATAACATAGAGAACCCATACCGCGCTTTTGGGCCAAGGAAAAAAGAGTGCATTCTAGTTTTCCTATACCGGAAGATAAATTAATATTCTAAAATACTGCTCATATATTGTATTGACATATCTTTAAGAAGTTTGCAAAAAAAAATTAAGACGTATTGTACACAAAAAGAGACAATCGCGAAAATATGCGATTTTGGGCATTCAGCCTCCATAACCGGAAATCAGGCTATATCTCGAAAACGGATCATCCGATTTTAGTTTCGATTTCATATCTGGATTCAACATAAAATTCTGCTTCAATTCGTTGTGCATATTGGCCTGGATATTTTTTTGTCGATTTTTGCCCAATTTTTATTTTCAAAAATTCGTCTTGGCTCATAAAAACCAAATTCCGGAACATCAAAATTAATTTTAGACAAATGTCGTGGAGGAGTTTTCTACTCAGAAAAATGAGAGGAATCCGAATTTCGATGGCGCGGTATCGATTAATTTCCCTCCATACAAATCGCCCCACCCTAATATACATACATATTTCTATAAATTGTTTCACAATTTCTCTTCATATGCAGCTCCTTTATCCTTCATATTCATCCCTTATTTAGTACCTAGATCATCACTCATAAATCATATTGATTTTATTTCAGAAGTATTCCCATGGTGCAAACAAATTGAGTCAAAATTCAATTACACTTCTAATAGCCTTAAAGTACTTGCAGTTTGAAATTGAATTTTAAATATTTAAAAAGTTAAAAGTATGTTTTACACTGAAATTCTCTTCTTTGGGGAAAGCAGCAAACAAAGGTACAATAAAACTGATGTGCAAAAATGTCACTTAAAGTGCTGAGAAATAATACAAAAAAAAAGAAGGAAAATGGAAACAAGAAAATCGTTTAGTGCAATTTGAAACAAGTGTTTATGCTGCGCAGCGCAGTTTCCGCGGTTGACGGAGTGACTTGGTTGACTCTGTTGTTTGCAATGCTGTCGCTCATTTGTATTTTGTTGTTATTTTGGTTGTGCGAAAATGCACTCCAGCGGGTCTTTGTTGACAATTTTCAGCGTTGATTGTGTGAGCTTCAATTTAATTTTTGGCATCATTTTTTATTTGTGCTTTGTTTTTTTTTTCTTTCTTTTCTTTGCTTTATTTCTGCTTATTCTGGCATTTGTCTTGAGCACGAGGTTAGTTTAGCGATGAACGGCAGGTCACAAAGGAGTAGGCAGTAGAGAGCAGATAATAGATAAAAACAAAGAAGTCGGATAAGAAAGCAAAGTTAGAAAATGTTAGCAAAGCAATGCGAACAATAGCAAAATTAGAAAAATTAAAATGAAGAAAAATTAAAAAAAAAAAAAAATATAAAACAAAATGACAAAATTTAAAAGCAAATAAGGCAAGTTCCACGCGGACTGTCTGCGATAAATCTATAGTTTTAGAGAAAACAGAAATTATATATTTTACTGTGCTAGAAATGGCAGCGATTGTTTGTGTTTATAAAAAATCTGAGTCATTTTATATGATTCATTTTTCGAGTCATTTTCCTTACATTTATCATCTCACATCCTTTTTATTACTTTATAATTTTTTTTAAATTTTTTTGTTTTTAAAAGAGTTGTGTCGTTTTGTATGATTCCTTTTTTGAGTCATTTTCTTTCCATTTATAATCTCATATCTTCTCCATTATACATAAAAAAACTAATTATTTTTGTGAGAGCCTTTTTTTGAGTCATATTAATGAGTCATTCTTACTGAGCCAAGCTTTTGACTTTTGGCGTACTGTTTTGCTTGTTTTCAAAAGGTAATATTTCCGTAATTTTTCATTTTACTTAAAACAAAAAATGATTAATTTTAAACGAGCCATTTTGGAATCATTTTTATTTCGCCATATTTTTCAACCAATAGCTTAGTTTAGAACCAACCAGTAGCTTATTGTGACCAACATTTTATGAATAATTTCTTGACACTTTTTTGAGTCATATTAATTGATAATTTTTTTAGTAATTTTTATGGAATGTTTTTTTTTTTTTTTGAATTTTGTGATAGTATTTTAATTTTTTGAGTCACGTCCATGAGTCATCAGCCAGTCATTTTAATTTAATTATATTTTATCTAAACTCATTAATTCATATTAATGAGTCCTTGTGATTGAATAATTTTTTTTATAATTTGAGTCATATTTATGAATCTTTTTTTTAATGTTTCAGCCAAAATTATCTGCCACAACGAGTCATTTTCATCTAATCTCATTAATGAGTCATTGTCATTGCATAATTTTTCTATAATTTGAGTAATATTTATGAATAATTTTTTTATGTTTTGGGCCATAATTATGAGTCATAAGCGAGTCATTTTTATTGAATTATTTTTTCACCTCAATAGCATATTTTGTACTTTTCTACACTCACATGCATGAGTCATTTTACGAGTCATTGTTATTGAATAATTTTTTATCTGGCATCCAGCATTTCTATCGAATTTCAGAACACATTTAAAATATATTTCGTTAACATAAGTATGGATTTGTAACAGCTATTGCGGAATTACAGCTAAGGGGAGCAAATTACGAGTAGTTTCACAAAAAAACTAAAAAAAAAACTCCGCCAAACCAAATCAAAATGACAGACAATAACTATAACAACTGCGAAAACAAGCAAAAGTTATTCCCACAAGCTAAGACCAATGACCAAACGCTATTTTGTGGTGGCGATGTGGCCGCTCTGCTCCATTCATTCATTTACAATTTTCGCCAGCAATGCGATGGGGAAAACAATGCTAGATTTCTTTGTTATTGCTGTTGTTGTTGTTGTTGTTGTTGTTGTTGTTGTTGTTGTTGTTCTTGTTGTTGTTGCATGTGATCACCCAAATGAAGTTTACTTTTAGCGTTAACATTAAATAAATCGTTTATTGCAAATTGAAATGAAAGAAAACTAGAGGCAAGTGATGGCAATTGCGGGTAGTTGGTCGTTTGGGGAGGGAGCAGATAAATAGAAAATTTCAAATTTCAAATTTACCTTAATGTTAGCACAAATAGGGTATTTATTTTATCTTTTCTTATCGAAATTGAAATTCTTACACACCTGCTGAAAATTGTTAAGCATTTCGTTTGTGTTTAACTATTTTTGTGCTTTTTGTTTGTTTGTTTGTATTTTTTTTTTTTTTCAATTCACTGATTATGGCTAAATTATGCAGATTTTAAGAGCTTTTCTAACATTTCATTGTTTATTTTGCCGCAATGAGACTACGCGTCAAATGTAATTTCCTTTAGTGGTGTTTTTTTATTTAAAATGCAAATATTTTTGATTTTATTTGTGTGTACTTAATTTACACAATAAATACACGGATTTAAATTTCTAAATGTGATAACGACTCATTACGAAATTTTCTCGCAACTTTGAAGGGAAAGTCATTCCGGTCATAGACCCAGCTTTAGGTACGACAAAGACAACTGTGCCGCAGACCTTCCTTCCTTATCTGGCATGTAACCGTCTATACGATTCCAGTTGTTTCTGTTTCGTGCAGCATCGCTGTCCACTTGATCTGCCCAACGCAGTGGATATCTCCCTTTTCTTCTGCATTCAGCGGGTTTCGATAGAAATGCTTTCTTGGCCGTAGCACCTTCATCCATTCTCACGACATGACCTGCCCAACGCAGCCGCTGGATGTTTATTCGCTGAACAATGTCGATGTCTGCGTCCACCTCGTCGTTAAATCTCCGTCGATACTTGCTCTCGCCAACGCGCAAAGCTCCATAAATTTTCCGAAGAACTTTCCCCTCGAATACTCCAAGTGTCATCTCATCTGATTTAGTTGACCGTATCGCAAAAAAAAAGTCCGCGGTACGCTCCACCAAATGATGTATTCCCGGAAAAAAATTTTATATAATTTTTGGACACCGCTGGACGTCACTCAAATATGTACATTTTTTTCATATGTTCGGCATTTATCTCTAAGTGTAATAGGTACATCAATATCTTCGGATTGCGAGGAGGGTTTCTACTATATAATCGTATTAACCTTATGTGTGCTATTGGGGTCACTACCACACAGAACTTAGTTTATATCAACTTAATGTACATTTTTAATGCCTCCATTTTTTGATGACGTCAAAAGCGATTTATAATTTGCAAAAGAAATATTTCGATCACTAAAGCAGCACACGAAATACTTAAAACATATTCAACATTCTGAGGAATAAATGTTTTGCGCTTCCTGTGCTCCTTTGGGTTCATTTTATAAAGACCTTTTCTGAGGACACCCCTAGTGAAATTTATGCCGAATAATTTTCTAGAATATTCTAAACCTCTAACTCTACCAGGAAAAGCTTATTTTGTCCTCTTTTTTAGAAAGTCTGAAAAAGTAGTAATTAAGGTCGCTAGAGGGTTAAAATGTTCTAGTTAGAATATTATTCACCATAAAACTTCACTAGTGGTGAAAAAGCACTCAAATTTAATAAAATTTGTACCTATAATTTGTTTAAATTTTTTTCTCTCTCACTACCTACTCTATTTTCTACTACCTATACAAAAATACTGAATTTTCCAATCAATCAAATAGCTATTTCAGCTGCAATAAAATCCAATAAACATAGTTTAAATGAAAATTACACTCAAAGCAAAGCAAAAGCAAAGGCATTGAATAAATGAATGAAGCAACTTCCTCACTAAAACTATTCGATAAATGGAAAATTCATTTGCTAGAGTTGAACACAAAGAACTCCATTAAAAGGCAATACAAAATACAAAATTCTAAATACAAAGTATACTCTGTGTATTGGCGAAAAGTTAAATTACACGAGAGTTGGGCATTCGATATTCGTTACTTATGCTTTGCCATGTAATTTTTGTTTTTGTTTTTTATTGTTAAAAAAAACTTTTTCTCTCACAATTTCTTGCTGCATTGTGGCTAGAAAGTGTTTAAAAAGCATAGAACGGAAACATTTTTCGCTTTTTGTTTGATATTTTTGAGTTTCATGACAGGAGGCGAGAGGGGGAGAGAGAGAGAGAGAGAGAGAGAGAAAGAGGGAGAGAGAGAGGAGCTATGTCGATACAGGGTGTATTTTTAATTTTTTGTGATCAAAGCGAAATCAAACCTAGCAGGCAGAGAAAGAAGCGCAGGAAGGAATCAAGACAAATACATACTCAACCAACTCTAGCAAAATTTCAATTAATTGCAGTGAGCGGACTCGGCGCATTCTTTCTTCGATGCTCTAGATACATACATACACATAAACATATTTTATTCAACGCATTTTTTTAGCAGTACGCTTTTTTTGCTGATAAACTATTTGCCAATTTGAAAAGTTGTATTCGCGCATTGAAATTT
This sequence comes from Urophora cardui, assembly GCA_960531455.1. NCBI lineage: Eukaryota > Metazoa > Arthropoda > Insecta > Diptera > Tephritidae > Urophora > Urophora cardui. The sequence goes on along the minus strand of OY482673.1, from coordinate 112,469,845 downwards.
TTTTTTACCTCTGGCAGCATAGAAATCGCAACGCGAAGCGTAGCTAAGTAGATGGAGCAAGGAGAAGCGAGTGAGTGAGCGCGGCAGCATAAATTTTGTTATTGAGAAACATATTTGCAAAACATTTCGCTAAATAGTTTGAGAGTTAAAATCGCAAACAATTTGGAAATTAGTTTGAAATTTGTTAACATTTGTCGCACTCAAAAATTTAATAGAAAATATATGTATGTGATAAAAAGCGGCGAATGGCTTGAGAGCCAGTGTGTGATGAAAAGAGAGTTGTATACCTACTATGTAGAGCGGAGATGTGAGGAGAAATTTAGTTGAGATGCTATTTAACCCTTTCCTTCCCATGGTAGCCATATGGCTACCAAATAAAAAATCTATATTTAAACGTCTTGCTACGGAATTTTTTTCTATTTAAAAAAAACAATGCTTAAAGCCAACATTGCTTAAATGATTTAGCCCTCAATATTTCTGATTATACATTGGCAAACATTGAAAATTTTGACACTTATTTAGCAACCCACTTGCCCTTTGCATTCGGCTGGTTTATAAGTTTCTGACCAATAAAATATATACAATTAATTTATTTATTCGTACAAAAAAAATATTTTCGTGTAAGTTAATGCTTGAAAAATACATTTTAGCAATAAAAATGTGAAAAGTGTAAGTAAGAGTGAATATATTTGCTAAAATTGATTGGTAACCATATGGCTACATTGGGATTTAATGCATACAAAAAGTTACCATTTGAACATATTTGGTAGTATGAAGTTCATCATGTATTTATACTTTTTTGCGTCACTTGCTCTGAAACAAATAAAAATAAATTTTTTTTTTTAACTAAATGTCAAAGGAAAGTGCCCTGTTAAAGGAATCCCTTGAGATTTATCACCGTGGGTGACCGAAATATATTGGGAAAAATAAAATTGTTAAACATTGTTTCAACTTAACCTGCGTAGAGCAACTACATTATTTTTTTATGTTAAACACAAAGCAACATTACATTATTTATATTTAATTCTAGAAAATTAAGTCCTGCGGTTGCAATATTTGTATATTTTCTTTTTCTAGATTGGTAATGGCCAATGGCCAGCCCCATCATACTATATGTCTGAAATTGGTCTTTTAGTACATGATTTCGTCTCCGTTTTTGGAATTGGACGGTTGCTGTTTTGATCAGATGGCATTTCTCTTTTTTTGTCGTTAATAAAACCAGCATTTATCATCCTATCTGCAATTTCCGCGTTGAACTCCAGCAAAGATATATGAGTGGGGTGAACCTAAGCAATATGATGGTTGGACTTTATAGGTCAAAATTGGAAACAAAAATACTAATTACGCATATTTTATCACGTCCCAGATGTTTGCTAAAGGCAGAAGAGAAGGTAGACCTCCACTGCTTTGGGAAGATCAGGTGAAGACTAACTCGTCCTCCCTTGGTATATCCAATTGGTGCCAGGCAGCACTAAGCAGAAACGACTCGCGCGCTCTTTTTGGACTCGCCCAAATCTTTTAGATGGTTACGCGCCAATTAAGAAGAAGACGTTTGTGTTGTCAATTCCTGGTTATTTCATAAGAGGAATTGCATACAAAAGAAAATGCCGACAAAAAATCGTTTCTAGAGTTCAAAGCAGAAGTTGTTGATGGGATGATAAATGCTGCTTTTATTAACAACGGCAGAAATAGGGGAATACCATCTCATGTAAACAGCAACAGTCCAGTTCCAAAACACACAAAAACAGAGGAAATCCGGTACTAAAAGACAGATCTCAGACATGCAGTATGATGGTGCTGACCATTGGTCATTACCGATCTATAAAAAGGAAAACGCAAATATTGCAACAGCAGGACTTGGTTTTCTAGACATAAATGTACAAAATTTAATATTGCTTTGTATTTAACATCAAAAAATATTTTTTTTTTTTATTTGTTTCATAGCAAATGATGCAAAAAATTATAAATAAATGATAAACTTCATACAACCCAATATGTTTAAATTTGTAAGCATTAATTCCCAATGTAGCCATATGGCTACCAAACCCTACCACCCACTGGAATACAGATATCAAAAAAATTTTAATGCAGGATCATTTTAAATGCTATTTATACTAGAAAAAACCATTGTTTGATTTTTTTCTACATCTGCTTCTTAATTTGGGAAGGAGAGGGTTAAAGCGACGCCTTTAATTTTTTCTTCAATGTTGCCAGCATCCCAACGTAGTGGGGAGTCTCTCTTTTCTTCTAACTTTAAGTCGGTTTCAATAGCTTTCAGGCCGGAGCACCTTCATCTATTCTCACGATATGAGCTGCCCAACGCAGCCACTGAATCTTTATTCGCTGAACAATGTCGATGTTGGCGTAAGGCTCATCATTATATCTCTGTAGATACTCGTCATCGCTAACGCGCAAAGTTCCATCTCATCTGATTTTGAAGCCGTACATGAGGACTGGAACGATGAGTGTATAACATGGGCGTACGCCAGCAGTTGCACACTCTGGTGATACACTCAGAAAAAAAATCATCAACACGATTCATGTAAAATTAACACGATCGATCTTTATACATAGAGCAGCAACAATTTTTTCAAATTACACGGTGTTTGAAATATGATTTTTGCTTTGTAACTGTCATCTGAAAATTTGGTAAATTCAACCAAATTTTATTGTTGATACAACATTAGGAAATTTTAAAATATACAAGATGATTCAAATATAAAATTTTATTCCTAAATGTCATTTGGAATTTGGTTTATTTAACATGATGATAGTGTCAATATAAACTAAAAACAAATGTTAGAAAAATGACGTCCCAATTTTAGTGTTAATGCAACATGAAAACAAATGTTAAAACAACAAGAACCACAATTAACAATAAAAGTTGGTTGATATAACACGAAACAATGTTCAAACATAAACGTCATTTGGAATTTTGGTTTATTCAACACGATGATAGTGTCAATATAATCTAAAAAAAGTGTTAAAAAGAACGTCAAAACTATTTTGAAACATACACAATTTTTTCAACGTTTGAAGTTCTGCTGTTCGTGCAAACCACAAACAAATATTATTTTTTTTTAACAAAAAGAAAATTTTGTGCCGTGGCAATGATGGGAGTTTAGCATCATTGGCAGTGCGTGATAATGGTTTTTCTATTTATATTTTTAGTTCGCAGGTAAGTTAAAAGTGGGTTGCATTTTTGTTTCCAAAAGTTTTTAATGTTCAATATTCTATTTTTCCTCTTCATAGTTTGCAATTTTTCCCACGAAGAGATGTTTAGCGAATGGAGTCTTTCACGCAGCATGCGGTCTTTATCCCGTTGCATTAGCGGCCAAACATTACTCGGTGCCAGTGATAGTAAGTACTATCGCCCATGTATAAACTATTCGTATGAGAAAGACGCTTTCAATTTGGTCGGTTGTGCGGGTGATGTACTCGAATATGCTTTATTGATCTGATGATTATATATTTTATGTTTTATATGTTTTTTTTATTAAAAAAAAATAAATTGTAAAATCAACAAGACTTTCTAGTTAATTTAACAATAAATTTGAGGTAGAATCAAAAAGATGTTATTGTTAATTCAACAGGACCATTTCGTGTTAATTTAACCAGCTTAAATTGTAGCATTAACTAGTTAAAATTGTAAAATCAACAGGAAGACTCAATACTTTTTAGTGTTAATTCTACAGTTGTCATCCTGTTAAACTAACACTTGACAGTAGTATTAAATTTACACGATTACATGATGGCATACATTAAGCATTGTGTTGAAAAAAATTAACCACAAAATTTGTTGATTTTTGGTTGATTTGACACTATTTTTTTTCTGGGTGTACAAGATGCTTTCTGTTCGGTTAAGTTCTGCAGCGCGAATTATCTTTTTCAGCATCAAGTTGAAGACATCACACGAAATGGAATCACCTTGTCTGAAATCTCATTTGGTCTCGAACATCTCGGAGAAGTTCTTCCCCATTCTGACGGAGCTGGTGTTTAGGCAAAGGCATTTGACATAGCCGTATAAGTTTTGCAGGGCAACCAAATTCAGACATTGCGGCATATAGGCAATTTCTATTCGTGCTATCAAAAGCGGCTTTAAAATCGATAAAGAGATGGTATGGTGTGTTCGCTCCTTTTTCATGGGTTTTTTTTTCTAGGATTTCACGTATTGTGAAGATCTGGTCGATGGTAGACTTAACAGGTCTTACCAGAGTAAGCTTAATAGCGAAAATGTTATATTGTGTTACGTTCGTTTAGCTTAAGAAAGTGACAAACTTGACTCTTGACTAGAGCTCGGATAATAGACGAAAATCAAACGCCTAAAATTATGCTACATAATGTTTGTGAGCACATCCAGTGGCAAGTTTAAGGGTGGGGTGCATTCGGGTCTAAGCCCCCGTGAAGGCAATTGGATTTTTTGCTTACTAGGATGCCAGAAAAATAAATTATTAAGGTTTTTTGTGGGTTGCACGTGAAAAATTGCAAAGAAAGTTACAATAAATAAATATAATAATAAAGAATAATAATAAATAAAGTATAATAAATAAATAATAAATAAATATATAAAATTAAAGAGAATAAAGAAAACAAGTAAGGAAGCCTAAGTTCGAGTGGAATCGAACATTAGATACTCAGCTGTATGCGTTCATTGTTTGTTTGCGTTTGATGGAAACACGGTGTATTTTATATAAAGCGAGTGCTGACTAAAGTGGGCGTAGCCACGCCCATTTTCTAAATTTTTATCAGTCATCCAACTAAGCTTATGAATATTATTCTTTGTGCAAAATTGCATCCCTTTATGAGTTACAAAGTTGTCACGTTACATATTCCCAAAGGGTGTTCCAGAAATATCTTTGTTAAAAAGTAGGCGTGGTCATAAACCGATTTCAATAAATTTTTGCGTGTCTATTAACACAAGTTATAAAAATGTATAAACCAAGTTTCGTCATAATATCTCAATTATTTGTCGAGTTATGGGCTCCGAAATCTCGTTGATTCCTTTGTCTGAAAAGAGGCGGTGCCACGCCCATTTTCCGAAATTTTTCTATTTTTTGTTTCCGATCTATTGTAGAACTCATGCCACAAAATTTCAATGAATTATCTTTATATTTGACAAAGATATCGCTTAAATTTTTTTTTAGGTCACTTTATAATACCCATATATAAAAGTGGGCGTGGTCGTCAACCGATTTTGGTAATTTTTCGTCCAAATATTTGAGTATATCACGCCTACCAAATTTCATCGATATATCTTCAACGGTTTCTGAGTTATGACTCATAAAACTTTCAATGTTTGCCCCTTAATAAGTGGGCGTGGCACCGCCCATTTTCCAAAATTTCACCATATTTCTTCATAAGGGCCTGAGCTCAATACGTTTGTGAAATTTTATCACTCTAGCTCTATTAGTGACTGAGATACAAAATTTCCGATTTTTACTATATAGGGGAGGTGGGCGTGGTCATGGTCCGATTTCGCCCATTTTCAATACCATCCGTTCCAGTCTTGATACCAACTTACATTTCAAATTTCATCAAAATATCTCAATTTTTGCGCAAGTTATCGTGCGCACAGACGGACAGACGGACAGACAGGGCTCAATTGATTTCTCTTTTCACCCTGATCATTTTGATATATATAAGTCTATATCTATCTCGATTATTTCATTCTGTTACAATTAGGGTTGCCAGACGTACTGATTTGATCAGTACAATACTGATTTTTCGTGTTCCGTACTGATGGTTTTAAAAACCTTAAGAAATACTGACTTTTTGGATTTTTTACTGATTTGTACTGATTTTTAGCCGACACTAAAAAATTCATTTTTATCACCATGCACTGTTTTTAATTTTACAACTGTTTTCATTTGAAGCAAGCACCCAGCACGCCGAGGTTTCGGGGTAATAATGTGTTATGTTGTGTATGTGCGCTCTAATCATCAACTTAAGCGTAACCACCTCTCACCGATGACGAAAATGTGTCAGAATTTCATCGGTGTTTTGCCCGTAAGCATAACCACGGCATAACCATGAAACAATAAGGAAGGAGGAAGCAGCGCGAACGTTAAATGTCATAGAAACATGATTGACAGTTAACGATACGGAAACAAAAATAAAATGCCAGTAATATAGACGATTTTTTCCGCATATATTGTTATTTTTTTTTAGAAGGCAATGTACTGATTTTTTCGGGAAAGGTATCTGGCAACCCTAGTTACAATCCACCGTTAGGAAATCAAAACTATAATACTCTGTGTACTAGTACAGCTGAGTATAAAAATTAAAAATTTGTAGTGACTCGCTGAAATTTGAGACAAAATCTTCGCACGTGAAGGAAAAACAATTACAGTTTCCAACCAAATATATTTTGAATGAAAATAATATAAAATTTCTACTCAAAAAAAAAACAAATTTTACTGAAAAATTGGCGAATTTTCCAGAATTTTGCACAAACTTTTTAACTTTAATATATTTGGTTTCTGTTATAGATTTTTTTTATGTAACAAAGTAAAATTATTAAAAACACATAAATAAATATATTTTATGAACAAAATCACTTTCTGTTCTGGCTTTATTTCATCCCACACCACTGTATCTATATTATTATTACGCTAACATAAATTTTGTTCCATATTCTCCGTCGAAACTACTGAACCGATTTTAAAACTAAGCACACTATTAGAAAGGTATTGCTCTCAAATAGAACTGCGCCAATTTTCATGAAAATTGGTTGGAAAATGCGTCCACAATCGTCGTTGGAAAATTGCCGTGTGGATGTTGTTGCATGCTTTTGCACACAACAGAGCTGCTCAATGCGCAAGCATATGTAGCTGACTTTGTGCGTTTTCACCAAACTTACCATGCAATTCTGAACATGTTTGGCTGGATGTGGTGTGTAGTTTCAAAGAAGTAGAAACGTAAAAAGGTAGCAAAAGCACTACAACAAAAACATAAGGTCAAGTAATAAGAAGAATAAAAAAGGATAAGTAGGAAAGAAATTAAGTAAAGAAAAGAGCAGAAATAGAAAGAAAGAAGTAGGTAAGAGAATTATGAAAACGATTAACGACAACAACACCAACAACAACAACAACAGCAAAATAGTAGCAGTGAAAGTAACAACAAAAGGAGCAGCATCAACAGGAACAACAACAAAATAGTAACAGTGACAATAACAACAAACAATTATACAAAAAATATAGTTGCACCTTAGTATGACTTCTAGAAAAACTGTCGAGTTTCGACAGTAGGCAGCACTCTAGTATTTACTTACACTGTATAACATGATTAAGAACTTTTCTAATAAAATCTTCACCCACCATACCAAAAAAAATTTGCAAATTGTAGCATATTTTGAGGCGCTTTATTTCACCTATTTTTTCGAGCTCTACTCTTGACTCTTAATCGTTAGTCTATGTTCGCCATTCACTGGCCAGCCAGTCTAATCTAATCTAAGCTACCAAGAAAAAAAGTATTATTTTCCAACTATTTAACCAAACTCAATTTGCCACACGTGCAAGTGTACTTAAGTAGTCACCTACCTGCACATGTCTATAGTTGCAAAGTAAATGCGAACGCACAAACAAAATGTTAAAACACGTTAAGCAAACAGTGAATGATGAAAAAATAAAACAAATATTTGTGCGACGACATTTCGATTATATTTTTATTGACATGACTAGGCAAATATTTATTTATTTATTGATATATGTGTGTGAAAATAAAGTAGGTAAACAAAGCAGAGGGTATTTGCGACTTAATCGAAAAATACTTTATATGGGCAAAAATGTGGTCACTTATTGTGGCAGATGGCAGATAACAGCGACTCATTTCTATTTGAAAGCCATGATAAAAGTAGGGGAAATGTAGCATACCTGCAGGCGCAGAAGCTGATACTGCGATTTCCGTGGTTTTGGCGTGTAGCAAGTGTAGCATATTTTTTTGGACAGAAATAAGTATAAGGTAAGTGTACATAATTCCGTGATAGTACATTATTCCGTGATAATCGTTTATATTCGTTAAAATAAGGAATTGATACAATATGTAACCAAATAAAATGTTATAGCATATTATTTTAACTTTAAAGTATATTAATTTCTAATTTCGTCATAATTTTAGAGCTTACTGATTTAATAAAACCACTTTAAAACCGACAGGTCAGAAAATTAGCACAATACAGGAAATTTCTTAAGCGAATGATTAAGGAGTATCGAGTATTTTCTTAAGGCTATAAAAATTTACTGGTTAAGATTTTTATCAATATTATATATATTTTGTGATTCAATAGGCATATAGCATTTGTTTTTGTAACTTTCAACCTTATTTCAATAGTTATTTTTTTCTTAAAAGTAAATTTTCTTTATCACGGAATTAGGGACATCTTTAATTTGCCCATGTACATAATTCCGTGACTACCGCGGAATTAGGAAATTTTAGTACTTAATTTTTTCTTCTTTTAAATAGCTTTTTTGAAAAGAACCAATGGTAATAAAACATTTTTCCATTAAATAGAATCCTAGAGAAATGTTTGACCTAATTCCGTGATATAGATATTTGAACATATTCGCTAATATTCAACTTATAAATGACTGGCGATACTATCACGGAATTAGGGTCTTCATACTGTTCCTTATTCCGTGATACACATAACAATAACATTTACGTTTTATGTTTTTTGTACTTTCTTTGTCTTTCGTTTAAGTTTGTATCTCAATGTAGTTCTTTGACATTAAAAAAATTTTAATGAAATTTAATTTTATTATGATTTTGCCCTTTTTAAACGGTTTTATTTAGCTCACCCCGTTTGTTTTATTTATTATTAATAAGTACATATCTGAATTTTTATAAAACAAAAATTAGTAAACTAGAAAAAACGTTTATTTTTTTTTTTATTTTTTTTTTTGGTTATATTTTATTTTTTATTTTTTAGAAACTATATTTTTTTTTAATTTATTTTTTTTTCTAGTTTCTAAAAAATAAAAAATAAATTATAACCTGGGCCTGTGCTCGTTAAATTAAATAAAAAAAATTAAATTTTTAATAATTTTTTTCTTTATCTAAATTTATTTTGATAATAAATACAAATTTCAATTTCATATAAATAATAAAATAAATATTTAAGTCTAATATATATATATATTGATTTGAAAAAATATTTTTTGGGCATTTTGCTACAAGGCCGGAATTAGGTAAATTTATTCACGGAATTAGGGACATGAGCCAATTTTTGTCCCGGAGACATTTGCATGTACATAAAATTTTAATTAAAATAAATATTAATTCTAGTTATTTTAATTTTTTAGCAATTGAGAATAAGCCTCAATGCATCAATTTATTTGCAACATATTAATTTTTCAGTTTGTGGTGTATAGTTTAAGCTCCAAAAATCCTGGAATTCAGAAAGTCCTTAGTATCACGGAATTATGTACATTTACCTTATGTATGTGGTATTTCTAATAAAGGCGGTGTACTATTTGCTGCCATAATTATTTGCAAAGGCTAGCCGAAAAGAAAGATACAAAAAGTGCCACTAAAAACTGTGCAGACCTAGAAAATGATTTATATTTAAAACATGCAAAAAAAGGCGCCAAAAACTACATGAATGTGTATAAAGCAAACGTGCAATTTGGAGTTGCTTAGCAAACAGAAAAAAAAAAAAAACAGCAGCCAGCTACCACTAACAACCCCAGCACTTACAAAGCCTTTAACGCTTGACCGCAACAACAATTTACTTTCAAATAATCAAAAAATATGTAACTACTAAAAGTAATAAAGGGCAAGGCACACGCGCGCTTGCTTTGTTGTTAACTGCAAAAGTTGTGGTCGACTTTTAGGGGCATTTTCATATCCTGTGTGAGTGTCGACGGTAGTCTTTTTTCCCCGTTTGCTGATTGCAATGCGATTTACTTGCCCAAAGCCCAAAGGCTGTTGATTGTTGACTGTTGACTCTTGGCTATGGCTATGACTCGCTGCTTGGCTGCTTGACACGAGCGTATGTATGCCGTGCGAGATAGTGAAAAGGGCATCAAAAGCTGCCACCAGTAACACCATCGGTGGCTACGTGTAAATGCTGATAAAATGAAATGAAAATGTCCAATGTTATATACGTATGTACATATTTGCTCACACAGTCACAATGTCACACCATTTCCGTTGTCCGTCAGGGCCAGCGGCCACTGGTCAGCTATAACATTTTACACGCTTAGCGCTCCCCTCTATGTAGTGTTGCATTTGCCATGGATGTATTTAGTAGGTATGTATAAAAAATATGAATATGTATTTCTTTGTGTTGGACTTTTGCTGCTTTTTTTTCCCAGATATTTTAGACTTTGGCGCATTCAATTTGTATGATTCATCTGTGCATATGTGTCGAGGTGATAGGGTTCATGTAGTAGCTTTAGGAGGCCACAAATCGCTATTGTCGCAAGTTTTATGGTGGCATATTCTTTGCAGTATTTTGGTAATTTTATACTATTTTTTGTTACTTATTTGCTTGCTGCATATTTTTAGGGAGCATTTCACAGTACGGAAAAATTGTGAGCTAGTTTGTGCTGGAAAGCGCAGACCGAATATGTGTGATGCTTCTTATGTGGCCGTGCGGATCACTTTTGTCGAGCAATTACATAGAGTGAGTAAGAGAGAGAATGAGAAGGAGAGGGTGAGGGTGAGGGAGAGAAAGAGAAAGAGAAAGAGAAAGAGAAAGAGAAAGAGAAAGGGAAAGAGAAAGAGAAAGAGAAAGAGAAAGATAGAAAGGGAGTGAAGCGGAGACCGCTGAAGAACTTCACAAACCAACTTTGGCTTCTCAAAACGCAGTTTTGCTTCCATTTAAATCACAAATGTTGTGACGGCTTAGAACAAAGCTCTCTCTTTCTAAGAAGTTTCTACGAGAGACCACTGAATTGTTTCATTTTTATAATTTTTAATTACACAGTCCAACAAATTTACAAAAATTTTACTCAACACGAACAAACGCTATGAATTATGAAAGAGGATGTCTCCCAGACCAACTTTGCCGAACAGTGTACTAGTCCAGAGGGTCCGAGTTTTTTTTTAGAGAGTGTTAAAATTTTATGGTTTTAGCTGGAGGTGCAATTATTTGATCGAAAATATCTTATAAAAAATGACCTCAAATGAAGTTTTTGAGCTCAGACTTCTTCTACAGAATTTAATAAAGAATTTCTTTGCCGTAGACATTAACCCTCTAGCGCCCATGCTAATGGCTGTTTTTAACCCTTGTTTTAAAATATATAGAAAATATCAATTAAGGGAGGATCTAAAGAAAAAAAAATGCATCTAATGTGTATACATATAAAATTTGTTGCATATTTAATGGCGTAATTTGTGATTATTATATCCTGTTGTCTTTTGCGTTATTTGTACAAAGATTTTGTCTGAGGGGACCCCTAGTGAAATTTTATGGCGAATAATTTTCTAGAACATTTTAACCCTCCATCTACATCTGTTTCCAAACAAGAGTTAAAAACAGCCATTTACGTGGGCGTTAGAGGGTTAAAGTCTACCGCAAATAAATTCCTTATTAAATTATGTAGAAGAAGTCCGAGCTCAAAAACTTCATTTGCGGTCATTTTTTATAAGATATTTTCGATAAAGTAATTGCACCTCCAGATAAAACCATAAAATTTTAACCCCTTTAAAAAAAAAAAAAAAACTCAGACCCTCTGGACTAGTACTCTGTTCTGCAAAGCTGGTCTGGGAGACATCCTCTTTCATAATTAATAGGGTTTGTTCGTGTTGAGAAATCACTGTTGGACAGTGTTATTATTTATATTTTTATTGTTTTTCTTCACACACAAAAATGCATTTAAAGAGGGATTTGTAGCCTGCTCTTCTGGGAGCGCATGTTTCGACGCATTCTGATGGTTTCTAAAATTCTGCTGGCGAAAACATTACATGTTTACCTATCCGGTTGAATTTTTCATAACAGAAACTGCTTCTCTCTCTCTTATACTAAACACTTCAATGCATGTTGGTAATACTTTTATTTTATTTATTGTTTCAAAAAATCTATGTATTTGAATCTCTGGAGACTGTGAACATGATAAACAAAGAAATAAAATTCATGCAAACGCAGCCTAAAAAATACTATTATTTTTGTTTCCTTCAAAACTCAGTATAGACACGCTTTTCGCAAAAAAAAATAACACGATTTTTTTTGTAAATTCACAACCACCGTTGTTATGGTCGTCACGTAGCTTATGCGCCGTCACGCCGCTAACGATTCTCATGCGTATCAACTCACATGACGCGCATTTGCATGCAATAAAACAAATGTGTGTATGTAAATAAATAAGTAAGTAAGGTGTGCATTGAAACATTACAAATTCGAAATATTTAAGTTATGCTAAAGCCAAAAAATTGGATTAAGCAATGTTGCGAATTTCGCAAAACGCCTAAAAGTATGCAAAGCTTTTTAGGCATTTTAGAAACCAGTCAAAATTAAAAAAAATTATCTCGCGGCATTGCTATTGCGCTGTCTACATAGCAGCAGTAAAAATAGTTAAATCACATATTTCGAGCGGCGCCGCAAATTATGCAACCATTTTTTTGTTATTTTTTTTATTGGACTATGGTTATATACTAACAAGATTTGCAAGCGAAAATAATTTCATTTTTAGCACAAATTTACGCTTGGCATACCCCAATTTGCAGTTATAAAAATCTTAAATGGATTTTATGTAGTTTTTAGTGCGAAAATAGCCTACATTTAGGCGCACGAGTCTTAGTATGAAATTTGTCTTTATTGAGAATATGAAGTAGCAACAAAATATGTAATTTTCGTTAAGTTGTAAGGCACTGTATATTCTTTTCATGCCATTAATTTATTAATAGTGTGGTGGTGTATAATATTAGGCGCGAGCTTAGTATCTAAGACTATATAGCAGCTAGCAAAAAGGAAATATAAGCTTGCTTGCTTGAATTACTCAATTTTTATAGCAGCAAATAACTTTATTGCCTTAATTGGCATTTTCTATTTTTGAGCAAAAGCTTATGCGTAGGCAGCTAAATTTAATCTAATTGAAGCGCCTAAAAGCCTGCTCGTTAATTTTGCTTTTTCGCTCAGACAACTTTCTTTCTCACGCCACGCACCCATTAGCATTTCGACAAACAAGCATCATAAAATGTCATAAAACTGCCAAAGTAATCACAAGAATGCGTGATTCTTTGCCGAATCAAAAAGAAAAATCTGAAATATGTAACGTGTGTGTTCAGCTAATGCGCCTTAAAATATGTTAGCCTAAAATTGAATAGACGCAGAGTGTTGTTACTAGTTCGTTAGCTGGGCGCGTGTGTTTGCGCATTTTGCGCGCCAAATTACAGTAAAAAGCTGTAGTGGTAGCAATAAAAGTTATGTATGTACGCCGCCACCGCAGCAATAAAGTGATTTAAGGTTTATGACAAAGTTTTGTTGCTGCCCGAACGCCTGTAAGTATGCTACAACGTAGCAGCAGAAAGCACGTATGACATACATAGATGTTAGGGCGTTTTGTCTTATAAAATAACGAAGCTTGGACGGCGTTGTCAATACGATAGCTTGCTGAGCTTAAAAACGTGTGCGAAAGCATAAAGTTTTCTAGAGAGGGAGTGAGGCAGAAGTTTGAGTTGTCAGTGTACACCTGCCACGCCCTTAAACAAAGTAAATAACAACAAAGTTTAGGCAACTTTTCGGACCATGGTCTCATGTAGAACTCATACGCACAATCACATATTAAGAGCGCAGCCCAATTTCGACATGAAATTCGGCTAAAAAAGCACTCGTACAAGAAAACGAGAAAGCAAAAGCATTACAAAAAAACAGCGCACGACCAGCGTGCGTGACTTTTGCTAATGCCAAATGTGTGAATTATAGGCGCTCAAATACGAGCTAATAAAATATTAACTAATCCCAAGACATATAGAGTCATTTTAGGTTAGCAAGAATGCTAAATCATTTTGTTTTTACGTTTACTTTTTTGTTCTTGTTTTTGAATATTTAATACCTGACAATAGATACTTGATAAATCACACTATTGACATAACCGCGAAAGCAAATATGTACACACATTGCTTTCATAAAACTGAAATGTTAATCCCACATACAGTTAGTGTGATTTTAGGCGCTCAACCTTAGTCAGCTTACGAAAATTACAAGTTATCGTGAGAGTCAAGTGCCTAAGCGCATTAAGCTAATTTGATTAGGCCTACGAGAGAGCGTGAGAATACATGTTCAGATATTTAAGACGCAAAAGTTAGTTAAACTGCGACTGGCAGTTTTATATAAATCAAATATTTCCACAAGCAAACAAATTAGATATATGTATGAAAAGTGTGAGATTTTTGGGGCGCTTGAGCAAATACTACTTGTTTATTTATTTACTTACTTACTGCCTTATTAACAGCAAAAAAAAAAAAAAAAAAAAAAAAAAACAATGTTAAAGTATGCGCGCAAATATCGGCTAAATTAATTGTGGCCAACTTTGCGTCAATATTTGTCAGGCAGTCAATGAATGTATATATGTATGTATGTATTTAGGTACATGTAGTAATGATATCTCTGGAGTTACAGATTATTTGTAAAAAAAAGTTTTTGTTCTAGAAGAAACCCAGTGAAATTTTCTACCACATTTTAACCCACCGGCGCACACTGGTCGCATTTGTATGGAGAGTGGGACAAAACTCAATTTCTTGGAAACGGCTGGACCTACCGAAACCAAATTTTGCACATTGGTGAGTCGTAATCTTTTAGAAATATTAAAAGCATATATGTTGTAATCCACGCCCACCACTAACACTAGTTTACAGCCAAAAAAATACCGAGAAAATCAGGAATGGGGGAGGATAGGAATTCACCTGCTGAGCTTGGAATTTTTTTTAAATTTTTTGTATGGTTAGGTTTTTGAGATATCGGTAATTTTGTGTTTTTTTTTGTTATCACTTCATTCAAAAATTATTTTCGCTGGAGTTAGAATTGCGATAAACGCAAACGATAGCTGGTCAAAGTCAAAAATTTGTGGATTTTTCGCGATTTTTGTAAAAATTTTGATGTTCAAATTAAGTTTTTTATCCAATTTTTTAAAAATCAGGAAAGATTTATTCTTTTAAAAATTTGCCCATTTAATTGCAAAGACTTTAAGCGTCATATCAGAGAGATCCGATAAATATTTTATTTTTGGCGATTTTTTTTCTTGTGAAACAAAATGCATGTTTTGGACGAAAACCTTGATTAGATTAGTTAACTATGTGAAAACGACTTCATAGGCCAAAAGGACATTAGAAAGAAATATAGAGCTTCCAAAGACTAAACTAATGACATTTCAATTTAAAAAATCCGATGTCAAATAACAAAGTTACAATTTAAAAAAAATATATATATTTATGCGATATTTCGCGGGATCAAAAAAAAAAAATATATGGAGAGTGGGACAAAACTCAATTACTCAGATTTTATCGAAAATAAAGTTTTATCGAAAACAGTCGATGTACATATGTACAAAAATACGAAAAAGGAGCATCTTGAGCAACAATATTTTTTTATAGACTACTTAGTTACATTTAGTATGATATTTTAAGAAAAAGGGGAAAAAAGGGAAAAATGTGTAAACAGGCTTCTTAAGAGAATTCTTGGAAGAACTCAAATATGCTTATAAGACCTGGTCCAGAGTGATCCTTAATTGTTAAAAGTTTAAATTAAAATTGAAAATTACGCTCATAGAAAATCCAAGATTACTTCATCTTGTATTTTGCTAAAGATAAATTGTTTTCACTGTTTTCTTTCGCTAAATCATGAAACATACGTTTTTCTAGCGTTTCCATAGTTAACCGCATTTTTTCTAGCACTCAAACATTTTTTTCAAAAGTGTTAACTTTAAATGAGCCAAAGTAACATTTAATGGTGTCTACTCAATATATTTCCCACGGAAACGCATGACAGAAATTTCTTTTTGAAACACCAGCATTTTCGACTTTTGTGTATGGGGGCTGACCAGTGTGCAGAGACCTTAAAATTTTAATTTTTTCGCACTCCTCGAAAAAAGCGTGCAAAACGATCTCATCGTGAGCGAGCCAGAGTGTTAATATGTTATACAACTTAATTTTCGTTTAATTTTACTGTACACGGAAAGAAATTTGTATACTTGAATCAAGAAAAATGCTTTCTTGAACTCAATTTAGAAAATTTTTAGGGAAATAAGAAAAATTGACTTAATTATTACTGCAATTAAGAAATTGAGTTTTCCAAAAATGAGACAATTATTTTCTTATTCAAGAATACTAACAAAATCTATAGAAAAAAAGTGTTGAAAAAAAATGTTTAAATAAATAAGAACATCTTTTCTTAAATTTACTTAAATGAAGAAACTCCTTTTGCTAATATCTAGAAGAATTTAAGAAAATTGTGTTTCGATGAATTGGTACAACAAACTACAGCAAAAAAAAATTGAAAATAAATAAGAAAACGTTTTCTTGAGCGAAGTAAAATATTTCTTGCTCAATATAAACGCCAAAGTTCTTTGAGCATATCGGCAAACTACAGCCAAAAAAAAATTGAAAATAAATAAGAAAACGTTTTCTTGAGCGAAGTAAAATATTTCTTACTGAATTTGCATTTCCAAAGCAACATGTATGTTTTTTCATTTGCCATCCGCTTTGCATATTTCTGAATATTTCTGCAATTCTCACATTGTTAGTGAATCATTTGGTATAAGGAGTTCACTATTTGCATCTTCATTTATATTAATTGAAATGTTGTCATTTCAGTGAACAAGTCCTAGGAAAATAAGAACTAGTTGACTAATTATGGTTTTCTAATCCCTCATGATTAGTTTTCATTTTCCTTATTTTTTATGTTTTTAATATTTTTAGAAAATTTTTACTTGATTTAATATTTAATATTTTCTTATTTACTAAAGCTCGTATAAAAAAGTTTTACTTGCAACAAAAAAATTATTTCTTAATTATTTATTTCTAAAATCAAGAAAAATACACTTACCGCAAGTAAATTATTTCTTATTTATTTAAAATCCAATTTTACTTGAAGTGAGAAAACTTTTTCTTATTTATTTAAAATCCAATTTCACTTGAAGCAAGAAAATGTTTACTTATTTATTTAAAATCCAATTTTCTTGGATTTTCTTGATATTAAGAAATTATTTTCTAAGTTCAAAATCAAGTCTAATTTTTCTTGTCTCAGCATTGATTCTAGTAAAAAATTCTTTCCGTGTATGTAACCAAATGGCACATTCCTCTACGACAAGTATTTTAACCTTTTTTTTGCATGTACACTAAAACACTCGAACCAAAAAAATTTTAAATGTCAAATGAATATTACAAAGAAATTTGAGCAAATAATGCATCATTATTTTCTGGTTTGTTATATACATAGGTATATGCAAGTCTTTCGTACAGAGTTGCTGCTGCGCAGTGTAATATATAGCTTACTTGGTTGATAAAGTTTAATTTTGTTTACAGAGATCACCAGTTGATACTTTTTAACAATGAAACAAAATTATATTTAAACACGCTTTCAAAGATTTGCCGCGTTATCATAAAGAAAGAAGACTTACTTTAAATACTTTTTGGTTGCTTGTTTTTCCGACAGGGTAGGAATATGATGTATTGTTCCGAGAACGAAAAAAGACACTGAAGATAGCGCATATTAGCCGAAACCGGTTTGTCTCCAAACCAAAATTGACAAGGAATGACGGAAGATCGTTCCACAATACATCACTTTTGTATATTAGGGTGGTCCCAAAAAAATTAAATTAGCGATTTTCTTCGGTCTCACTCTCTCCAACGCTAATAGCATAGTCAATAATATCATATATAAGTTTTTTCCAGAAACGAAAACGGCATTAGACTATATTAGCATCGACCAAGCGCGTGAGATTCAGAAAACATGATAAATAAAATTGTCTCCATACATTTGCAGACCGTCCTAATGTACATACTCGCATATTTATTATACTCAGCTGTAATAGTACACAGAGTATTATAGTTTTAATCACATAACGGTGGATTGTAACAGAATGAAATAATCGATATAGATTTAGACTTATATACTTATATATATCAAAATGATCCGTCCGTCCGTACGCACTCTAACTCGCGCAAAAATTGAGATATTTTGATGTAATTTGAAATGCAAGTTTGTATCGAGACTTTGACGGTTGGTATTGAAAATGGGCGAAATCGGACCATGGCCACGCCCACTTTTCCTATATAGAAAAAATCGGAAATTTGGTATCTCAGTCACTAATATAGTTGGAGTGATGAAATTTTACCCACGTGTTGAGCTCAGGCCTCTAGAAGAAATTTGATGAAATTTTGGAAAATGGGCGGTGCCACGCCCACTTATTAAGGGTCAAACATTGAAAGTTTTATATGTCATAACTCAGAAACCATTGAAGATATATCGATGAAATTTGGTATGCGTGATTTACTTACTTAGTCAAACATTTGGATGGAAAATTGTTAAAATCGGTTGACGGCCACGCCCACTTTTATATATGTGTATTATAAAGTGGCCTAATAAAAACATTTTAAGCCATATCTGTGTCAAATATAAAGATCTATCATTAGAATTTTATGGCAGAAGTCCAACTGCGGGCATAAAACAAAAAATAGAAAAATTTTGGAAAATGGGCGTGGCACCGCCTCTTTTTAGAAGCAGGAATATACGAGATTTCTGAGCCTATAACTCGACAAATAATTGAGATATTATGACGAAACTTGGTTTATACACTTTTATAACTTGTGTTAATAGACATGCAAAAATTTATTCAAATCGGTTTATGACCACGCATACTTTTTAACAAAGATATTTCTGGAACACCCTTTGGGAATTTGTAACGTGACATCTTTGTAACTAGAAGTCATAAAGGAATGAAATTTTGCACAAAGAATAATATTCATATGCTTAGTTGGATGACTGATGAAATTTTTGAAAATGGGCGTGGCTATGCCCACTTTATACAGCACTCGCTTTATATAAAGTACACCGTGTTTCCGTCAAACGCAAACAAACAATGAAAGCATACAGCTGAGTATCTAATGTTCGATTCCACTCGTACTTAGGCTTCCTTACTTGTTTTTATATACATATGTATTTATACATGCTCCTTAAAATTTGCTTACCCAGTTATGTATATGTGGCCGCTGTGGTGCAGTGGGGAGAGTGCTCGCCTGCTATGCCAGAGGTCTCGGGTTCAAACAACAGTCCGAGCAAAACATCAAAACAATTTTTCTAATTAGTAAAAATCCCATTATTGGGGTTTTAAGAGCAGCGATCACCTCTTGGCAGTGTACCCTCCGAGAGTATTTCTGCCATGAAAAAGCTTTTCCCAAAAAATGCATTCGCCGTTCGGAGCCGGCATAAAACTGTAGGTCCACCCAATTAGTAGGAAAACAAAAAGGAGCACACCTCGAATTGGGAGAGAAGCTCGGCCATAAAACTCGTCAGAGTTATAATAGCGCCATTGTATTAGTTATGTATATACATATCGTCGTACCATACGAAAACTAACATCAGATTTTTTGTGGCTGACGAAAAGTAAAAAGTTCATGTTTTGGCCGACGAAAAGTAATAAAATCGAGTTTTGGCTGACGAAAAGTAATAAAATCGACTTTTGGCTGACGAAAAGTAATAAAATCGACTTTTGGCTGACGAAAACTATCAATTTCGTTTAAACAACAACAATTTTAATGTAAAAACAGTATATAATTACTGATACATTTCGTCAGCAAAAAGTCGATTTTATTACTTTTCGTCAGCCAAAACTCGATTTTATTACTTTTCGTCGGCCAAAAGTCAAATGTTCTACTTTTCGTACAGAATTTTTTTATTGATAGCTTTCGCCAGAAATTTTAAATATGTTAGTTTTCGTATGGTACGACGATATGATAAATGACTTCAATTATCTTTCGATACAGAACATTTATTTTTTGCACTACAATAAAGCACATCACACACCACCACTCGCCACCAATTGTTAGATTGGTGATTTATATTCTAAGGTGTCACATAAATTCATAAATAAGTATCAAAAACTAAGAGAGAATATTATGCAACAACACGCAGACAAGAGACAGAGAAATAACACACGCACAAACATGTCTAAATTATGTGATTGATATAAAAATTACAGCGCAGACATAAAAACTTACATTAGCAAAATGAGTTGGGCGTTGCAGGCCATTTGGGACAATGGAATGGAATATCGAATTACAACAAAGGGGAAACGTCCATAAAAAAGCGACGGCATAGAAAATAAAGGCTGCAACATTGTGAGCAATAAAGAAGTCAAAAAAAAATCATGGCTTGGATATGGTAAAAGTGCGTGAGACAAAAACACAAACAGACATACGCAACAAAGTACCAAATACCAAAAACACCACCCACAATGAAAGTGGCGACATGAAAATCACAATCACGTGCTAATATTTGAACGCCAACGAAGTGATTGACAGTTTTTGCACGGGGGGGTACACAAGTGGGCGAATGTGAGGAGAGTATAGCGAAATGGTTTTGCCGTTTTGGTGAGTCTGTAACAAAACGCATGATTTAAATGTCAAATGCAGACGTGCGGCGCGTGTTGGGCGTTCAATTTTTGCAATTTTTTTTTTGCTTTGTCTATTTCCCTCGCTTTTTGTGCTTTTTTTTGCATTAAAAAGTTGACTTTGGTGGTATTTTGTTTCTTCAGAAAAGTTTAACTTAAATTTATTTATTTTTTTCGGCTAACAAACCAAATGATGAACAAGTGCAATGATTTAACCCGTTAATGTCTGTTAATTTTTACAATTGTTAAGTCATTTGAAAAAGTATGGAATATTTGGGATTTCTTTTGTGACAATTTTTGAATGTAAACTTTTTCGGATATTCGCAGTATTCGCGAAGAAAATTAGCTAAGTCCAAAATATTTACATAAGAAGAAAATTATTTTTTTTTCATATCGAAATTTTTTCGTTTCTTGTTTTTTGTCTCCCCTGTAAAGTTTGGAAAAAGGCAACAATTTGGGATGCATTTGAGAACTAACCTTAAGTATTCTCAAACCTAAAACGTTACATAACCCTTGATATCGTTCTCGAACAAAACGGCAAATTTTTCTCAAACGGTAATGAAAATTTTGAGAAAATCTTTATTACCAAATTGAGAATTAAGGTTTTCTCAAACGTTTGAGATTTTTTGCCCTGATGTTTATTGGGTATATATGTACATACACATTCATATGCTGCCAGTGGTCGATAAAAGTGCACTTCAACTCTCATGCATATACTCATGCAGTATTGGCGACTTTTTCGTTGCGTCCTGCTAGAAAGGCACATCCATACACAGTATCTATGTGTATATGTATTTAAATCTACTGTTATATTCATGTACATATATTTAGTACGGTTTTATATATATTACATATACGCATAACTACAACAGTGTAGATATAATCATACGTATGTATACTCACTCGCGTATGGACGGGTGAACAACGCGTCAAGTGTTTATCGCTGTTGTTTGATTTAATTTATTGGCTTAGCACCATTGCGGCTGATGCGCCCGTTTACACTTTGGCCTCAGAACTGACGTAATCAAAAACAACAAAAAAGCAAAATGGAAAAACCCTGCAGTATTTATCAGTTGGAAAACAGCACATATTTCCTACTGAATATTCAGTAGAGATGTAGTTCTAAAATCTGAAATTTCCCTTTCGTTTTTATATAAAGGTGGCGTCGAAAATCAACTACCTAAAAACTGCTGAACGAGAAGGGAGACTTTCCGTAGGAAAAAAGGCCTGAATACGCAGGGAAAACTTCCATAGCATGTATTTCAGTACACCTGATGTCTTCACTGCGTGTTCAGTTATTTTTTCAGCAATGAATTTTGAACTTAGTTTCAGGGTATTTTTCATAATGAATATTGTACAGAATATGCACCTCCTTACCTCAAATTCTGCTGGGAATGCAGGAAAGTCAGACTAAGTACTCCTTTTTTCTGCTTTATATTTTTAGGGACACTCACAAAAAGGAAGTTGATACATGTTGACAAAAATGTGCTGGCAGCTTTTGTATACAGTTAATGCAGTTACATTTTGGTGTGCATGTATTTATGTATGTATGTAAGCTTAAGCTTTTTGTGACCTTTTAATGTGCTGCTAATGCTTTTAAGCTTTTTTTAAACTAACGAAAAATAGAAATAAGTGAGACTTCAAAGTTTTCATGAATGAAGGGAATGAAATGCATTGTATAATTTGGGAGATCGATCATATCTCTATATATATCGCACCCTAAATCATAAAGGGGCACAACTCAAAATTCAAAAATTTTCAGGAGAGCCAAAAAACTTTTTTTCATTACAAGCAATCGTATGGCAAAGAGCCAGGTATAATGGTTATTTTTCAGTCGAAAGAGACAGTTATTCAAAAGTTTTTTTTGGCAATCTCCGTATACCCGTTTATGAAAAAAACTCGATTTCGAAAAATTTTGAGTTGTGCCCCTTTATGATTTAGGGTGCGATATGTATACATATATCACACACGCGCAGTTTCCCAGTAGACCCAGTTTTACTTCTTTGAAATGCTTCGCTTAAATGGATTTAGTATTTTGATGAGTTATACAGAACAAGCTATATACATATGAGGCGTTTGCTATCAAAACTATATCATTGCATTTTTGAACATATTATAGGAGAGACAAAAAACTTCTCACGTCCACAGTATGTTTTTCCAGTTTACTAGATAAACTTTGTGTCTTTATGAGTTTTAAATAAATAACATCCACTTAACTTTTTCAAGTGATCTGAAATTTCATATTTCCTAAACGGTCTTTTCCCTGCAAAAAATGTGCGATTAATCCCGAAAGAGATTTATCCCGGATTGATCTCTTTCGAGAGCAATCGGTCCACAATTAATCCTCGATTATACACTCATATAATGCATACTCAAAACTTACAATTTTTTTTTTATTTATTTATTGAGATTTTTTACAAAAGTAAAACATTATATAATCTTTATTTAAATATGTATGAACATTTCCAATTTTTTAAAGATTGTTATTAAAAATTGCCTTGGCTAACAACTTGGAAAAATCTACATTTGTTCAATGAAGTAGAAACATAAAAAAGTAACAAAAGCAGTACCACAAAACACAAAGTCAAGTAATAACAAGGATAAGAAATAAGCAGGTAAGAAATTTGGGAATAGAGCTGAAATAGAAAGAAAGAAGAGCTGAAAGA
The DNA here is from genome assembly GCA_960531455.1 of Urophora cardui. Taxonomy (NCBI): domain Eukaryota; kingdom Metazoa; phylum Arthropoda; class Insecta; order Diptera; family Tephritidae; genus Urophora; species Urophora cardui. The sequence continues at coordinate 112,446,633 of OY482673.1, read as the reverse complement.
ACAGAGGAGAATTATGAAGACGAGTGACGACAACAACACCAACAACAACAACAAAATATTATCAGTGATAGTAGCAACAAAAGGAGCAGCATCAACAGGAACAACAACAAAATTGTAACAGTGACAATAACAACAAATAATTATACAAAAAGTATAGTTGCACCTTAGTCATAAGAAATCATCTAGAAAAACTATCGAGTTCTGACAGTAGGCAGCACTCTAATATTTATTATTTGTTTTTATTTATTTATTATTTGTTTTTATTTATTTGTTATTTGTTTTTACTGATTTATTATTTATATTTTGTACTTATTATTATTTACAGTTTATTTATTTACCTTGCCCTTTAATATGATTTTTAATTGGGTTTTTTGACAATTTTTTAGCGCTGTGCACATTAGCAGTGCAAAAAATTAAACCAATTAAAGTTTTTTTTCAGTGACCGCGTTAAATATTTATAGTATTTTTTATTTACTTGTCTGATATGCAAATTACTTGCAACCAAATGCTGCTAATAAAGCTCAAATTACATGCATTTTCGACAAAAAAAAGAAAAAACACACCAAAACTATTTTTCCAGTTATGAAAAAGTGTTAATAAAATAGGCAATTAATGTTGCAAATTTGCATAAAAAATATATTATTTCTAATACAATTAAAGCTTGTGCAGCGCAGAATTCGCAATTTTCCATTAATATTTATGTATGTATATATGTTTAAATATAAATATATGTATGTATGTATGTATATATCACTAACGCAATTACGCAGAGGTATGAATAATGTAACACAAATCAGACACACAAAAATTAAACATACATATATATCGTCCTTTAAACTTTCATAACCGCCTACGCCAAAATTGAGATTTGCGCCCAGCTCCATATGGAATGGATCATAAATTTGCTCTTTGGTAAGCTCTGGAAGCAAATGAGAAGCACCACACATTCTAACCAATTTAGCTCAAATCGGCCTGCGCTCTCCAACACAAATTCTCTCAGAATTTTGCCATACTATGCTCTATATTTGCTTCTAGTGGCCTTTTTACTTATCTCTCAAATTCGTAGCCGTAGTCGGGTGTCAGGAATTTAATTTTAATTTTTGGCACAAATTTCCGTTAGGCGGTTATGAAATTTAAACGGTGGAATCGTAAGTTTTCAAATAACTAAATAGAAATTTTTCTACTCACCAATTATTCTAAAGCGCTCCCATAATGTGAATACAATATGTATGTACGTGTACTTTTCTAAAAACAACCAATAAATCCGTCAGTATCTGCTTTAGCATTCCATTGACAAAAAACGCCTCGAACGAAATTTTATTTACTTTGCCAGCAGCGCAAACAATTTTTACAAATAAATCATTTGTTAATATTTTTTTTGTAATTTTTCCAAATTTCATATACAAAACATGCTTATTCGTTGATTTAACCATTTGCTTTATATTGCGAGCACTTTAAAGGTTATCTGCACGTTCATGCACTACATACATACATACACGCATAATTACTTAAACATGTGTTTCTAGATTTCTGCTAAAATTTATTCATATGTATGTTTTATGAATACACACAAATTTATGTTTTTCCTCGCATATGTGCACATAAATTTTCCAAATCATTTGTTAATATGTATTTTTTTCTTCGATTTAGTCAACTTTTTTGTGTATGTGAGACCAAAAGCCAAAAATATTGATTTTAAATAAAATTTTATTGCAAACACTAGAGCATTCGCTACCAAAAACACATACATACATACACTGCTTGCTGTACGATTTATGTATGTATGTGGAAAATCTATATATTAATAGGCTCACAGTTTTCCCATACAAACAATTGCCAGGCTGTTTAGCACATTTAACATACTCACAGCCACATAAAATTGATATGGATGTGTTCGTTTGAGTCAGGAGCAGTGCATAGGCATATAATTTTTTCTATAAATTATTTAATTTGTTTATAATTAATAAATAAAGTTTTTAGTTAAGAGAAATAGATATCGTAAACGTGTTTACAAATATCGTAAACACAGTTGAAGAGTCGCTTTAATTTAAAAGCGCTCTCTCCATTTTATATGCATTGGCCCAGTTTACGCTCAGATCAAAATCAACGCGGCCAAATATCTCATATTGCTTTTCTATTAAAGTGAAAAATGAGAGAGAGGGCGGGAGAGCACACTGAGTAATTTTAATTTTGACCAAGGCATATCTAACAGGTAGGCTCGGCGGCGAATTGAAAAACTTCTTTTTTTATTTACAAAGGTAGAGTGTAATGTCAAAATCAAAGCGAATTCACATCATGGCCAATAGGAATGGACGAGCCCCAAGCGAATTCCGATTTTAACCACGGCGAAATATCATTTTGACATTACACTCTACCAATTACAATAACAAAATACATGGGAAATTTCTGAATTCGCCACCGGGCCTACCTTCCTAGATCTGCCTTGATTTTGACCATGATTTCTCATCGGACCGTGATCAAAAGGGCAAATCAGTGTTGTGGTACAACTGGAATTTGGAAAGTGTTGCTCATCTCCGCGAAAAGGAATAATTTTTGTACCAATACAAAGTTGAAAAAATAAATTGCATGGTCGAATTTCGAGCACCGGCGATACTAGTTATATTAAATTGCCTAGCTCGAAGGCTCCTTGTAGTATATATGTATGTACACTCAGGGAAAAACAGCATTTTAAAATCAAAAATAAAATTTTTGTTTTCATAATGCACGTTTTAAACCAAACCATTTTTATTTTAACAATGAAAATCTTTAAATTAAAAATGAAATTTTTGAATTAAGAATGAAATTTTTGAAGTAAAAATGCATTTTGGATTTAAAAACAAACATACTTAAATTAAAAATTAAAATGAATGTTGATACAAAATCTCGCTTTTTGTTAAAAATTTTTTTTGTGAGAAAATATTTTTTTTTGAGAAATCCAACAAAAACAATAATGGGAATCAATTTTTTTTAATTTGGTTTTTACAATGATTCATATATGTAATTCATGGATTCTTTTTTAGGAAAAGGGAAGTATAAATAGGTTACTACAATTCAATATAATGTTGAATGTTCCACTATGTGATGATTGGATAGAATTTCAGGTTGATGTCATGGTTCGAATCCGGAGGAGAATATAAAATAAAGGAGAATAAGGAGAATAAGAAATAAAGATAGCAAACAGTTAAGACGAAGTAGAAAAGAAGAGGAGAACAAGCGGAGGCTGTATTTTTGTAGTTGGGACTCGGATTGAGGGAAAATGAAGAGAATGCTGTTGGATACAATTTCGAATCCGGAAGATTAAACGATATAGAGAACACTGCTGCGATTTTTTTTTCTAATAGTGTTTAAAATAAAAATAAACATTTTTAAATTTAAAGTGTTTTTTCTTGATTTAAAAATTTTACAATGAACATTTTTAAAATAAAAAATGTTGGTATTTACATCACTTTTGGATACGTTTTTGCCCATTTTAAGCACGTCTTCATATGTTTTTTATAATTTTTTCCCATGAGTGTATGTACTACTTAGTACATATACATATGCGTGTTTTCATGTACATACGCCTAGTTATACATAAATAAGTATATTTTCCAAAGCTTATTTCAATGTCACGTTGTACTCGTAGTGTTGGCAGCTAATGACTTAAGGCAAATTAGGCGCAAACAAACACTAAACAGATAGTTTTTTTTTTGGTTTATTTGTATAAATATTTACGCCTTCAGATATATAAAACATATGTATGTATATGTATATATGCATGCTTTACTTTGCTTTTGTTTTCCGCTCACTGTTTTCTTGTGTTCGAAAGCATTGAAAATTGTTTAAATAGTTTGGTCGACAATTGTAGGCGGCATTTAAATGAAAATATTCAAGGTTTCCATAAAATAAGCTAATAACAATTGGAAACATATTGGGAAATGCATACATATTTATAAATGTATGTATGTACAGTATAAGTAAATACAAGTGTGTGTTACCTATAAAATTTTTTCATATTTATTCATGTACGTAATTTTTCTGCAGTAATGCACAATTTTGTGTGGCAATGTATACATATGTAGATATGCAAATATCTTTATATCTATGTAGTTTTTTTTGGCTCCTTTCTCGTTCATATGACTACGAGAATGTGTATCAAAATGAGTATAAATTAGAGCATAAAAAGAATTGGTATAGAAATGTCATTGAGATGGAAAGAATTCTGACGATGACTGTATTATGTATGTAGTTCGAATAAAAGCATGAGTATCTTTATTGAAATTGAATCAATAAGAGAGCATAGATTAATTCAATGAATAACAATAACAACAACAACCATAAGATAAAATTATAACATATAGTGTATCTTTTCGAAAAAAATTAGGAACTTATAGGAAAAAAAATTTTTTGAGGGTTGCCACCTGTTCTAGATTTTTTAGCTGAATACAATTTGTAAATATCAGTTAAATATTACAATATGGGTATCAATTGTTGGTGTTTACGGAAGTTGATCGCTGGAAATATTTTTGCTAGAGTTTCCACCTTCTTTAAAAATTTTCAATTAGGTAAATGAATAAAATAAATACATATATAGCATATCGTGTATCGTTTCGAAAAAATTTAGGAACTCTCATTGGCAACAATTTTTTTGAGGGTTGCCAACTGTTTGAAAACCTTTAGCTCAATACAATTTGTAAAAATCATTGGAATATTACAATATGGGTATCAATTGTTGGTGTCTAAGGAAGCTGATCGCTCGAAAATTTTTTGCTAGGGTTGCCACCTTCTTTTAAAAAGTTGGAACTTTCATTGCAAAGAAAAATAATGCAAATTTTATTAAATTTAATTAAATATTGTAGTAAATTAAACAACAATATATATTGTTAAAATTAAAAATTTTAATAATATAAAAATATTATAGCATAGGTAATGAGAATTTTTTCGGCAAAATGTAGAAATTATCATTTAAAATTCAAACTTTTTTTTATTGTTGCCACCTGTTCGAACTTGTTTAGCTTAATAAAATTTATAAGAATGATTTAAATATTAAAATGTGTGTATCAGATTAAAGGAATTTAAGAAATATTTTTGTTAGAGTTGCCATATTTTTGAAAATTTTAAAATAAAGTAGGTAATACAAAGCATGATTTTTAATTTTCAATGCTTATAGTAAGGAGTGGGCCAAAACAAATCGTACTAGGGTGCAGCTAGAATCTCTAAACAAATGTTAAGTGCTCTATTACAAACAGTTCCAGAGTTATACCACATGAAAATTTCAGTTTTCAATGGAAGAGTCACCCTTTTTCATTTGCAGCTCCCTCATCGTATCAGCACTAAAAATATATTCTGCACATCTATGGAAGGATTTCTTTTATATGATATACTAGCTGACCCGGCAAACTTCGTTCTGCCCAAAATAGATTTTTTAATTTCATTTCAAAAATTGTTATTACACCGGTATTGTTTTTAATAGAAAATTAACGATTTTTCACTACTTCATTGTGTATACAACTTTAAAAATATATAACTTTAGTATTCAGTTTAAGGCTGCACGATACACAAAATTTTTATTTTTTTGTTCCGGATATTTATTTTCACTGAGTATTGGCTATTTTAACCAATTAAGTAAGAGTATTGATACGTATAGTATACCTCCATAATGGTTTTCAGGCCCTTCCTCCAACCCTTTTAGATATATTCAGCCTCAAAAGTTTAGTACGTATGGGAGGTGCAATGCCCCATTTTTCGATAAATCTTTTCTTTTTTTGGGTGAACATTAGAGTGGCCCTTACGCCTATGGAAAAATTTTTTTTCCACTTTTTTGAGACGTTACCCCCTGAAATGGTTTCATGTACGAAGAAAATATTCCCTGTTTAATATTTTCGCGATTGGGCAACGTTAACCCGTGCCACAATGTGTTGAAATAATGAACCAAGGGTTATATCGTCGTTGAAGATGCATTTTTGCGTAAGAGGTATGTAATTTAATACCTCTTACGCAAAAATGCATCTTCAACGACGATATGGTTCTGTGGACGTTTATATTGGACGAGTTCTCTTATATTTTGAGTTTTAATAGATTACAATGTTGTTATTTATTAGGCTCCACAAATAAATGATTTATGAATAAAAAATATGTACTGATATTCTATATATTGAAGTAATAAAAAGGCATGGATCCTTATTTACTCATATGTATATACAAATAATTTAAGAAAATTGAAATTTTTAATATATATTTTTCAAGTACTCGTACATACATATTTATATGGGAAATTTTAAAAATAAGTGCCCTCTGTTAGTGTAATGGTACATTGTTTTTCATGAATACGTACACAAATAAGAAATTCAGATTCAGTTCAGAACTTTAATACTCTTGAAAGTCCATTGAAAGCGCTTGCGGAGAAGTGTAATAACGCCCACATAAAAGGAATTAAATAACTCCTAAAGAAGGAAATGAAATAAGTCCCAACACACTGTGGGTTATTTCATTTGTCCATAACAATTTGCAACAGCACTTTTGAGCAAGCTAATTCTCACACAGAATGAAAGAAATATCCACAGTGTAAAACCCTCAAACAATTGCAATAGATGTAACTTTGTATACTACTTTAACCCTCTAACTCTCCGACGATGACGTCGCTTTTACTCCTTTTTTTAGAAAGTCCGCAAAAGTTCGAAGGTCGTTAGAGGGTTAAATAGTTATAGAAAATTCTTCGCCATAGAATTTCTCTAGGTATCCACCGTCAAAAGTACCTAAATACCACAGTCCAGGGACCTTATGGAGGTGATTTTTGTGACAAAATTTTATTTTGAAACTTTTCTTATTTTTATATCAGAATTCAATTAAAATGGTGTGCAAATGTAGAAAATTGGAAACTTTTAATTTTCTAAGTGCCTCCTTGGATGAAATTTTTACAAAATTCCTAGAGGAAGATGAATGGGAAACCGATATTATATTTGTGAAGCTTTTGAAACGGTAGTTACGCTGACTACGCGTAAAGTGACTATGATACGGACACAAACTTTCCCAATGCCGACAGAAACTCACTTTGTGCTAAAAAGGTACCTATGCGTGGCATGTCCTTCAGTTAACTGACTTCACCAGTTGCACATTTTAAAATTATTGTATTGGAAGAAAATAATATGGACTATGATTTTAAACTAATAGACAATTCTTAAGTGAAATATTTGATTTTTTTGTTTTAATACTATGTTGCTTTATACGTGAGAACCAAAATTTAATGTCATCTACATACGTACATACATCTTCTACGATTCTTGCTACTCAAGCAATTGCAACGGTAAAACAATAAACGTATTTTGATTAATTTTATGCAAATTTAAACTTGTAAACATCTCAGAGTTAGGTTTTCGCACATACATATATTTATCGCGGCATAACCAAAAGCAGCGCTTACTAAAAGTGATGTTGATAATTTTTCAACTTCAACTCGTTGTGGCATGGGTTAGAGTTGTTCAATCGAGCCAAAATTTTCAGGGTATTATTGTTTTATTAAACAAAAACATATCAGGGGGTAACACATGCAAATTTCCGACTTTCGAAAATAAGGGCCACTCTAGTGAACATGGTATTGATATCGTATATCTGCATAGTGATTTCTATGTATGTACATGCCATGAACGCTTTTAATGGATATTTAGCCTTAAAAATTAAGAACGCATGGGAGGTGCCACGCCCCCTTTTCGCAAAACTACTGTTTTTTTCATAAGCATGCTATTGATATCGTTAATCTCCTGATCAATTTTCAGGTCCCAATCTTAAACGCTTTTATAGATATTCAGCTTGAAAAATTAAGTTTGTATGGGAGGTGCCACGCCCCCTTTTCCGATAACCTACACTTTTATGCGCAAAAATTATTTTGATATCATATAGCTCTGTACCAATTTCTATGTCCCTGACTTAAATCCTTTTAAAGATATTCAGCTAAAAAAATTAAGCGTTGTTGGGAGGAGCTACGCCCCCTTTTCGTATAACTCCTATTATTTTGCGTTAATATGGAATTGTTATCGTTTAACTCCCCACCAATTTCCAAGTCCCTAGCGTAAACAATTTTAGAGATATTCAGCATGAAAAATTAAGTTTGTATGGGAGGTGCCACACCCCTTTTTCCAATAACCCCCACTTATATGCGTGGGAATGGTTTTGATATCATTTATCTCTATACCAATTTTCTGCTCCCTACCTTGAACTGTTTTAGAGATAATCAGCTTTAAAAAATAAGGTTGTATGGGAGGTGCCACGCCCCCCTAACATTTTGTAATTTTTTCTTCGTCTAAACCTTCGCGGGGTAACAACAAACAAACCCCCCTAAGGAAGTATTTGATTTGGTTCAGCCGTTTTCAAGTTTTAGCGTTACAATTAAATACCAAATCATTTTTATATATATAGATGTACATATATTTCATTCAGATACGATGACATTAAGACCTTCGTTTTGCACGACAAAAATATATTTGCGTATTAATATATGTTAGTTCCAGAAAAGGCACAGAAATAGCCTATGAGTATATTGACCAATACAAACACAAATTTATATTTAATTTCCTGCTCTATGACCCTCACCTTAAATTGCTTTTAAGTCGTTTGCTACAAATTAAATAGATATTTAAAAAAACAAATCCCTCAAACTGTTAATTTACAGCCTCGACTACACAATTTAATTACCATCATTCCGAAAAATACATACAACGCCCATTTCATTTACTTTATTTTCTTCCATTTTATTATCTGCTTATAATTTTTACATTTATTTGGTTGGTTAGCTGCCTATTTGGTTGGTAAATTTAACATAGCGCGGCGCGCCGCCCAAAGAACAATTCGTTTCGTTTGTCAGCTGTCAACTGAGACACAGTTTGTACGCTGTCAGCATTAAAATTTATGTAAAAACAACAACAACAGCAGCAATACTAATAACAACAACAATACCAACAACATAACTCTTAATCAAGCACGTAAAAGCATTTATTGTTGCTGTTTGTCCTGGCTTATTTCCTGCCGTTTTAATAACCTTGAATTATAAATTGTAAATTTGAATTCCAAATTCGCTTTCTTTCGGCTATTTTAACGCGTACGCGGCATTGCCTGTCTGCCTATCCCAATTGTGTGATGTTGTACGCCTGTAAGTATGCTTTGTTGCGCCGCAGCATTTACGCCGATGCATTGAAGCGCTTAATTTACAATTTCCAGCAAATATGCTAAGCTCAGCCGATTTTTATTTGAAGTTGTTCGTTTTTTGTTTTGTAGATTGGTTTTGTTAAACAAAGCGATTTGTTGATTTTGAGAAAAGATAGCGGCAGATGAAACGAAATGCCAAGCAAAGGGAAAGTGAGGGCGGCTTCGACCAACGCCGATATTGAGTTTAGATTATGTAAACACATGATAATAGGAATATGGTGAATACATTTGGTCTTCGCATCAATCAAATATAGCAAGTGTCAATATATGTGCCTCCTCTCCCTCTCCCCTCTTCAATTATCTTATTATTGGAAATCTTCGCAAGTTTGATGAGATGGCGTCAGTTAAGAGATTTGTGGCACGTGAATTCCGTAGCTGAAACACCAGGAATTTCTATCAGCTTAGTGGCACGTATTTTTATGTCGACAAGTAAAAAAATTCATAAAAATTAAATTAAAAAAAGCTTAAATTTTCAACAACAAAAATTTTAAAAATTTAAATTTCCCAAAAATTTCAAAATTTAATGTCAAGGTTTTAACGATTTAGAAAAGCTTAAGTTAAAACAAATTTAAAAATTCCAAAAATTAATATTAGCTTAGAAAACATTAAATTAAAAAAATTAAATCGAAAATTAAAAAAAAAAATTAAAAAACTTATTGCAAGTTAATAACAATTTAAAAAAAATGCATGCATACATACATATGTGTATGTATGTATATACATATGTATGTATGTACATTCATAATACTATTTTTACATACATACAAACATTCATATGAGTAATCCACTTTAAGATGTGACTATGTGATTTTTTTTCGTATGAAGGCAAAAATTAGAAAAATCAGACAGATAATTTTGAAAAAACTCAATACCGAAAAAGTTTTAGATATCCACTTTTGAAAGTGCGCTACTCATATCTACATTACCATCTACATATCTACATGTACACATATATATGTACATGTGTATGTATAAGTATATATGTATATAATAATAATAATAATAATAATAATACCCAACGGTTTACCCTCCATATCCCGCCCGACCGACGCAAGGGGCGCCAATCCGCATGACGCACGGATATGTTTTTTTTTTTTTTTTTTTTTTGTGCCGAGTCGTACAGGAAGGGGTTTGTTAGGTGTCGAGATCTAAAACTATTCAGCTACAGAACAAAATTCATCAGCTGATTGTATATCATTTATTAAGTGAGGCTAGAACTATTTTTTTTATAATAAAAAGCGAGTCTGAAGTGTCAAACGTGCTGGAGTGATTATTAAAGTCATGGCATAAGCGGCGGAATGGTTCATTTAATTCGAAATTTGTTTTGCAAGGTTTCATAAATAGTGGCTTGAAATGCCTCGATACTCTACATGGAACGTTAAAATATAACTCACTTAGAAGGCATGGGCTATTTATAAGTCCAGTGATTAATTTAACCATAAAAACTATACCAAGCATCTCTCTACGACTAGAAAGTGAAGGCAAATTAATGAGTTTTAAACGAGAAGTGTAAGGTGGAAGAATGTAATCTGAGTCCCAACGAAAGTTCCGCAAAGCAAAAAGCAGGAACTGCTTTTGGACAGATTCTATTTTATCTGAAAAACACTGGTAGTGGGGATTCCAAATAATAGATGCGTATTCCAAGATAGGTCTAACTAAGCTTGTAAATAGAGCTTTTGTGACGTAAGGATCATTGAACTCCTTAGACCATCGCTTTATAAATGCAAAGACAGCTTTAGCTTTGTTGACAGTGGAGTTTATATGGAGGTTAAAGGTGAGTTTGGAGTCCATTGTGACGCCAAGATCGATAAAATTAGTTACCTGATCTAGATTATGCTGTGATATTTTATAAGAAGCTGGTTGTACTGTTCTACGAGAAAAGCACATAACTTTACATTTTTTTAAGTTTAGCGGCATGTAGTTTGCTTTACACCAATGAACAAGGTTGTTAAGATCTGCTTGTAAGAAAGATCTATCTTCTATAGAGGAAAATGATTTAAATAGTTTTACATCATCAGCATATAATAAGATCTTAGAATGTTTTATTACAGACGAAATATCATCAATGAATAGCAGGAACAGAATTGGCCCAAGGTGGCTTCCTTGGGGAACGCCCGAAGGAACGAAAATGACATCGGAAGAACAATTTTTGAAAATAACTTTTTGAGTTCTACCATGTAGGTATGAAGATATCCATCGAATAAAACTGGGTTGAAGACCTATTAGACCTAGTTTACGGATGAGCAATGAATGACATACTTTGTCAAAAGCTTTACTAAAATCCGTGTAAATTACATCTGTGTGAGCATTTTCTCTAAATCCATTTGAAACATAAGTTGTGAACTGCAATAAATTAGTTGTGGTAGATTTTCCAGTAGAAAACCCATGTTGAGATGGCGATATTGATGAGGAAATAGAGTACTTCAGATAATTAACAATGATTGCTTCAAATAATTTTGGAACCGCTGACAGCTTGGCTATGCCTCGATAATTTTCAATAGAAGACCTACTGCCATTTTTGTGTAGGGGTATTATAAAAGATTCCTTCCAAACTAATGGGAAAACACCTTTTTTTAGAGACAAGTTAAATAAGGATGTTAGGGGCTTGTAAATATTTACAGCACACTTTTTAAGAAAGCAAGCCGGAATGAAATCCGGTCCAGATCTAAATTAATCTTTTAAGGTTTTTAATGAATTTAAGACTACTTCCGGAGATATAACTGAGACATGAGTTAAATTGGATGGGGTAAGTCTAAACGGATAATCACTACTTTTAGGAGAGTCCATAGAATAATTCGAACTAGCAATAAGTTGGCTATCAGAAGACGCAGTGTTATTATAATTCATGGCGGACGGAAAACTATGAACTCTACGTTTTGAGTTGACGAAGTTATAGAATGATTTGGGATCGTGAACCAGTTTTTTCTTCATTTTGCATAAGTATGATTTGTAACATTTTTTGTTTAATGCCATGTATCTATGCCGCAAGACTGAGTACTTGACGTAATCTCTATGAAGACCAGATTTTTTGTATAGCTTAAAAAAGCGTGACTTTTTATTTTTTAATTTTTTAAGCTCTTTGGTGAACCATAACTGTGTTTGTTCTTCATTGACCCTGCGTTTAGGAACATACTTTAGAAATAGGTTATAGATGGTGTTATTGAAATGTTCAACACAAAGGTCAATATCATCTACATAGTTTGGCCAGGGAAAGCGCGACAACTCTTTATTTATTTTCTTGAAGTTCGCCTTTGCAAAAACAAATTGATCACTAGAACTGAAATAATTTTTAGTTCCATTTTCGTTAATAACTTCATAAGAGAACTCAATAGCAGGATGATAAACATCCTCCGGAAGAACTAGAGGGTCACACCGATTTAGGGAGAAGTTCGGAATATCATTAACGTATATGTACTAGGTCTAATATCCTGCCAAATTTATTTGAATTCAAGTTTATTTGGTTGAGGCAGAGTTCAGCCATTTCTTCAAGGAAAAAAATGTGATTATCTTTAGAAGAAACAGGTACAATATCCGAGTCATTAACGTTCCAATATATGCTCGGGAGGTTAAAATCACCCAGTACTACCAGAGTATCAGAAAGTGTCATCCTAGAGTTTATAGATTTAAGTGTTAACAGAAGCTCATTGTAAATTGACGTGTTGGAATTTGGTGGGATATAGCAAAGGGTTAGATACATATATCCTTTACCAATCAACACACGTATGCATTTGAGCTCAAAGTAAGCATTGGATGAAACACTAACATCCTCAGATGGCAACGATGTGTGCACTGCAATTAGAACACCACCGCCAATTCTATTTACGCGGTCATTTCTGTAGATTTCATATTGATTCGGAAGAACTTCTGAGTTCAAGACGTGAGGTTTGAGCCATGTTTCAGTCAAACAAATAATTTTGTAATTACAGCAAAATCCATTTAAGTACAGATCAGTTAATTTGGTATTCAAACCTCTAACGTTTTGGTAGTAAAAGCTTACAGTTGATATAATTAGTTTTTTGAAACTGACTGAGAATTAGGTAATCTCACGACGTTCATGTTGTTTTTATTTGGTCTAAATTCAAATTCGCGAACAAACGCGCCATTCGGCCAAAATGATTTGTGAAGGATCGTTTCAAAATCGGTCGGATCTACATCGATTTTAAAGCTAGAAATGTCGCGATCATATATAAAATTAAATTTACGAATAAATAAATGTTTTGGTTTGAACTTGGATGTAATATATAAATTAATGTCATCAGGAGAAGTGTCTTTCGCGAATCTAGACACAAAAATAGACTTTTTAGGAGGAATAACAACAAGTTAGTATCTTTGCAGTTGAGCCTATTGCCACCATAACGTCAAAATAACACTTGACTTGAGAGCACCACAAAAACCGCATCCGATCACTGGCTGCGTCTGGCTTAACAAGTGCAATAAAACCATTTTCGAGTAAGCCCAACTGCCAACGCTGTTCTACAAACAAACAGACACACACACACACACACACACTTTTTTATGCTTTGCGCAGCAGCATTGCCAGTTGTGTGTATACAGAGAAACAGACACATGGAGTTGCAGAAAAAAATATGTACTAAAATTTCCAAAACAGCATTTCGGCCAGCCGTTACGAGTATGTGCATTACAGTTTTTATGCGGTTATTTCCATATTTTTTTCTCGTATGTTTTTTTTTTTTTCATTGGCTATGCACCCCTTCTACCAAGCGCTACTTGCTTATACTCGTATAAGTCACGAGTATGTGGTAGAAAGCAATAAGACTTGTTTTATGTACATATGCATATTTTTTATTTAGCCGTTATGGCATTGTTTGGTCATTAAAGGAATTTCCGGTTGCCAGTATAGCGTAGAAATAAATTAAAAGTCGCCTTTTTGATAGTGGGAAACGTAGACACATACAGAAGAGATACGAGATGATTGGAAGAGCTTCTCTTCCAATTTGAGATGTGCTACTTAATTTTTGCTTTTCCTACTGACCTTCCATCACCGAGGGTTGAAATAGCTATACACTCAACCTTCGCTGTAAATAGTTGTTGAATTTTTTTCCACTTACCCCAACAATTAATTTAATTTAATTTAATTTAATTTAATTTAATTTAATTTAATTTAATTTAATTTAATTTAATTTAATTTAATTTAATTTAATTTAATTTAATTTAATTTAATTTAATTTAATTTAATTTAATTTAATTTAATTTAATTTAATTTAATTTAATTTAATTTAATTTAATTTAATTTAATTTAATTTAATTTAATTTAATTTAATTTAATTTAATTTAATTTAATTTAATTTAATTTAATTTAATTTAATTTAATTTAATTTAATTTAATTTAATTTAATTTAATTTAATTTAATTTAATTTAATTTAATTTAATTTAATTTAATTTAATTTAATTTAATTTAATTTGATTTAATTTAATTTAATTTAATTTAATTTAATTTAATTTAATTTAATTTTTTTGTTCACTTTATATTATCTTACTTTTATTTTCTTTTATTGTAATTTTTTAATTTAATTTTATTTTATTTATTTTTTTATTTTATTTTATTTTTTTTTTATTTTATTTTATTTTATTTTATTTTATTTTATATTATTTTATTTCATTTTATTTTATTTACTTTTTATTTTATTTTAATTTATTTTATTTTATTTTATTTTATTATGTTTTGGGTACTTTATTTTGTTTTATTTAATTTAATTTAATTTAATTTAATTTTTTTGTTTACTTTATACTATGTTACTTTTATTTTATTTTATTTTATTTTATTTTATTTTATTTTATTTTATTTTATTTTATTCTATTTTATCTTATTTTATTATATTTCATTTCATTTTATTTTATATTAGTATATCTAATTCCCCTTTTAATTCAATTTCACACAAAATGCTTTGAGTTTTTCAGTTCACACAAAATAATTTATTTTTAGCACTAAATTTTCGTCGCTGATTTTTATTTGCTTTCGCGTTTCTCATTTCTCTCGGCTTTTGCCATCATAAATGTTTTTTTATGTTTTATTATATGTAGTTTTTTAGTATTTAACTATGGGTATATGAGCTCATTCGGGTCCTGTTTTGTGTAGGTGTTTTTTTTTATTAGATTGAGCTATTTGTTTTTATACATTTATTAGCTTTTATGTTTACTTGAATTAGTCGTTTCTTAGTGCAGACAAGTGATTTATTTTGTTGACACTAATAGTTTTTTTTTTATATGTGCGTGCTTTGGCAAAATTTTTTATATGGATATTATACTTTGATATTCGACTGAACTAAAAAACATATAATACTGGAGAACAATGCTCTCGCCTTCTTTCTTGGATCACCACAGCATTTTGAAACAAACCATCCCCATACATATTTCTAAGGATATATCCAAAATGGCTTAAGCAAAACGCACTATTACCCTCTTGATTATAGATTCCAGACTCCATTCGCTGCTTAAAACCGATTTCGAAGGGAATGACCATTGAAAGCTGTCTGCAACGGCGTTGTGTCTGATTTATTGGAAGCGTTCCTAAATTCAGTTCTTTCCCTTTTAAACACCCAATTTCATATATTCTACTCAGAACCGAAGAATTTTTCAAAACAGCCTCTAATTAGTCATGAAAGCCTCTCCCTATTAACTTCACCATCAACGAAAAAGTACCTTTTGCAAATGGATTTTCTGCGGAAATGTTTTGTAATTAATTTCAATAAGACATCGGCTTAAGCCTAACCAAATCTTTATTTACATATATACATGTATACGTATATAAATACTTAGAAGCGTTTTAAGTTATGTAGATTTGTCATTTCTATTTTCAACCGCAGGCTATCAAGATGTAAAATTGAATTTTAGATTGCCTTCCTTCGAAATTGTTATGTTTTTAATATTGTTTCAAATGCTTAAAGGAAAGCAACAATTTCTTTCTTTATTTGCATTCAATTATTGTTGAGAGGTATTTGTTTGTATAGATATGTAGATATTAAATGAAAATTCCAATCAAGTTTTAATTTAAATAAAAAAAGTTGATTGAAAGTAAATAAAGGTGTAGAAGTGTAGGAGAAAAAAAATTGCGTGTTTTATGGTAAGAATTATTTCTGTTTCTTCAAAATATGTATGCACATATCAGTGCTGTTAAAGTGTGACAATCGCTGTTCTTGGCAATCACTGATTGTTCCATCAATTTTAATTGCAATTCAAATTTACTAAAATTGTTTTATATTAAAAAATTACAATTAACCATAATCTATGTTCCATCTATTGATTGTAATAAAAACTTATGCAATCATATTGATTACAATAAAATTTGTTGCAATTTTTTGTTTTATTATAAAAATTACAATCTCTGTTCTTAGCAATCACTGATTGTCCTACCAATTTTGATTGCAATTCCAATTTATTAAAATTATTGATATTAAAAAATTACAATCAATGATAATTTACGTTCCATCTATTGATTGTAATAAAAATTTATGCAATCATATTGATAACAATAAAATTTATTTCATTTTTTTATTATAAAATTTGCAATCGCTCTTCTTAGCAATGATTGTTCTACAAATTTTAATTGCAATTCAAATTTATTAAATTTTTTCTATATTTAAAAACTACAATCAACAATAATTTACGTTCTATCTGTTGCAATCAAATGATTGTAATACAAATTTATGCAATAAAATTTATTACAATAGAATTTGTTGCAATTTTTTTATTATAAAAACTTACAATCAAAATATGTCCATACCAGTGCTGTGACAATCGGTGTTCTTGGCAATCAATGAATGTTCCACCAATTTTAATTGCAATTCAAATTTACTAAAATTGTTTGATATTAAAAAATTACAATCAACAATAATTTATGTTCCATCTATTGACTGTAATAAAAATTTATGCAATCATATTTATTACAATAAAATTTGTTGCATTTTTTTGTTTTATAATAAAACTTAAACGATTGGCTCTTCTTAGCAATCACTGATTGTTCCAACTATTTGAAATGCAATTCAAATTTATTAAAATTGTTTGATATTAAAAAATTAAAACAACAATAACTTACGTTCCATCTATTGCAATCAAATTGATTGTAATAAAAATGTATGAAATCATATTGATTACAATAAAATTTGTTGCAATTTTTGTTCCACCAATTTGAACTGCAATTCAAATTTATTAAAATTGTTTACATTGTTAAAAAATTACAGTCAACAGTAAATTACGTTCCATCTATGGCAATCAAATTGATAGTTATAAAACTTAATGCAATCAAATTGATTACAATTGGATTTGTTGCAATTTTTTTATTATAAAAATTTACAATCAGAATATGTTCAAATCAGTGCTGTGACAATCGTTCTTCTTAGCAATCACTGACTGTTCCATCAATTTTAATTGCAATTTAGATTTATTAAAATTTTTTGATATTAAAAAAATACAATGAACAATAATTTACTTCTAAATTATCCAATCAAATTGATTGTAATAAAAATTTATGCAATCAAATTGATTAAAATAAAATTTTTTGCAATTTTTTGTTATTATAAAAATTTACAAACTACAATAATATGTATTATATATATTGGAATCACATTTTTTTAAATAAAATTTTTGAAATCCACAGTGCTGTATCTAGTCGAAGATGTCATATATGTATATGGTTCCGATTGGAGGCAGTTCAGTGGTGTCGCATATGCTATCTAATGTAATCAGAATGATTTACCAACAAAGCAGATTGCAATATTATGCACTTTAACTACGTGTAGATTACAATTTAACTGTAGATAGTAGATTGCAATTTTTGACAGCTCTGTTATGTATGTATAGAGACATAAAAAATCCCTTTTGTTTTGATTAAAAATGGAAACCCAACTTTATAATTTTAATTATTTAATTTTTTTCTTGGGGGCGTTACAGTCAAGTTAAGGTTATTGCATTTACTCTGAGCACGTTTTTCGTTTCTATTTAAGGATTTAACAGTAAATATTGACGAAAGGCATTTATAAAGATTTTTTATTTACATACATCTGCACAGTGTTTGTTTGTGTGTTTACAGTTCATGTAATCAAAAAAGTTTCAATAGCTCTGTAGCCCACAAAGGATTTAAATATATCAACATTAATTTTCCCTCTAACGGTATTTCACCATAGCAACCACCACTGCTGAACCAAAAACAAAAAAAAAGATAAAACAAAACCAACAACAATAGCGATTAGAAAATAGATACGCTCAAGGCGAATGGGGATTAGGTTTTGTATTTGAAAATACATTAAATTGATTATAATTCATTTCAGATGCTTTAACAGTTTTGTGTTCGGGGAGATGAAAAAAGCTGATACGGGCATAGAAAGATAGAAAGGGGAGGGCGCTTATATGTATGTATTTTAGACAACATTTGCATATTTTGATATTGTGGCCCGCAACTTGGTAATGGCGAATTGATAGCAAAAGTTGTTGTGGTGTATTAAACACAACATTAAAGAAAATACTTATGTGGATTAGTTAAGCACAATTCGCTCAATACGGAGATTATAGAAAATGTTTTTATTATAATTAAGTACTTATATGGAGCTTAATCGCTTTTTATTATTGAAAAAAAAGCCGCGGCCTTAGAGCAATATAAAAAGCGACACCTTCCTTATCTATCACTCTCATGAATGGAATATTTCTCATGCATAACAGAGACACAGGGCCGATTTCACCAACCGGTCTCAACCTAGTTAAGCCAAGGATGCACCGCAATGTTAATATTAACGATATCCGAAATGTTAAAGTCGTTTCTGTTGAAACGACTCAGTTTTTCAACGTTATAAAAATTATCAAAATAATTTCTGTTTCGTTATCAACGTCAACGAAACTCAAGCGTTAACGCTGAAACGTTGAAAAGTTGAGCGCTCTATATTACTGAGAGAATTGTCACTCAAACGAACCATCAAAGCGCTCTATTTTTATCTATCTACGCTGCTACTCAGCACTCTCAACTTATTGTGAGAACCGAAAAAACGCTCTTTTCAATGATAATTTCAACGTTAATTTTCCATTCAATGAAACCGATTTCCTTTTTGTTGATTTTGTTTCGTTTAAAACGTTAACGCTTGCATTTTAGTTGCGTTAACATAGCATGTTAACAAACGGAAAAATATTTTGATAGTTTGTTGAGCATACTTGAGTTAAGCCGATTTTTTTACGTTTTCAGTTTCACCATGCAACTGAGCTAAGTCATAAGTTAGTCAGCTTTTGTCTTGACTAAAAATAAACTAAGAATTTGAGCCGCTTTAGCAAATTCAACAACCAAAAGAGCGAATATGACAAAAAAATGAGCAAATACAGCAACCAAAACAACCAAAAAACCCAGTATTTGCCATAAAAGGTTTGTTGCAAAACTATTTTCTTAGACTATTTGGTGAAACCCAAAAGTAAGTTAGCCCCAAATCTGCGCTAACTTAAGTTAAAACTTAATTAACTTTAGTCACGTTGGTGAAACCGGGCCTCAAGCTTGAAAAAGAGCAAATTGTCCAAAGACTTTGCAGACACATTCTCGCTCAGCTCAGACCCAAAAAAAAAAACTCAGCACAAATTGATTTGAAGAGGCAAAATAACTAACATTTGGCATATACATACATATATCCTCTGAATTATTTCAGAAAACTCACTTACTATCTACTAATAGCGAACGTAATCACAGAAATTCATTTGCGTAAAAAGGCACTCTAGCGCATAATATTTCATATTGGTTTGGCGTAGTGCTTAGTGCCTAGTCAGTTGCTTATTGACCAAAGCAATTTTTTGTGTTGACAAACCCACGCATAAATAATTTTTAGCACAAAAAATATTTTTATAGCGAATCAACACCTCTTGGCACCAATTTTCTCGTTATTCAAATTCAGATTGCGGAATATTATTATTCTTAGGCACTATTGTACCGCGACCTCCATCGAGATATATTATGCTCTGTCGTACTTCGAGAATTCCAATAAATTTAAGGACCTCCTCAAACTTTAAATGGATAACGCGTCCCTACACTCATATAGAATGTGCACCGGCATTTCGTCATCCAGTTCACAAAAGGAACCTAGCTGTATTTTCGCTAAATCAAGTTTGCATAGATGATAGCGGAGAATGCAGTATCCCATATAGTACCCAGTGAGGATACCTACATATACCCGCCCTTCCTAAATTCATGCGTTAATATGATGCTCCATCTGATGGAATTATAAACAATTTGGCCTGCCTTTATCCCCAATAATCCGCCCAATTTCGCTAATTGTTTAGTTTTAGATTCACACATGGTCTATCTAATTTGTACCTTGGTTGACCTGCAAAAGGCTTCTGGGCCACGAAATGCTGAAAATGTAGCTTGTTTCGTGAGCCAGTCAGCCCTTTTGCTGCCATAAAGGTCTTCATGTCTAGGAATCCATAGCAGTAAAAGTTTTTATCTGGCCCTTGGAATATTTAGCACTGTTAGACATACGTCTGCAAGCTTCGGGACTGTATGGCCTTTAAGGTGGCCTCGTTGTCCGATAGATTAATAATACTCTTTGTATGCATTCTATGACAAATATTTATATGACATGGATTTCAACTTGAATGAGAGTAGTTCGGTAGTTGCAATGTGGAATAAATCTACTTTGTAATTTCTATAGAAGCAAGTTCTATCATTTGTCTATTTGGAAATTTTATCAGCTTTGAAATCCAATTAAGAATCACTTTTGTCAAGAAGTTGCTATCTACTTTGGACTAAGTAGGAAGTTGAAAATCAACGTCCTCCCTCGACGAATAAACGGTTCATGTCCACCTTAACAACAGGTGTGGTGGCACATGAATTTAACAATGATCCAAACAAGCTTTACCCAGATATCTACGTATTTACATATGTTAGATTAAGCTGGCCAATCCTAAAATTTCCATATGGACTAGAATTGGTCCACAGCGTTGCTAACAGATCTTTGGACGCCCCAAACTGCAATGACTTCTAGAGATTCAAAGTGTGCAGAACCGAGTCATCTGAGTCGTTGTACGCCAACTGCTGGTATCTACGGCAGAGGAGATATTCTAGAGTACGGATAGCATCGACTTTTTTGCATGCCGCACTTACTTGATCATGCGTTAGTCCCATTCTGAACGCATGAAAAGCTGTGAGGCAGTGCCAGGGTACAGTCAGACCTGCAGGCAATATAAAAATTCTGTTTTTCTATTCATTTTTACTTTTACATAATTTTTTTTTCTTATGTACTCTTTATTATGTAGCCATTTTCCTTATGGAAACTTGGCTCAAAATGAAATTAATGGTTTTTAACGAAATTCGCTAAGTATGTTTATTCCTTAGAATTTACTTGTTAACGTCAAGGTTGGGATTTTAACAAAATTTCTATTTTATTAACAAATTGATTCGGCAAACTTTTAAATTCTTCTTTATATTTTATATATAAACTATTTTTGAAAATATTTTAATTTATTTTGTTTTTTTTTTTTGCTATCGTTTTCTTTTATATTGGCCGCTATTAATTCTAGTTTTTTATTATATAATTTTCATTCTTCTTATACTCTCTCAAATATTTTTTTTTTTATTTTTTTTATTTAACTTTTTTATTTTTCCACATTTTATTTATTTATTTTTTTTAGCTATAATTTTCTTTTGTTTTTATTTTTTATAATGGCCGCTATTAATTCTAGTTTTTTTTTATTATATAATTTTCGTTCTTTTTATACTCTCTCAATATTTTTTTTTTTATTTAACTTTTTTATTTTCCCACATTTTATTTTATTTTTTTTTCGATTCCATTTGCTCAATAGTCAAGGCAAAATTTTATTTTTCTTCTTTTTCAGAAAATTCTAAAATTTTATTTCTCTACACATGCGATTAATACACAAATTCTTAAATTAACTTTGGCCTCAATAATTAACTTTTTCGCATTATTTGCACACAGTAAAAATTGGACTAAAAAAAATATTATAAAACTGCAAACATAGAAAAGAAAACAAAAAAGAAAAAAACGCGTAATAAAAACAACTAAAAAATTTCAATACATTTTTCATAATCCTCAGCAGCTGTCACGTTACGTTAGTGATTGCAAATCTGTTGCCAAAGAGCAAAATACTAAAAAAATAGTATAAAAAGATCGCCGAAATTTGAAAAAAAGAAACCCCAAACTTATTTTTACATTTGCTAAATTTTTGCTTGCAGAGATTTTTTTTTTCTTATTTTTTTGCTATTTACTTTTTTATTGTTGCAATTTTCGCTGCTTCCTTTTTAACCGCAACGCTTTCCGGCTGTCGTACACAACAACGCACTCGATTATTTTTCGTTGTTGACATAGAATTCTTTTTACATATTTTTCAAACTTTTTTCTTTTCGATATTTCGCAAATATTAACTATGTGTGTGTATGTGCATACGCAATATGTAACGGACGCGCTCAAAAATTAGTATTTTGATGTGAATGTGCGCGAAGAAGCGGAAGTGTAACAACGACACGCACCGTAAAAATACACCTCAACACCGCACGATGTTTGAAATGAAACTGAAATGAAATCCACTTGACGAGTTGCCTGTTGGCTGACTTGCTTGGCTGGCTGTGTTTGGCCCGATGGCTGATTTGCTTTTTGGCCTGTTTGTTAACGGACGGCTGCCACAAATGCTGTCGTCATCGTCAGTGTCGTTGCGTTGTCGTCGTCGTCGTCGTTGTCGTCTGCGTGGTGGATGGTCGTCGCGGTCGTTGTGAGCACTCACAAAAGCCAACGGCGAACACGCAAACAGAAGAAAGAACATGTCAAAGGAGCGCGCAAAGAACGAACAACAGTTGTGCAAAAACGAAACAACCGGCCAAATGCGCGCACAGACGTACGTGTGTATGTATGTAGTACAATTGGACAGTCAGTCAACTTTAACCACACGCACCAATTAGATGAGGAAGAAAGGTGAGTGAGCAAAGGGGCACTCAGCTGCGCTGGACGACACACGCAAGAAGAAGAAGAATTGATATCAAGTGCCTGTCACCGACACTCTTATGCCTTTTGGACTACCCCTACTACTTCTGTGGCACATTACGCTTCGTTGTGGTTGTTGCGTTAATGTTAAAGTCATTGACTGTTGGCAACGTACATACCGGTCAGAAGATGACAATGCCGAATTTTCGGAAATAAAAAGTTTCCGTTGAATGAATTAAAAATATTAAAGAAAAAAGTGCTTTATAAATATACATATACCCTTATGCGTGTTTTTTATATTTTTTTTTTATTGTAGAAAATAAGTTAAATTTCGTTCATTAAAAAAAAAAACAAAAATTGCAGAGATGTAGAATAATTATTTGTCGTTTTCGATTCGCCGTCACACAAGCGAGGTCGGATCGAACAAAAATGTTTGAATCCATAATGAGTAGTAGCCATACTCGCTAACTGGTCGATAAAAATTTCCCTCTGCTCGCTATCATTCACATATAAATTTGACAGAAGGAAATTTATAACCAGCAGAGAAATTGTGAATCGAAAGCGGCTATTATTTCATTTTCAAATTATAAAAAAGTCTCACAAATTTCCTTCCGAATGATAAAAGTCTTTTGTCAATATTTTTTTTCTGATGAAATATATATATAATGACATTTTCTATTATCTATATCTACTTTATATTTGGAAGTCCTGAACTTATTGGCACTGAAAAAAGTTCACTTTTTACAGCTTTTTTCAGCTACATTCGTCTTGTTTCCTTTCTGTGCTATACACGGCTGTTAAGTTAATTTGTTAAAGCATTCTCTCTTTTAGGATTGCTGCAATCAGCGTTGCCGTTTTGCTTAAAATTAAGCAAAATTGCTAAATTTTTTCGTGCGTGTTAAAATGTAGATATTTTGTATTTTGAATTTCAATACGAGAGCGTTACGCAGGCCTGCTTTAGACTCTTATTACATTTGGGTGTGTATAAATACTTCTGCTTTTTTGGTCACCAAAATTAGAAATCGTCCAGTTGACGACAATAATAATTATTTTTTGATTTTTATTTCTTCTCTTATAATAATTACACCTCTGAAAAATTGAAACAATTTTGTATACCCCACTACGACTTTTTACTATAAAATTTACTTAATTACAGAAGAAAATAGAATTTCGATACTTTTAAACAAACTTAAGAAAAAAAATGTTATACTTTTTACAAAGCTTATTCTTTCCTTCCCTCTTTGCTTCTCTTTTGTATCTGACATTTTCTATTATCTATATCTACTTTATATTTGGAAGTCCTGAACTTATTGGCACTGAAAAAAAGTTCACTTTTTACAGCTTTTTTCAGCTACATTCGTCTTGTTTCCTTTCTGTGCTATACACGGCTGTTAAGTTAATTTGTTAAAGCATTCTCTCTTTTAGGATTGCTACAATCAGCGTTGCCGTTTTGCTTAAAATTAAGCAAAATTGCTAAATTTTTTCGCGCGTGTTAAAATGTAGATGTTTTGTATTTTGAATTTCAATACGAGAGCGTTACGCAGGCCTGCTTTAGACTCTTATTACATTTGGGTGTGTATAAATACTTCTGCTTTTTTGGTCACCAAAATTAGAAATCGTCCAGTTGACGACAACGTAATTTTGTCGATGGCGACGCACATTGGGGTATTTAATCAATCTGGGTGGCCAAAACTCTTTTTTGGCTTTAAATAGTTAATTATGTTACCCATGGTGATTTCAATTCAATTTAACATAAAAAAAAATGTGGCTTTACATTTTTAAAAAGTGATGTAGTGAGACCAAACCGACCTCAGATTTGGATTCAGAACGTCGAAATACATGTTAGTAGGTTAGGTCGATGAAATGTGTCATTTGGGGCTTTTCGCAATTTTTTTGAAGTTTTGGGGGTATATTGGACAAGTGGACTTTGGATTCGGAGCACGTCGATGTATATGTTGCTAGATGGGTGTTCTCGAATCCACAAACAACTAATTTTTTTTTTGTGTGGTGGGGTCATTTTTCCCAACGTGAAAAATCGCCTGTTTTTCTTAAAACCGGAAAAACCCGGGACCGATCTTTCTTGAACTCAAAATAACAGGGAACAAACTATCTAGAAAAAAAAGAGTCAGTGCCGGGCAATGCCGGGCACCTAAACAAAAACCCTTTTGAAAACAAAAAATTGGGAAATTTTTTTTAATACATCGTTTTTTAAAAATGTAATTAAGAAGACGCTAACAACTAACTAAATCTCAATAAACATGAATTTTGTACTCGATTACCTGTATTATAAGAATCCATAACAGTATTCTAAAAAACTTCACTTAAAACCGTAAAAATATTAATTGGAAATGTTGAATCTTTAAGAACGTTATAAAATGCCGCGAGAAATACACGAATGACCAAACTTTCATTGACTGTAAAAACTTTGTGTTTGAGTTTTGAGAATAAACTTTTACTGAAAATGATACGTTAGGGTCCTGGCCTAATAAAAAATTTTATTTTTTGGAAATCGGGCCAGTTTTAGGAAATGAGGTTTTGGCCGCCCAGATTGATAAAATACCCCTATGTGCGACGTCGCGCCTCATAATCTTTAAAATAATTGATTTCATAAGAAACTGTGTTGTTTCGGTTCTGTTCTCACCCTTAGAGTTCAGCTTTGTACATATGTACATACATACATATTAGAGGTCGGAAACTATCGATAGTCAGCACCATCGATAGTGTACGATAGTTTTTTGCAAACTATCGATAGTATATCGATAGTTGACGATAGTTTAGAGTAATTTGGGAGAGTCTACGGCTACGCTCACACTGTAACCGCATTTGCCGTCCGGCAGCAAATACATCCACAAACACATCTGTTTTAAATGATTTCACCCGAATGTAAACACACTTTGCCCACCTGTACTGGTCTTATTCTTACCAATACATGAAAGTAATAGAAGATGATCCAATAAAACTTTTTTCAGTACATTGTTTTGTTTTATTTATTTATTAGCCATTTATTCTTGTTCAAAAAAATTAATATATTAACCAGAGACCATAACAATTAAAACAAGTAAATATAAAAATCACTTGATAAGGTAAGTGTACATAATTCCGTGATAGTAAATTATTCCGTGATAATCGTTTATATTCGTTAAAATAAGGAATTGGTACAATATTTAATCAAACAAAATATTATATAATATTATTTTAACTTCGAAGTATATTAATTTATAATTTTGTTGTAATTTTAGAGCTTACTGATTTAATGAAACCACTTTAAAACTGGCAGGTCATAAAATTAGCATAATACAGGAAATTTCTTAAGCGAATGGTTAAGGTGCATCGATTATTTTCTTAAGGCTATAAAACTTTACTGGTTAAGATTTTTATCAATATTATATATATTTTGTGATTCAATAGGCATATAGCATTTGTTTTTGTAACTTTCAACCTTATTTCAATAGTTATTTTTTTCTTAAAAGTAAATTTTCTTTTTCACGGAATTAGGGACATCTTTCATTTCCCCATGTACATAATTCCGTGACTATCACGGAATTAGGAAATTTTAGTACTTAATTCTTTCTTCTTTTAAAAAGCTTTTTTGAAAGGAACCAATGGTAATAAAATGTTTTTCCATTAAATAAAATCCTAGAGAAGTTCTTGACCTAATTCCGTGATATAGATTTTGGAACCTATTCACTAATATTCAACTTACAAGTGACTGGCGATACTATCACGGAATTAGGGTCCTCATACTGTTCCTTATTCCGTGATGCATATATCGCTCATTTCCGTTTTATGTTTTTTTTTTACTTTCTTTGTCTTTCGTTTAAGTTTGTATCTAAATGTAATTCTTTAACATTAAATAAATTTCAATGAAATTTAATTTTATTATTATTTTGCCCTTTTTTATAAGTATTTTTATAAAGAAAAAAATTTAAATTTTTAATAATTTTTTTCTTTATTTAAATTTATTTTGTTAATAAACACAAATTTCAATTTCATAAAAACTTATAAAATAAATATTTAAGTCTAATATGTAATATATTGATTTGAAAAATTATTTCTGTGCATTTTGTTACAAGACCGGAATTAGGTACATTTATTCACGGAATTAGGGACATGCGACAATTTTTGTCACAGAATTAGGGACATTTGCATGTAGATCAAATTTTAATTAATATAAATAGTAATTATAGTTATTTTAATTTTTTAGCAATTGAGAATGAGCCTCAATGCATCAAATTATTTGCACCATATTTATTTTTCAGTTTGCGGTCTATAGTTTAAGCTCTAAAAATCCTGCAATTCAGAAAAGTCCTTAGTATCACGGAATTATGTACATTTACCTTAACAATTATTGAGCAATGGAAAAATTTTTCCATCATCAATAAAAAATACTCAAAGATCGATATTTTTTCGATCAGATCATAATTGTTATGAGCAATTGATATTTTTTTCGATGTTCCATAACAATTTCTGGATGATGGATATTTTTTAGATCAGCTCATAATTGTTACCAGCAATTAATAATTCCATAACAATTACTGGATGATGGATATTTTTTAGATCAGTTCATAATTAATTAAGAATCGACCAAATGATAGCCCTAGCCAAGCGCTTTCATTTGATACCCATTTTGCGGTGTTCCGTAGTCCAAATGAAACCTGGGGCCATCCCCTTTCGTTTGGTACCCATATTTTAGGGCAATATTAAGGTTTTTTGGCCATCGCATTTTGACCGATAACT
This sequence comes from Urophora cardui, assembly GCA_960531455.1. Classification (NCBI taxonomy): domain Eukaryota; kingdom Metazoa; phylum Arthropoda; class Insecta; order Diptera; family Tephritidae; genus Urophora; species Urophora cardui. Next base: position 112,418,802 of record OY482673.1, on the reverse strand, counting down.
CAGTTATCGATAAATTTATCGAAATATATCGTAGTCCAAATAAAACCTGGGGCAATCCCCTTTCGTTTTGATAGCCATATTGTAGGGTAATATTAATGTTCTTGGGCAATCACAGTTATCGATAAATTTATCGAAATATATCGAAGTCCAAATGAAACCTGGGGCCATCCCCTTTCGTTTGATACCCATATTGTAGTGTAATTTTAATGTTTTTGGGCAATCACATTTTGACCGATAACTCAGTTATCGATAAATTTATCGAAATATATCGAAGTCCAAATGAAACCTGGGGTCATCCCCTTTCGTTTGATACCCATATTGTAGTGTGATTTTAATGTTTTAGGGTAATCACATTTTAAACGACCATGCGACTAGAATGGATAGTCGTATTTATGTTGCTTTGACTATTTGCTAGTCAGCAATTCAAACCCTGCATGGAATAGTAACCGTTTGTTTGGTGCCTAGTGGTCGCATTTCAAATTTTCAATAAACTATCGATAGTTCAAACGATACTCGAAAACCATCGATAGTGTAAACGATGTTCAGAAACCATCGATAGCGACGATAGTGCCATCGATAGTTTCCGACCACTAATACATATGTATGTATATATTTGAAGCGAAAAACCAAGTTGTAATCTCGTTGAAAACCCCCGATTTTAAAAATTTTGAATTGTGTCATTTTATGATTTAAGGTACAATATATTCTCATTTGGAATTTATGTTAAACTTTTTCGAGAAATGTTAAACTTTTTGTTGGATTTTGTTAAAAAAAAAAAATTCTGTCGTGGCAACACTGGCTACAATAGCCAACGTAGAAACTGAGAATAAATTGAAATACAATTCAAGAGGAAAGTCGAAACTCTACCGCCAGTCATACAGCGCCAACAAACCAAGAGTCAGCAATCAACAACCCCTAAACAAGTGGCACGCATAAATGTGGCATAAATGCACATACAGACACACACACAAACACGCTTTACTTAGCGCTTATAGTTAAAGTACTCTCTGAGCCCACAGTAGATTAAAACACGCAGAGAAAACACCGCTGTTTTCAGTTCTCCAACTCATAAAATATTGGCTAGCAGAAGTACATAGTGCTGGTTTAACGCTGCCGCAACGGCTGCTGGCACTGTCGCTGCTCCTGTTACTGCTGCAGCTGCAGCTGCTGCCGTTTCATTTTATTGCTTGCGCTATAATAAAAAGCGCCACCAGAAATTGGCCGTCTGCCATGCGGCGGCCAAAAAGGCAAAATGTGTACGTAATTGTGCGACAAGTGGCTAAATGGATTTCAAATATATACCTACATATACATAGGTAGTATACAGTTTGCACATACATAAATATGTACATAAGTACTGACTTTTTAGAAGAAATGTCAGATCTCTGTCTTCATCAGGTAAACGTTTTTAAAAACAAATTCGGAAAGGTACTTGATTTGATATTTGTAGATGACGTTTCTAATTACTATGTGAATAGAACTGACCCTCTTATTTTCCCTGAAGATGCTTACCATCCATCATTGGTGTTATATGAGAAAAATGAAAAAGAACATTTTTCGCAACCCTAAATCGTTTTATGGTTTTGTGAATTCAAAACGCAGAGTGAGCGGATTTCCCTCATCTATGAGTTTTCGGGATTGTGTGTCTAGTGATAATCAAAGCATTGCCAATCTCTTTGCACAATTTTTCGAATCTAATTATTCCAAAGATAACTTAAATTTCAGCATATACCCTAGTGCTGGAAAACCATCGATAGTGGTCCCATCGATTGACCATCGATAGTTTTAAAGGCAACCATCGATAGTATCGATGGTTTAATATATGTACGTAGGTGGCCCGTTAAAGGGAAATGTGGTACTCAAATATTTAATGCACATATACCTACATATGTATGCCTGTATGTACTTACGTTCTCATATTTAAAAGAAAAATATAAATTTTTATTAGAAACATATTATAAAATTAATAAAAAACCAAAAGTTATGTAAAAGGTTCAATACCATAAATAAATCAATAACCACCACGCAGTAAAAATCTGAAATGAATCTTTTATGAATCACTGATGAAATTCACCTATGACTGAGGAGGCATCAGCGAATGCTTTCATATAAAGACTGCTGAATTTTTCATATAATTGGTTTGCTTTCCTCAGAAGAAAAAAAATAAATAAAAAATTTTACTCAGTTATGACGACAGTGATGAATATTCAACAAAGAATCATAAATGATCATTCAGCAGTGAAACAAATTTACTGCAGGGTATTCAAAATAAGAATACTACATACACACATTTGTACATATACAGTTCGTCGTACCATACGAAAACTAACATCATATTTTTTGTGGCATCAGTAATTATATACTGTTTTTACATTAAAATTGTTGTTGTTTAAACGAAATTGACAGTTTTCGTCAGCCAAAAGTCTAACTTGTTACTTTTCGTCAGCCAAAAGTCGATTTTGTTATTTTTCGTCGGCCAAAAGTTGAACTTGTTATTTTTCGTCAGCCAAAAGTCGAACATGTTACTTTTCGTCAGCCAAAAGTCGAAATTGTTACTTTTCGTACAGAATTTTTTTATTGATAGCTTTCGCCAGAAATTTTAAATATGCTAGTTTTCGTATGGTACGACGAGCTGTCCACAAAATAATAGGAAACCCTAAATTGCTCAATTCTCAATAAAAAAAAAAACCGTTGTATTTGCAAGATTTTTTCATAAAATTATTCACTAAAATATTCACAGCCCACATATTCCAATCAAGTGCCTTAAAAATTATAAATCTCAGTTTTTTGATTAATATTTTTAACAGGCGTTGTAGTTATGTACCAAGTAAAATACTATCGATGGTTAAAAAAAACCATCGATTATCGCTATGGCATCGGCCCCATCGATATTATCGATAGTTCAATCGATGATTTTCCAGCACTAATATACCCATACCATCTTTCTCAAAATAATACAATTAATGTTGCCTATATAAATTCAGATGAAGTTTTAGATCACCTTAAATCACTGAAAGAGTCTTTTAGTTATGGTCCGGATATGATACCCGCATGTTTCCTTAAAAAATGTGCGGATCATATTTATCTACCTTTGTCAAAGCTATTCAACTTGTCATTGAAATTTGGCATTTTTCCTATTGCTTGGAAAGAATCCTTCATTATCTATATATATAAAAATGATTTGGTTTTTAATTGTAACGCTAAAACTTGAAAACGGCTGAACCAAATCAAATACTTCCTTAGGGGGGTTTGTTTGTTGTAACCCCGCGAAGGTTTAGTCGAAGAGAAAATTAAAAAATATTAGGGGGGCGTGGCACCTCCCATACAAACTTAATTTTTCATGCTGAATATCTCTAAAATTGTTTAAGGTAGGGACTTGGAAATTGGTGTGGAGATAAACGATAACAATTCCATATTAACGCAAAATAATAGGAGTTATACGAAAAGGGGGCGTGGCACCTCCCATACAAACTTAGCTTTGGAAGCTGAATATATCAGAAAGAATAAATGGCAGGATCCTAAAAATGGCTATAGAGCTAAATGACATGAAAACCACTTTCCCGCATAAAAGTGGGGGTTATCGAAAAAGGGGGCGTGGCACCTCCCATACACCCTTAATTTTTTAAGCTGAATATCTCTAAAAGGATTTAAGGCAGGGACCTGGATATTGGTACAGAGCTATATGATATCAAAACAATTTTTGCGCATAGAAGTGTAGGTTATCGGAAAAGGGGGCGTGGCACCTGCCATATAATCTTAATTTTTCGATCTGATTATCTCTAAAGGAGTTCAAGGTAGGGAGCTGAAAATTGGTATAGAGCTAAATGATATCAAACCCATTCCCACGCATAAAAGTGGGGGTTATCGAAAAAGGGGGCGTAGCACTTCCCTTACAAACTTAATTTTTCAAGCTGAATATCTGTAAAAGCGTTTAAGGTTGGGACCTGAAAATTGATCAGGAGATTAACGATATCAATAGCATGCTTATGAAAAAAAAAAAAAACAGTTGTGTTGGGAAAAGGGGGCGTAGCACCTGCGATCTTAATTTTTAAGGCTAAATATCCCTAAAAGCGTTCATGGCGAGGTGCTTACGATATAACTCACTTGCAACAAAAAGTACTAACAAATTTTCCACTGTTGAATCAACAGCAAAGCAGTGCGTACAATAAACTAATAAACGCTGTTGATAATGGAAACGGTGGCATATTTTTTCTCGATGCGCCCGTGGTATTGCATTAGCTCTTGCATCTACCGGAATTGCTGCAACACTGTTGAAAGGGGGAAGAACGGCACATTCAGCATTAAAGCTTCCACTAAACTTGCAAATACACGAAAGTCCTATTTACAATATTTCAAAGCAATTGGGCAGAACGAAGTTTGCCGGGTCAGCTAGTTCCTTTACATAAATGTGGTATTAGATCTTCAATTGAAAATTATCGAGGCATAGCAAAATTGTCTGTTATCCCAAAACTGTTTGAGTCGATTATTAGCAGCCAGATAAAAAACTCGATTGAGTCATTGATTGGGAACTCTCAGCATGGTTTCTGTAGGGGTAAATCAACCATCACCAACCTTCTGGAATTTACAACAAGTGTTTCTAATGGGTTTAGGGAAAGTGCTAAAACGGATGTTATTTATACTGACTTTAGTAAAGCCTTTGACAAGGTTAATCACAGTTTACTTATCCACAAGCTTCAACTACTGGGTTTTCAACCTATCCTCCTAAACTGGATCTCTTCTTACATTTCTAACAGAACACAAAGGGTTGTTTTTAAGAATGTCTATTCATTTAGTATTGATGTGTCCTCTGGGGTTCCGCAGGGCAGCCATCTCGGACCGACTCTGTTCTTGTTGTTCATTAATGACATCTCATGTGCTATAAATTATTCTAAAGTTTTAATGTACGCAGATGATGTGAAACTTTTCAAGTCCTACACCTCACCGGAGGAAAGATCGCTCCTTCAAAATGATTTAAACGGTTTGGTTACGTGGTGCAACATAAATCTTATGCCACTAAATCTAAATAAATGTAAATTTATGTGCTTTTCGCGGAGTAATGTCGAACCTATAGCTTACGCCATTAATAATCATGATCTGGAGCGAGTTTATGAGTTTGTCGACTTAGCTGTAAGATTCGATTATAAACTTAATTTCAACCTTCACATCAACGTCATGATAAATAAAGCTAAAAGTGTTCTAGCGTTTGTAAAACGTTGGTCTAAAGAATTTAGTGACCCGTACGTAACTAAAGCCCTTTTCACAACTTTAGTAAGACCGACACTAGAATATGCATCTATAATCTGGAATCCGAGTTACAAAATTCATTCTGATCGACTTGAATCGATTCAAAAACAATTTTTACCTTTTGCATTAAGAAATTTGAATTGGAACCCTCATTGCAATCTTCTCTCGTATACTAGTCGCTTAAAGCTTATTAACCTTCCAACTTTAGCTAGTCGTAGGGAAACTCTGGGTGTAATATTCGTAACGAAACTGCTGAAGGGATCAATAAATAGCTCATTTCTTCTTCCTGAAATAAGCTTAAACATTCCTGCCCGTCCATCAAGACATTACCAGCCCATCTTTTTAAAACAATGTAAAACTAAGTATTAAATGAGCCATTCCGATATCTATGCAAAAGTTTTAACACATACTCTACCTACTTTGACATCTCTGACTCCCTATCCATTATAAGGAAAATTCTTCTTTCAATTCTTAACAAATAACAATTTGTCTACTAAATATAGTTTCCTTCTACTAATTTAGTATAATATGTATTTTATTGTTAACTAAGTAATTGCTTCTAAGTGTAGATATAAACTTACATATGTATGTGTAATCAGCTGATGAATTTCTCCGTGCGTCATGCGGATTGCGCCCCTCGCGTCGGTCGGGCGGGAAATGGAGGGTAAACCGTTGGGTATTATTATTATTATTATTATTATTATTATTATTATTATTATTATTATTATTATTATTATTATTATTATTATTATTATTATTATTATTATTATTATTATTATTATTATTATTATTATTATTATTATTATTATTATTATTATTATTATTATTATTATTATTATTATTATTATTATTATTATTATTATTATTATTATTATTATTATTATTATTATTATTATTATTATTATTATTATTATTATTATTATTATTATTATTATTATTATTATTATTATTATTATTATTATTATTATTATTATTATTATTATTATTATTATTATTATTATTATTATTATTATTATTATTATTATTATTATTATTATTATTATTATTATTATTATTATTATTATTATTATTATTATTATTATTATTATTATTATTATTATTATTATTATTATTATTATTATTATTATTATTATTATTATTATTATTATTATTATTATTATTATTATTATTATTATTATTATTATTATTATTATTATTATTATTATTATTATTATTATTATTATTATTATTATTATTATTATTATTATTATTATTATTATTATTATTATTATTATTATTATTATTATTATTATTATTATTATTATTATTATTATTATTATTATTATTATTATTATTATTATTATTATTATTATTATTATTATTATTATTATTATTATTATTATTATTATTATTATTATTATTATTATTATTATTATTATTATTATTATTATTATTATTATTATTATTATTATTATTATTATTATTATTATTATTATTATTATTATTATTATTATTATTATTATTATTATTATTATTATTATTATTATTATTATTATTATTATTATTATTATTATTATTATTATTATTATTATTATTATTATTATTATTATTATTATTATTATTATTATTATTATTATTATTATTATTATTATTATTATTATTATTATTATTATTATTATTATTATTATTATTATTATTATTATTATTATTATTATTATTATTATTATTATTATTATTATTATTATTATTATTATTATTATTATTATTATTATTATTATTATTATTATTATTATTATTATTATTATTATTATTATTATTATTATTATTATTATTATTATTATTATTATTATTATTATTATTATTATTATTATTATTATTATTATTATTATTATTATTATTATTATTATTATTATTATTATTATTATTATTATTATTATTATTATTATTATTATTATTATTATTATTATTAATTTTATTATTATTATTATTATTATTATTATTATTATTAATTTTATTATTATTATTATTATTATTATTATTATTATTATTATTATTATTATTATTATTATTATTATTATTATTATTATTATTATTATTATTATTATTATTATTATTATTATTATTATTATTATTATTATTATTATTATTATTATTATTATTATTATTATTATTATTATTATTATTATTATTATTATTATTATTATTATTATTATTATTATTATTATTATTATTATTATTATTATTATTATTATTATTATTATTATTATTATTATTATTATTATTATTATTATTATTATTATTATTATTATTATTATTATTATTATTATTATTATTATTATTATTATTATTATTATTATTATTATTATTATTATTATTATTATTATTATTATTATTATTATTATTATTATTATTATTATTATTATTATTATTATTATTATTATTATTATTAATTATTATTATTATTATTATTATTATTATTATTATTATTATTATTATTATTATTATTATTATTATTATTATTATTATTATTATTATTATTATTATTATTATTATTATTATTATTATTATTATTATTATTATTATTATTATTATTATTATTATTATTATTATTATTATTATTATTATTATTATTATTATTATTATTATTATTATTATTATTATTATTATTATTATTATTATTATTATTATTATTATTATTATTATTATTATTATTATTATTATTATTATTATTATTATTATTATTATTATTATTATTATTATTATTATTATTATTATTATTATTATTATTATTATTATTATTATTATTATTATTATTATTATTATTATTATTATTATTATTATTATTATTATTATTATTATTATTATTATTATTATTATTATTATTATTATTATTATTATTATTATTATTATTATTATTATTATTATTATTATTATTATTATTATTATTATTATTATTATTATTATTATTATTATTATTATTATTATTATTATTATTATTATTATTATTATTATTATTATTATTATTATTATTATTATTATTATTATTATTATTATTATTATTATTATTATTATTATTATTATTATTATTATTATTATTATTATTATTATTATTATTATTATTATTATTATTATTATTATTATTATTATTATTATTATTATTATTATTATTATTATTATTATTATTATTATTATTATTATTATTATTATTATTATTATTATTATTATTATTATTATTATTATTATTATTATTATTATTATTATTATTATTATTATTATTATTATTATTATTATTATTATTATTATTATTATTATTATTATTATTATTATTATTATTATTATTATTATTATTATTATTATTATTATTATTATTATTATTATTATTATTATTATTATTATTATTATTATTATTATTATTATTATTATTATTATTATTATTATTATTATTATTATTATTATTATTATTATTATTATTATTATTATTATTATTATTATTATTATTATTATTATTATTATTATTATTATTATTATTATTATTATTATTATTATTATTATTATTATTATTATTATTATTATTATTATTATTATTATTATTATTATTATTATTATTATTATTATTATTATTATTATTATTATTATTATTATTATTATTATTATTATTATTATTATTATTATTATTATTATTATTATTATTATTATTATTATTATTATTATTATTATTATTATTATTATTATTATATTATTATTATTATTATTATTATTATTATTATTATTATTATTATTATTATTATTATTATTATTATTATTATTATTATTATTATTATTATTATTATTATTATTATTATTATTATTATTATTATTATTATTATTATTATTATTATTATTATTATTATTATTATTATTATTATTATTATTATTATTATTATTATTATTATTATTATTATTATTATTATTATTATTATTATTATTATTATTATTATTATTATTATTATTATTATTATTATTATTATTATTATTATTATTATTATTATTATTATTATTATTATTATTATTATTATTATTATTATTATTATTATTATTATTATTATTATTATTATTATTATTATTATTATTATTATTATTATTATTATTATTATTATTATTATTATTATTATTATTATTATTATTATTATTATTATTATTATTATTATTATTATTATTATTATTATTATTATTATTATTATTATTATTATTATTATTATTATTATTATTATTATTATTATTATTATTATTATTATTATTATTATTATTATTATTATTATTATTATTATTATTATTATTATTATTATTATTATTATTATTATTATTATTATTATTATTATTATTATTATTATTATTATTATTATTATTATTATTATTATTATTATTATTATTATTATTATTATTATTATTATTATTATTATTATTATTATTATTATTATTATTATTATTATTATTATTATTATTATTATTATTATTATTATTATTATTATTATTATTATTATTATTATTATTATTATTATTATTATTATTATTATTATTATTATTATTATTATTATTATTATTATTATTAATTTTATTATTATTATTATTATTATTATTATTATTATTATTATTATTATTATTATTATTATTATTATTATTATTATTATTATTATTATTATTATTATTATTATTATTATTATTATTATTATTATTATTATTATTATTATTATTATTATTATTATTATTATTATTATTATTATTATTATTATTATTATTATTATTATTATTATTATTATTATTATTATTATTATTATTATTATTATTATTATTATTATTATTATTATTATTATTATTATTATTATTATTATTATTATTATTATTATTATTATTATTATTATTATTATTATTATTATTATTATTATTATTATTATTATTATTATTATTATTATTATTATTATTATTATTATTATTATTATTATTATTATTATTATTATTATTATTATTATTATTATTATTATTATTATTATTATTATTATTATTATTATTATTATTATTATTATTATTATTATTATTATTATTATTATTATTATTATTATTATTATTATTATTATTATTATTATTATTATTATTATTATTATTATTATTATTATTATTATTATTATTATTATTATTATTATTATTATTATTATTATTATTATTATTATTATTATTATTATTATTATTATTATTATTATTATTATTATTATTATTATTATTATTATTATTATTATTATTATTATTATTATTATTATTATTATTATTATTATTATTATTATTATTATTATTATTATTATTATTATTATTATTATTATTATTATTATTATTATTATTATTATTATTATTATTATTATTATTATTATTATTATTATTATTATTATTATTATTATTATTATTATTATTATTATTATTATTATTATTATTATTATTATTATTATTATCTTCTCTTCTCTTCTCTTCTCTTCTCTTTTTCCATCAACTTTCCTAACTATAAATATGAATTAGATTCTAAGATATAATGTATTACATTTATGTTTATGCCTTGTAATCAAAACACCCACAGATAAGCAAAAAGCTTCGCGGGATCTGCTCAAATTGTAAATGAATTGTTAAAAAATTTCATGGATTAAATAAATACAATACAATACAATACAATTATTATTATTATTATTATTACTATTATTATTATTATTATTATTATTATTATTATTATTATTATTATTATTATTATTATTATTATTTTCAAAAAAAACCGCTTTATTCCTTCATATATCTTTTTTGTTTTTTTTTTTTTCCTTTTTGTTATAATGATGGTCTTTTTTTTTATTAAATAAATATTTATGTATATATATATATATATATATTATATATATATTATGTAATTGTAAATATTTATAAATGTTTGCTCATTTTTATATAGATAAAACGCGAATATGTATATATGTATGCACATTTAGTTAATAGCATTTTAAATATAATTAAGTTTTCATTTCATAGACGCGCCAGCAAATTTTGCCATAAAATAAGTTTTGCTATAAAAATGCTAAAATCGCTTTTTTTTTCTTATAAAGTAGTGAAATAAATAAAATTTGCTAAAATATTGTTGGAAACGCGACGACATTCTCACATTTGTTTGTTTATATAAGACAGAAAAATAAAGCATTTCCTTTTCATAAGAAACTTTTCAAGAGCTTCAGGGTCGTTCCTTTAGTTTATGCTTTTTAACAGACAGAGAAGTATAAGAAGTTGGCATTCGAAGAAATGTTGTAAGACCTAGCGCATAGAACTTGTTTAAAATATAATGCGATCAGCTACGACGTTATTAGAAGATGTGCAGCGGTAATAAAAAAAGAAAACTTCCAAGTATAAGTATTAGAGGTCTCTAATTAACTCATTTTAAAAACATTCCTTGAAACGATTGAAGTGTAGATATTTCGGCCGTTACAAAAACAAACCAACAACACAAAACACATACCACAAACGACCTATAATTTGGAATATTCATGCATAACTTATTTATGTACACTGAAAAAAAACCTACTCGCGATCAAAGACATATTTTTCCGTATTTTGAATGCGAGTTCCACTACATTATTTTCCTTAATTTGAGTAACCCCCTTATTATGGATTGTCATACGATAGCTATCGGCCGCTTGCAAGCGTATCGTATAAAATGAGTTTCCATATTATGAATTCCACACGCCCGCTAGGTGCACTATCGTGAATGACATTTGTTTAGAGTTCAATTAGTTATGCGTTAACTTTATTTCCATTACAGTCAATCGGGTTTCACACGATAGAAATTATTTCGTAATACGAAGTACCCGACTGCAAGCGTTTAGCGTGTATCGTATTAATTCGTAATAGGCCCCTAAATTTTAACAAACATGTCGCACGTTTTTCTCGATAGGGATTTGACTCAGAAAAAAACTTCTTTTTGGGAAAAATGCAAACAAACTTTTATAATTTCAAACAGTTTACTGCTACGGCTAACTACAAAATCACTTGTATTTCCGCCATTTTTATTTTTTTGAGTATTTTATAAGACTAAACTTAAAGGCATGGCCCAGTTATGGAAATATAATAAATTATAGGCCTCAACAAACAAAACAACAAACAAAATCGGTTCAAAACTTGTACTAAATTTTTGATATCGCTAGCTTAGAGTGCAAACTGTGTAAGTGCATTTTTATGAAAAAGTGTATTTTTCAGGGACCGTAACGATTATCATTTTTATAAAAAAAATCATTTTTAATCGTTATAATTTCATTTTTATTTTTTCGATCAAAAATAATTTTTACTAGCTGGACCCGTGCGCATCTTGCGCAAAAAATAATAAAACATACGGCGCCAGTCGATATAGTTTCTGCTCTCACGCCTATTTTAAAAAACTTATATTTATGTCTACAGTGGAACTTATGGAATTTTCAATGAATTACTTATGTATATGTTTGGCAAACATATCGCATAAAATGTTCTATTCTACCTACATATATATATGTATGCTTATTATATTTTTATATATTTTACATATATTTTTATGTACATTCGTGGTCCCTGCCGACTTGGGTAATTTTTTTTTCCACACGTTTGCTTTGGCAAGCACATCAGTAGTCCAAGCTTACTCGAATTATCTGTTACAGTTCTTGAGTTTTTACTTATAAATCTTTGAAAATTTGCTCCTCTTGGCCCATTTTTCAAAATTTCAGCACATTTCCTCATAACGGCATAACGTCAATTTGTTCCAAAGCCAGAACGGCACCTTTCTAGCCCAGAAATAAGCCTGTAAAATTGAGTTGAGTATTAAAGTGAATTTTTTTTTTTGAAGCAACAACAACAAAAGTTATTAAAGGTCAAACTTTATATTATGCATTTTAAATTGCAATTACTTAAAAACTACTTAACCGATTTCGAATGTTTGTATACCATTGGATAGGTATTTTGATTCCCTTTAATTTGATGTACATTTTATGTGGGTTCCATAACACCCCGCTGCGGGGGTCAACCCCCCCTTTTACCCCCCTTACTTTTAATATAAAGTACCACGCCCAATAAAACACCGTTTCGCATGCATAGCTAATTAATACCTTTAAAACGATGCCTTACTTATTAATTTTGGTAAATTATGTGAGCAGAAAAAGGGATATTTATAAAACACCAATTAGAAATAATATATATGATTTCTGGATTTAAATTTTTCCGATGAAACTTGATCGATATTTTATGATTTTTATTTTTGCGATCAAAAATAATTTTTATTATTGGATTTCAATTTTTCCGATCAACTTTAAATATTTATTTATTATTTTTTCCGATCATAATAAACTCTAAAAACTTGTTTCTTTTGTACCATACGCTATATAATTAATGTGCTAACATAAATTTTGTTCTCAAATAGAACTGCGCCAATTTTCATTAAAATTGGTTGGAAAATGCGTCCATAATCGCCGTTGGAAAATTACTGAATGGGTGTTGCATGCTTTAGAACAGAACGGAACAGAGCTATGGCAATGTGCACGCATAGGTGTGTTCGTATGTGTATTCCAAACTTACCAAGCAATTCTCAACACAACATGCATAATGTTGGCAATCGTCAACTTCAGGCCATCAAATATAAGATTCACTAACGTTTGAAAAAGTTTATTATGATCGGAGAAAAAATATAAAAATATTGATTAAAGTTGATCGGAAAATTTTAAATCTAATTATAACAATTATTTTTGATCGAAAAAATAAAAATAAAAAAATATCAATCAAATTTGATCGAAAAAATAAAAATCATAAAATATCGATCAAGTTTCATCGGAAAATTTTAAATCCAATAATAAAGATTATTTTTGATCGAAAAAATAAAAATCGTAAATAATGGTTATTTAAAAATTTAAAAAATAAAAATCTTCAGAATAAATATGAGGTCATGTTTGGATAGAATGTGCTAAAATCATTATATCGGCAGACTTGCATTTTATTGTTAACTAAGTTTTCATTATGATTTTTTCATCCGAAGAAATGAAAATAACGATTAAAATCGGTGCCTGGTATTTTTATGTAGAGCGCTAGAAAAATCAAATACGCACCGCGCTAAACAAGTTGTGACTCTTGTCATATTTCTACTCGTTGTTATTCAGTGATACGCAAATTGTGTAAGTCCAAAAATCGAAGAAAATTGTGTAAGTCTAAAATATTTACATGAACGGAAATTTTTTTTTTCATTTTGAAATTTTTTAATTTTTTGTTTTTCGTCTCTCCTACAAAGTTTTAAAAAAAGACTTACACAATTTTCACTCTAAGCTAGCGATATTTGATTTTGGCAGACTGCAGAAATTAAATTTTTTCTGCCAAAAGGAACCTTTAAATACCTTAAATGCCCGTTTTTCGGTATTTAACTTTAAAGGAACTTTTAACTTCAAAAAGATTTTATGAAATCGATCAGCAAATTAAAGGCGCCTTTAGAATTTAAAGGAACTTTTAATTTGATTATGAAATCGGCCCTTAATACTTTCTAGGGAAAATTTACTCAAAACAAAGAAAATAGTGTTCAAATTAGGGAAGCTATTTCTTTTATCCCTACATATATTTTTTTCTTAGTGTACATATGAATGTTTTTGTACGTTTATAGTTGGCGTATAATTTACCCTAACCACAAACGAATGAAGTAAAACTACATACATACGTTCATACATATATATGTACATAAGTATGTATTTATATATAGGACTTCGCTTTTCACACACAGCAAACTTCCAGCGCGCCAAAGAAGTTCAAGTTCATGTTGTTACAAAAACAAAATGTGCACATAGTCGCTGGTATAAAAATATATTTATGGACAAATGTATGTATGTATATGTAAATGTAGATACTTCTAAAATAGCTCTAGAAAATGTGTAGCACACAAAAAAAATGCACACATTCATATGCATACCAAATTCAGGAAGTGATTGGGGCCAAGATATGGATTATAGGAAGCATATTGTTTGGCAGAAGAGGCTAATGAATCGGAGAAACACTTGTGTTTATTAGTGGAATTTAGAATACCTCACAGAATTTGGTAAATTTTTTAATCTTCATCCTGTTGCAGACCTTAGAGGAGTGCAATTAGTCCAGAGTTTGGTTCAAGCCCATGTGTGTGATTGTACATTTCATCCTTAATATCCTAGGTATGAACCAATCGCCCCTCTTCTGCATGAATTTTAAAACAATCTTAGATCAAATGACACCCTTTGCAATGCAGTCATATGAGCAGTGATGCCGAAATTGGGCCTTTCGGACCAAATCTGGTCCGATTAATTTACTTTGGGCTGTTGGGCGGCTAAAATCAATTTTGGTCCGATTTGTAATATGAATATTTTTAGTGGAGACAATTTCTCGGACGCTAAACGTTTTATCTTTCCCGTGTAAAGTTCTTTTATTGTTAGTGAAACACACTATACGCATATCTATTAGAGTTGGGAAATTTAGTTCACTTTGTTGAGCGCTCCATTGGTGAGCGCTCTCTTCAGTGAACTAGTTCACTTTAGTGACTGCATAGGCTATCCAGGAAGGAAGTCCCAAGAAAGCGTTGTCTGCCGCTGTTAAGAGCAGAGCAAAGCAGTGGCAGATGAGGTGTTCGATTGTCTCCTCGCCTCAAGCTTAGGCAGCATCTGCGGTAGGATGCACCTAGCCTCTGCGTGTTTCCCGATGAGGCAGTGTCCTGTGAGTACCACCACAAGGTTCGAGATGTCATCTCTCCTTAGAGTACTTATTTGATGGGATCGCTTGTGAACCCATTTCTGCCAGATTTGAATTGATGTTCGACATACTGGCTTCTGTTGCCATCTATCGCTTGCTAGTTTATAGACATGCTGTTTAAGAATTAGCTTGTTTGTGGCTAAGGCATACCTATGCCTTATGGAAGAACCTGATCGGTAGTGCCCTGCCTCGCAAGTTCATCCGCCCTAAAATTGCCATTGATATCCCTAAGTCACGGGACCTACACGAGGTGCAGACAGGTTTGTTTGGCCATCTCCTTTAGAGATCGGCGACAGTCTAGTGTTAGTTCTGATTTAAATGAGTGGGAGTCAAGATTACTTAGTATGTACATACCTCAGTGAAATAGTTATATGTGCATGGAATAATATTTTATAAAAATTATAAAAAACTAAAGTTATATTTTTTAAATATTATTTTTTACATATATGACTAGATATGAACTAATACAATAGCAAATCAATTTGTCTTTATTTACTGGTGATTTTAGTTTAATTTTTATTTAATTTTCCCTTAGGAAAAAATTATATGTGCGTCAAAGGATTTTTAACATGTATGTGGCTAGATAACAATATTTTATAAATTCTAATAATTTATATGCTTCCCTTTCTTCAACTGAACCTGGGTCAATCTCCTTGGCATGGACTCTACCAATTTTTGTAAGGTTTGGATGCTTATTTCGTCCCATTCCTTTACCAACGTTTCTTTAAGCTGCTTCATAGTCTGAAACTGTCTACCATTCTTATAAACCTTAGCCGAGAGTATTCCCCACAGGTCCTCAATGGGGTTGAGGTCAGGACTGATGGCTGGTCAAACCAACAAAGGGATGTTTCTGGACGATAAAAAATATTTTGTTGTACGAGCGGTGTGGATTGGGGCGTTGTCCTGTTGAAATATCCACTCATTTCCATAAACTTCTTCAGAAAATTGAATAAGGACATTGTCCAATAACTCAATGTACATTTGGGAATTGGTTTTGCATGGGATGAAACAGAGTGGAGATTTTCCAGCATACCCAAAAGCCCCCCAAACCATTAACGAGCCGCCACCATGGTTTCGCTTAAGACGATTCGGCCTGGGGTGTCTTAAGTCGCGCCAATATTTTTTACAGCCATCGGGACCATCCAAATTAAACTTTTTCTCATCGCTGAATATAACTTTTTGGAACTCTGTATCCCAGAACTTATATTTATCGGCGAAGGACAAACGGGATGTCATATGTCTTTTTAAAAGCATAGGTTGAGATACTCGCGCAGTATATGTGACATTTTTGTTTTGGGATAATATTTGGTGGACTCGTCTCCTTGTTACCTTAAGGTTAAGATGGGCTTGAATTTCACTGCAACTCATACCTATTTCAACAGCTAGACGCCGAATTGTTCGCTTACAACGTTCATCAATCTCTGATTTTCTGCCACTGCGTTTGGTAGTCCCATATTTTTCCGGGTTTTTTAGGAAATTAGTAATCGTATTTCTATGGCGTCCCAATTTCGTTGCAATTTCGACCAATGGCACACCACCATCCCTTTGTCCAATTATAAAACCGCGCTCTGTTTCTGTCAAGGTGGATCCGCGTGGCATTTTTTCTAAAAGTTGGAAATCACTCAATATCCGTTTGCAAAAAAATTTATATTTGCTTCACTTGCGATTTGTATGAATAAAGTTATTTTATCTTACTTATTGACATTTGAAGCAGGGAAAATGCGTTTTGCACATATAAATTTTTCCTAAGAAAGGTGGCATATACCACAAGTTTTTATGTACCGTATACATTATCAGCGGATTAAAACTAATCATTATATATAAACGAATTACCAAATATGTAATATAATATTTACATGCCCAAAGATAACTAAATAGAGTCTTAAATTAGAGAGATAAATTGAATTAATGAAGTGCACATATAAATATTTCACTGAGGTATGTATTTAAAAATAAATATGTAATTCCATTTTAAGTTGACTTCTGATTTTTGGGCCTTTTTTGGCGGAATTGGGCGGTAATTTGGTCGGTAAAATTTTTTTTCAGTGGCAACACTGCATATGAGACTTCCATTCTACACTTTGCGCATGAGACACGGGCTACTTTACCTACATACATACGTCTGTAAGTTTTGAGCTATTGGACTAATTTTTTGTTTCAGGAAAGTTCCAGAACTTAAACCCGACTGCCTAACAAAAAGAATGAAAATAAATTTGTTTTAGCTATACCGTACAAACTTTAATGTTCGCGTTTCTTCCCAAACAAAAAATACCCGCTTGTTGTTAAAATTGAGTTCAGGCGAATGACACAAACTCTCAGTTCTCAAGTGCCGATCTGTAGAGTGAAAATTCATTTTAAAGTTCTTATATGGCAACATTTTTATGATAAAATCTTTTGGAAAACTACTTAGCAGATCATAGGATGCAAAAAGTTGCAAATTAGCTTCCCAAAATTAATAGAATACGATTTTTTTTGTTTTTGTACTGGAATTAAAGCAGGATTGACAGAGGTTAGAACAAAAGGAGCTTATAAATATTGTTAGCAGATAACTCAAACTCAACTTGTAAATAAATTTTATTGAACAAAACAACCACAATATGGGCCAGGTGTATGTACAGTGGCTCACAGCTTATTTCGTGCAGCTACATAGAAAAACTTTCGAGCACTATAGGAAAAAAATAACGATGGTATCGGAAAAAATTAAATCGCTAGCTTAGAGTGCAAACTGTGTAAGTCCATTTTCATGAAAAAGTGTTTTTAAGTGTAGAAAGCCAGAAAAATTAAATACGCACCACGCTAAATAAGTCTGTGATACTTGTCATATTTCTACTCGTTGTTATTCAGTGATACGCAAATTGTGTAAGTCCAAAAAGAGAAGAAAATTATGTAAGTCCAAAATTTTTCTATGAACAGAAAATTTTTTTTCATTTTGAAATTTTTTTATTTTGTGTTTTTTGTCTCTCCTACAAAGTTTGAAAAATGGACTTACACAATTTGCACTCTAAGCTAGCGAAATGTAAATTTTTAGCTTTATATCTATGGTATTGGATACAAACTGAAGAAAATTAAAAAAAAAAAAATAGTTTTCCTTTCAAAAAATGCCATTAAAGTAATTCGGAGTAAAAAAAATGTCAAAGCTTATTTCGTGCAGTCTTTTTAAAACGTTTTTCGGTGTGGTACGTGTATACAAATTAATTGCAATTAACTTACCAGTTAGTTACTTACGCTTAATAGATTTTAAATCGCGCATAAAAAAGAGTAAAATCGTTTTTTAAAGATGGGTCCACGTACAAGCATTGAAAAGCGGGAACTGGTTTTAAATCATTTTAAAAAAGGGGAAAGCCAGTGAAAAATAGCCGAGTTGGTAGAACTGAGTTCCAGTACAGTCCAATACATCATTCAGCGGTTTTTGCGTGAAAACAGAGTGGCGGATAAGGGCCGAAATGCGCAAAATGCAATTTTCACAGAAGCGGATAAAAGAAAAATTGTGCGAAAAATTAAGGAAAACCCTAAAATATCGGCTCCAAAATTGGTGGTGCAGATCAAGGAAGAAATGGGTAAGACATGTAAGACTTCAATGGCCGACTTCAATGGCCGACTTCAATGGCCGAGTAGCTCGCAAGAAGCCATTTATTTCGAAGAAAAATATACAAAGTCGCCTTAAATTTGCCCAGGAGCATGTAACTAAACCCATTCAGTTCTGGGAAGATGTCATTTTTGCTGACGAGTCAAAATTTAATATATTCGGCTCAGATGGCATGAATTACGTGTGGCGAAAAGCAAATACAGAGCTTCAAAATAAAAATTTGAAAGCAACTGTAAAGCATGGCGGTGGAAGTGTGATGGTTTGGGCTTGGACAAAAATCTGTATTTAACGATACTGAAGGATAATTTGCTGCAAAGTGCCGATGCTTTAGGTATACGCGATCGATTCCGTTATTATCAAGATAACGACCCGAAGCACAAATCAGGAATTGTGCAGTCATGGTTGATTTGGAACTGTCCGCACCTTATGAATCCGCCTCCACAATCGCCAGACTTAAATGTCATTGAAAATTTGTGGGCAATTTTGGACTTGGCCATACGTAAAAGGCAGATTAGTAGCAAAAATGATTTAAAAACTGCTCTTGTCGAAGAATAGGGTAAAATACCGCGCGAAACAACTCAAAAACTCGTTGCATCGATGGCAAATCGTCTTAGAGATGTGATTAAGCAAAAGGGAGGCCACACAAAGTACTAAATTATAAAACATAACAATTTTGTCTAAGGCTGAGGGCAGTGCACGAATTAAGCTGTGGCATCAGTTTTTGATTTAATTTAAGATTTTCTTCTAACAATACCACAAAAAGCTACATGTGTTAAAATGAGTTTCTGGTTCCAATAAAAATACTTTTATAAAAATTGTGTGTTTAAATTTTTCTTATACCATCGTTAGTTTTTTTTCTACAGCGTTACCAAGTTTTTTTGTGTAGCTGCACGAAATAAGCTGTGAGCCACTGTATATACAAATGTACCTAGCGCTAACCCATAAATGTTCCCCAAAACACCATATGGCAAATCCATTTATAAAATTTAAATAGATATAAAAATAAGAAAAACGTATGCAAAAACTCACTAAACATTTTAAACAGCAAGCAAATCTAATAAACAAGCAGAATGGTGAGTAAGTGTACACAGTTTTAAAATTTGCGTATACCCACGATCTCATTCTTATTTTTAGATGTAATGAAAATGAGAAATAAAAACAAATAAAAAATATAAAAAAAAATTAAAAAAAAAAACAAAAAAAAATTAAAAAAAAGCTGAAATAAATACCGACAACTGTAAATGTGAAAAGATAGAATAAAAAGGCTAAAAGCACTGACCGAGGAGACAAATGCGACGACGACGACGAGGACATACGGCAAACGCCCAACGCCAATATTCATGCTCATGGAAATGGCTGACAAACTAATAGTTCCGTTGGCTTCCACTGCTGCTTGACTCGCTCGCCTGTGAATTTCGAATTTTTAATTTTTTTTTTTAATTTGCTGGTTGTTTGCGCGACTCAACGGCTGACAACCTGAATATTTGGCCGTTTCGCTGTGCATTTGGCCAAAAGCCAAAACAAACGCGCGTACGACGTACGAATCGAACATTAGATACTCAGCTGTATGTTTTCATTGTTTGTTTGCGTATTTTATATAAAGCGAGTGCCGCATAAAGTGGGCGTAGGCACGCCCATTTTCAACATTTTTATCAGTCATCCAACTAAGCATATGAATATTATTCTTTATGTAAAATTTCATTCCTTTTTGCCTTCTAGTTACAAAGATGTCACGTTACAAATTCCCAAAGGGTGTTCCAGAAATATCTTTGTTAAAAAGTAGGCGTGGTCATAAACGATTTCAATAAATTTTTGGGTGTCTATTAACACAAGTTATAAAAGTTTATAAACCAAGTTTCGTTATAATATCTCAATTATTTGTCAAGTTATAGGCTAAGAAATCTCGTATATTCCTGCTTCTAAAAGGAGGCGGTGCCACGCCCATTTTCCAAAATTTGTCTATTTTTTGTTTCCGGTCTATTGTGGAACTCTTGCCACAAAATTTCAATGAATTATCTTTATATTTGACTAAGATATCGTTTAAAATGTTTTTATTAGGCCACTTTATAATACCCATATATAAAAGTGGGCGTGGTCGTCAACCGATTTTGATAATTTTTCGTCAAAACATTTGTCTAAGTAAGCAAATTACGCATACCAAACTTCATCGATATATCTTCAACGGTTTCTGAGTTATGACATATAAAACTTTCAATGTTTGACCCTTAATAAGTGGGCGTGGCACCGCCCATTTTCCAAAAATTCATCAAATTTCTTCATAAGGGCCTGAGCTCAATACGTGGGTAAAATTTTATCACTCTAGCTATATTAGTGGCTGAGATACCAAATTTCCGATTTTTTCTATATAGGAAAAGTGGGCGTGGTCATGGTCCGATTCCGCCCATTTTCAATACCAACCGTCCCAGTCTCGATACCAACATGCATTTCAAATTTCATCAAAATATCTCAATTTTTACGCGAGTTAGAGTGCGTACGGACGGACAGACGGACGGACATGGCTCAATCGATTTCTCTTTTC
The DNA here is from genome assembly GCA_960531455.1 of Urophora cardui. Lineage (NCBI taxonomy): Eukaryota > Metazoa > Arthropoda > Insecta > Diptera > Tephritidae > Urophora > Urophora cardui. Next base: position 112,396,690 of record OY482673.1, on the reverse strand, counting down.
ACCCTGATAATTTTGATATATATAAGTCCATATCTATCTCGATTATTTCATTATGTTACAATCCACCGTTATGAAATCAAAACTATTATACTCTGTGTACTAGTACAGCTGAGTATAAAAATAAAAAAAAAAAAAAGCAGACCGGCAGCCAAGTGGTGTAAAAAGAAAAATTAGAAAACTCTACAAAATTATTCACTTTGAGCAAAAGTCTCCAAAAAAGCAAAAGGGGAGAAACGCAAAATTATAGCAAACTAAAAGTTACGCTCTTCTGCTGCATGAATGAATTAAGTGTACGGAGAGGCAGCCACTTAATTGAGTTAGTGAGAACACTGCCGCAGCAGAGGCTGTATTAAGCCGTGCACAATTGACTTCTACCTCGCTTTGCTTCAGAGTTTTGCTTTGACAGTTCTGTTCAGCATGTGCTTTTTAAAGGGACATGTTCACAATTGAGGTGAAGCGAGTAAAGCAAAGTATAAAGTTAGCCATCTTTCAACTTTTTTACACTTTGGCAAACATCTCCCCTTGTGTGTGTGTGTGTGTATGTTTGTATATCTACACTTATTTTAGCGATTTCGCGCAATTTCGTGAGAAGTGAGCAGAGAAAAGTAAAAAATAACATTCGAATAAGCAGAAAAAAGCAAATTCCCCAAATATATTACCAAAAATCAGGTTTATAAATTAAAGCAAAGAAGTGAAGTGGAAATTGTCAAAGTGTTAATTGTAGCAAGCATCTGGAATTTCGCTTTGCTTTAAGGTTTTTTCTATCAAAGTTGGAGCAGACAAAGCCAATTGTGCACGGGCTCTATGTGCCACAAAGAGCGCCGCAGTGGAGGGTGTGTGTGTGTGCTACAAGCAGCGCTGAGCGACTGCGGACTGCGCTGGTGGCAGCTGTTGTTAACAAAGCGCCACCAGCCACCAGAACAAGTGCCAATGAACAAGTGCAGTGCAGGGCTAAAAAGGCGAATGAGCTGAGCAAAACAAAGCGGTTGATAATGTTAAGTCATTTAAAGCGAAATGTTAGGTAATGTGTGTATGATTTGGATAGCATGAATGTATATAGTATGTATATGTATGTATCTACATACATTAGACCGTATCGAGAAAAAAGTTCGTCATACGCTACCACATAAGATGTGTTCTTGCAAAACATTACCGGAACATTTTTTGTATACGGCGCTAGAGGTCGCCCAAATATAGTTTTTTTTATACCTTTCCTGAGAATGAAATGGTATTATAACTTAGTGCCAAAAAATTTTTGTCGAAAGTACCAGAAGGAAGCGTGGGGGACCCACCAAAATATATACCGATATGGTCAGAATCACGAGCTGAGTCGATTAAGCCATGTCCGTCTGTCCGTCCGTCCGTCTGTGTGAACGCAAACTAGTCCCTCAGTTTTTGAGATATCTGAATGAAATTCGGAATACAGGTATGTTGTTATATGCAGCTGATCATTTGTCGGAACCGGCCGAATCGGACCACTATAACATATAGAAAACAACCGATTATTCAGATATACATGAAATTTTTGGATGTAATTTGTGCATAACTTCCCCATTTATACAGCTAAGGACATGAAAGTAGACGTGCCCATTTTGGCCCAAACAAGGTTACCGAAAATTGTCAAGATCGGACCACTATAACATATAGTTCCACAACATCCGATTATTCAGATATACTCATTTTGGTGTATAACTCCTCCATTTTAACAGCTAACGGCGTAAAATTTTGAAGTATTTGTACCCATATAGGCCCAAACGGGAATACCGAAAATTGTCAAGATCGGATTACTATAACATATAGCTCCCCTACAACCGATTGTTCAGATATGGACATTTTGGTGTATAACTCCTCCATTTTAACAGCTAACGGCTTGAAATTTTGAAGTGTTTGTACCCATATAGGCCCAAACGGGATTACCGAAAATTGTCAAGATCGGACCACTATAACATATAGCTCCCATACAACCGATTGTTCAGATATGCACATTTTGGTGTATAACTCCTCCATTTTAACAGCTAACGGTGTGAAATTTTGAAGTATTTGTACACATATGGGCCCAAACGGGATTACCGAAAATTGTTAAGATCGGACCACTATAACGTATAGCTCCCATACAAACGATTGTTCAGATATGGACATTTTGGTGTATAACTCCTCCATTTAAATAGCCAAGACACTTTTTTTTCTAATAAATCTTTCCATAAATGAACCCACAGAATTAAAATTATAAATTAAACTTAATCCGGCTATGTACATACATATGTAACTTTTCATTTCCCCACTCATGAAAGCTATGAAGTCTTCGGTACGGCCGAAGACAGCCGCGCTTTTACTTGTTTATACTATTTTCGGTATTTATGGTCGGATCGTAAAGTTTAATACGCCGAAGTATTTGCCTTGAGTGAACGGTTTTTACTCATATCGAATCGTATAAACCCTTTGTGCCAATTGGGGCACTTACCACCCACTATCTACGACCCTAATGTAACTTTTGTATGCCAGCATGTTAAAAAACAACAATCTTTTGCGAAAAAAAAGTATTGCGGTCGCATCAGTACAAACCGAAATATAACATATTTAACATTCCGCGGAATATACATATGTACATATGTATGTTTTTTGCTTTCTGTTGTCTTTCAGGTTTTTTTTACAAAGATTTTTTCTGAGGAGACCCCTACTGAAATTTTATGGCGAATAGTTTTCTAGAACATCTTAACCATAGATGCTCATGCCTATGCCCTTGAATCACATTTATTTTTGTTTTTCCCCCCAGACATAGGCACAGATACAAATTCGCCCTTTGAATATAAAAATAAAATTTTCTTCCCCTGCCATATGCCCTCAGGTATAAAAAATTTTAAATGAATGTGATTGAGTTGAAGCAACGTTGGCGTCGCCCTTCCCATATGAAATTGAAAATTACACTAACAAATTGAAAATAAATTTTTTTTGAAAAAATTGAATTCTTGAATTGAAAAGCGACGTAACTCAAAACCCAAATAAATATAAAATAAATGGAAGAAATGCAAGAAAACCTTTTTCTTTCCAAACGAAGCTTTGAAGTAAAACCTTGGGTAAGGAAGAAGACTTTTGCTGGGAGGAGACCAACATTTAGCAGTCCCTAAATACGATATTCATGGATTCAAAAAATTTTGAGTTGTGCAATTTTTTGATTTAGGGTGCGATTTGTAGGCAAACGAAAAAACTGAACAAAATTTCTAGTTAATATTGAAAAAAGTGTGGCAAAAGTATATTTCAAATTATTTGAAGAAAAATAAAAGTAGATTTTAATAAGAAAAATAGGAATTAGAGCTTTTTTTGCTGAAATATTATTGCGAGTCACAGTCTATGCTAATTAATTATAGGTACGTACATATATAAATTAATAATTAAGGTAAGTTATATATATGACAGAATTAAAATATGACAAGTATCCACCCATGAGAAATGAAATTTTAAAATACTTATCCATGTTCGGAAGCACTTATATTTGCGAAAAAGCCTTTTCTAGCCTTAGTTAGTGAAAACAAACCAAAGAAACCTTTTATCACAAAATCATTTGGAAGCAGTTCTGCAATTATCCACCTCTGATTCGACAATAAATACTGACAATTTATTAAACGGCCTTGAATAAACTTATAATTTTTTTTATATGTACGAGTTCATATCTTAATTTAATATAAATAAAATATGTTGTAAATATTGTACATATCTTCGTACCATACGAAAACTAACATATTTAAAATTTCTGGTGAAAGCTATCAATAAAAAAATTCTGTACGAAAAGTAACAAGTTCGACTTTTGGCCGACGAAAAATAACAAAATCAACTTTTGGCTGACGAAAAGTATCAGCAATTATATACTGATCTTACATTAAAATTATTGTTGTTTAAACGAAATTGATAGTTTTCGTCAGCCAATAGTCGAACTTGTTACTTTTCGTCAGTCAAAAGTCAATTTTGTTATTTTTTGTCGGCCAAAAGTCGAACATGTTACTTTTCGTCAGCCACAAAAAATATGATGTTAGTTTTCGTATGGTACGACGATATGTATGTATGTATTTATGTTGTATGTAAAATTTTCCAATCATACAATAAAAATTTACTTCTAGTTTGTAACTTTTTTTTTAAATCGAACACAAATTTTTTCTGAGCGCACTAATAAATTTTTGTAGATGTATTGGAGTTTCCCCATTCAATACGAGAGCGTTGAGCACCCTTGATCTTAACCCTCCAGCGAACTTAAAAATACTTTTTTTCAGACATTAAAAAAAAGGGGCCAAAATAAACTTTTTTCTTTTTTTGCTTTACATCAATTAATTAATTTTAATTTTTCGTTTAATTTTTCTAGTTTTTAATTTTTCGTTTAATTTTTATTCCATATAATCTCTTATTATACTCTTTACTTATCTGTGGCCGCTGTGGGTAGAGTGCGCGCCTGCTATGCCAGAGGTCTCGGGTTCAAACCACAGTCCGAGCAAACAACAAAAAAATTTTTCTAATTAGTAAAAATCCAATTATTGGATTTTTTAAGAGCAGCAGTCACCTCTCGGCAGTGGGCGGCATACCCTCCGAGTGTATTTCTGCCATGATAAAGCTTCTCACAAAAAATGCATTCACCGTTCGGAGCCGGCATAAAACTGTAGGTCCACCCAATTAGTAGGAAAAACAAAAAGGAGCACACCTCGAATTGGGAGAGAAGCTCGGCCACAAAAATCGTCAGAGTTATAATAGCGCCATTGTATTACATATTGTTATTACTATTATTACATATCTACACGCACATATATATGTATATACAACATTAATATTTTGACCCTTGCACCATAAAGGCGCCACAAATACTACATTGTCATGTACGTAACAGCTGTGCGTTCCCGCGCTTGCCGTTGTTTTGAAATTGGAAGATGATGCTTAGACTTTGTATGTTAATAGACTCACAAAAACAACAAAAACCAAATTTTAGGCCGGCTTCAGAGGTTGACTTCACAGTCAAGTGGAATGACGCTTGAGCATTTGGGGGCCGGCAGAAGTCACAGGGAATGATTGTAACGAAACGTATCTATCCAATAGAAAATTGCATACAAAAGTGGTATGTTTTGTGAAAAATATGAAAATAAAACAAATTTGTTAAAATAAAATTATATTTAGTAATATGGTTTAATTAATTAGCTACTAATTTTCACCGACAGTAATTTACTCCGTAAAACAAAAATTTTTGCCGTCATAATGGAAAGTGGACTTTCATTATCTTCCCAGAAAACCGTAAATGTGACGTATGTACGAGTACATCTATCAAAGCATTTAAGGACTTTCAGCTATAACTTTCAGCTATAACTAAGCAAATATATTCTATACACTATATTTTTAAGATTAATCAACATAATAACCCCTGCAGGTCTCTTGCCATACATTCACAATTAGCAATGAGAACGCGCTCAACTAACTACATAATCGTACTCCATCGCTGTCTTGTTCAATTTATTTTTTTATAAACTGACATTCATTACAAAACTATGCGCGGCAAGTGAATAACTAACAGCAGCAGGTGAATTTCCTTTTATGTATGTATGTTTGTCTTCTTGATTGCTACTTCTTCATCTTTCTGCTATTAACTAAACGATAGAGGGTGGCAAACTGGTTATCTTCTATTGTGCAATAACGAATCGCGACGGACATCCATACCTACCGACACACTCACTGACCTTTGTCTATTACTAATTTGTGCCACTCGTGCATGCACGCAAACATACATACCAATGTTGAAACAAAACCCATCCCTTGTAATATGCCAGAGCAGTGGCAGAGAGTGTGCCAATAGACAAGTTGTAGAGCTCATATTAACAGCTGGGCAGCTATGCTGGCAGGTGAGTAGCTCTACAATTGCTACCCTGCAGGGAACTCAATAACTAGTGAGCAAAATTTCTAGTTCCGAACTAGCGAAAAGGTGTCAAAAGGGAACTAGATCAACTTATAGTTAAACCCTCACCTGACACACTTTTATTTGTATGCAATTTCGAAGTGACAAAAAATCTATGCAAATTTTTCGTTCGTTCAATTTCCGTTGGCTTTGTATATTTCTGCAATTCTCAGATGTTTAGCGATGCATTTTATGTATGAAATGAAATGTTCCTCTAATTATGCTTTTCCGATCTCTCGGGCTTATTTTTATTTTTTTTTATACTCAGCTGTACTAGCACACAGAGTATTATAGTTTTAATCACATAACGGAGGATTGTAACAGAATGAAATAATCGAGATAGATATAGACTTATATATATCAAAATGATCAGGGTGAAAAGAGAAATCGATTGAGCCATGTCCGTCCGTCCGTCCGTCTGTAAATACTCTAACTCGCGCAAAAATTGAGATATTTTGATGAAATTTGAAATGCAAGTTGGTATCGAGACTGGGACGGTTGGTATTGAAAATAGACGAAATCGGACCATGACCACGCCCACTTTTCCTATATAGAAAAAATCGGTAATTTGGTATCTCAGCCACTAATATAGCTGGAGCGATGAAATTTTACCCACGTGTTGAGCTCAGGCCCTTATGAAGAAATATGGTGAAATTTTGGAAAATGGGCGGTGCTACGCCCACTTATTAAGTGTCAAACATTGAAAGTTTTATATGTCATAACTCAGAAACCATTGAAGATATATCGATGAAATTTGGTATGCGTGATTTACTACTTAGGCAAACGTTTGGACGGAAAATAGTTAAAATCGGTTGACGTCCACGCCCACTTTTTTATATGTGTATTATAAAGTGACCTAATAAAAACATTTAAAGCCATATCTCTGTCAAATATAAAGATAATTCATTGAGATTTTGTGGCATGAGTTCCACAATAGACCGGAAACAAAAAATAGAAAAATTTTGGAAAATTGGCGTGGCACCGCTTTTATACAAAGGAATATACGAGATTTCTTGGCATATAACTCCACAAATAATTGAGATATTATGACCAAACTTGGTCTATGTAAAAAAAATTATCATCCTTGACACCGACAGGATTCGAACCCGCGCCCCTCAGATTAAAAGGCACATGCGTTAGCCAGTCGGCCATCGCGCCACTTGCATGACGTGTGGCAAAGGCTGCACTTAAGCGGCAGATGTAAAACTGTGGAATTTGTAGGCACTTGTAGCTATTTCAGAACTATCGAAATTGTGCTAGTAAACGAACTAGTGTAAACTGTAGAATTTAGTACTAGTTCGGAACTATCGAAAATGTAGTGCAGAGAGTGACAATTGACACCGCCTAGGACATCGCCGTGTTAACCCTAGTTCGGCCGACGAGTCACCTGGGTGACTATTTCACATTTTTCGCATAAAAAAACATATTTTTAATAAATTCTATTACCTTATGTTCCATGACATCTTAAAGTTGTTAATTTTGAGCAGAAAAAACACGAAATAAAGTTTTAAGATTTAATCCATAGAACACTGTTACAGTTTGAGATCTTATATTCTTATTCTGGCCGACGTAGTCACCTGGGTGACCACGGGTAAATTCAAACGTAATATACATACATACAAATGAAAATGTTGGCATATGATTATTTCCTGCACTCAACACATTTGACAATTGATTGAATGCACTCCTGGCACCCTGGCCGTTTACAAACTAAGCAAACTTTTCGGGAGTTCCGTTGTCTTTCGTTCACATGCCGACAAAAATGACACCTGCCTTTGATTGCCATTTGACCAGTTTCATCACGGTGCTCAATTCGCGTTTCTTATGCGATGGACGGAGATAAACGAGTATTCAAAACAGGCTACATATCGGTAGGTATGTACGTGATAATGCTGCAGGATACGAGGGTTTGATGCGTGGCGGCTTATAGCCCCAGTGGCCAATTAACGAGCAAGTCCTTTTAGATAGGTTGCTGGCCTAAATACAAAATATTTGTATGCCATATTTTGCTGGCTTTGACGGGATACATTGACGGAACGACACTCGATCACGAAATGGAAAGTTTCTCTAAATGGTAGAGTTGAAATGAATAAGAAGTCCATAGGTCATCAATCGCCTCCATGCTGGACTTATGAACTCCACAAGCTATGCAATAAAATTCCATAGAATTCAATATTGTCAGTTTTGTCATCTTCAACATCGTTGTCATTGCCAAATTTAACATCATGGTCATCCTCCTCGAACAACTTCTCAATATCCGCTCCCGTCAATGTTCTATATAGTATAAATATCCAGCACACATTTCATCAGAAATAGCATACTTACCTTCGATTAACGGTGTTCTGCAGTCGGTTATGGCTACAAACCGCTCAATTTCAATCCTACAGTCTGCATTTTTATCTTTATTGGTTGAACTGATTGCGTCCTCGTATTTTACACGCTTAGAGCTGGCCATTTTCAACAATTTAAAGTAACTGAATTAAGTTTTTCACAATTGTACCAAAATGAACAGTAAAAATAATCAGCTTTTAATCTTTTCAGATGCCTATTTTCACTTAATTTCACTTATTTCGCAATTTTTCAGACATTTTTTCTTTACTACCCTCCATTTACATCTGAACTTTAAAACTTTTAAATATGGTCACCCGGGTGACTGCTTCGGCCGAAATGAGTTGTAAAAATCGTCGGCCGAACTAGGGTTAAATTCGCCAGTTGATAACATGCAAAAGAGATTTAGCTCGCAATAGTAGTGTCGAAAAATGCACTAGAAGCGACCTAGTTCGGAACTAGAGATTTTCTCTACAGGGTAGGAGCATACTTAACTTTATGGGCGATTTCATTAAAGCGGCTACAACAATTAAAGCTATATGAAGCTGTCTATAAAGAGCATAAAAAATTTTGTTGGAGTTACCCAATAAACACCTGTAGTTCCAAACATTCAAAAATAACCTTGAATATCCATATGAATATCACTCTGATAAAAAAAAATTCATAAAAAATCTTGGTTTTTCAAGTTTCTAAATGGGTTAGATAAAAAAAATTACAAGTGCAGTATCAAGAGAAAAAGTGACGTATTATAAAATAAACCCACTTTCTTCTTAAAAATTCTGCTTGAGAATGGGCTAGATTTCGAGCTCGGTAATAAATCAAATATTGAATATTCCATTCTTTTGTAGAATGTCTTAGTTCCCAAATATATTAACAACGTCATGTGAAGCTTTTGTAAGAAGGTACTCGTAGTGTTGTAAATTAATGAATATGTGCTTTGGGAACATTACGGATTCTTGTCTTTCTCCATATACATACATATGTATATAAGTAAGTATAAATTCCATAGCAGTGGCGGATCCACGGGGGGGGTTCTGGGGGTTCAAACCCCCCCTTGTGGTTTATCATAGATCCCAAATTAATGCCTTTATAGATTCTGCGCCCAAATTTCCCAAACTGATCAAGGAAAACTCTATCATTCCAAAAACAATGGTTGGACCACATAACATCCAAAATATGTTCCCACATGCGAAAAAAGTTCATGTAGGTACCTTTGGACGCACGTGCATAAAATCAAATTTGTCAAATGCTATTCGTAAATTGCCAAATCGCAAATTTATTTTCTTTTCTTTCTTATCCCTATTTTTATCGGGATTGTACAGAATTAATTTGGTCAGAAATGTCTGAATCGTTGGAGAAATTGCCTTTTTCAGAGGCATTTCGCAATTCTTGTATAAATTAATCTTTTAAAAATTTGAGTATATAAACACAAGAACTTCAATAAAGTAAAAATTTTATTAAAAATATAAATATAACCAAAAAGTACTACATACATATATTCTTATATATTTTGGCTTTAAATGCAAGGGTAAGTGAAATTGATGATCAATTTGCCACCAATACCATACGACACTCATTCGCACCTACCAATGCAAAAATATACATACATACGTTATACATGTTATTTAGAACTTCAATTGAAATCTCCTGCACTTTATGTGATGACATACATATTGTTAATTTGGAGGGTTTTGAGTTTGGTGTTTCTAAGGTGCGGGAAATGGCGCAACTAGTATATAGAATAATAATAGTAGGTGGTATTAGTCCATATTTTCACCAGCGCACATAGGTAGATTTTCAAGTTTTATGCGGCCAAAAATACTTTATTGTCTACATCTATTCCAAATTGCTTGTTTAATGCAAAATTTTAATATTTTGAGTTAAAAGTCGATTTTATTGAAAAATATATACAGTGACTCAAAAAAAAAATCATACTTTCTTATTTTAGTTTAAAAATATAGAAAATTTTTCAATAAAAATCGTTTTAAGCAGGATTTAAGAGCTTATGGAAAAAATCTGAAAAATCGTAGAAATTTCTGAAAGTGGATTAAAAATTTCAAAGCAAGGCCATAATTTATAGAAGATTTTGAGGAGATTTCTAAGTGTACTGTTATGTAGCCAACCAATTTTAGTGTAAAAAGTGAAATTCTCAATGCTGTGAAAAATTCCGTCAATTTTAGAAGTGTTTTTCTGTAGGGTGTAGGGTGAGACCGCTGTGGTGCAGTGGGTAGAGTGCTCGCCTGCTATGCCAGAGGTCTCGGGTTCAAACCACGGTCCGAGCAAAACACCAAAACAATTTTTCTAATTAGTAAAAATCCAATTATAGGGTTTTTTAAGAGCAGCGGTCACCTCTCGGCAGTGGGCGGCATACCCTCCGAGAGTATTTCTGCCATGAAAAAGCTTCTCACAAAAAATGCATTCGCCGTTCGGAGCCGGCATAAAACTGTAGGTCCACCCAATTAGTAGGAAAAACAAAAAGGAGCACACCTCGAATTGGGAGAGAAGCTCGGCCATAAAACTCGTCAGAGTTATAATAGCGCCATTGTATTATATTATTATTATTATTATAGGGTGAGACCGTTCCAAATAAATTTCCGAAAAGCCAATGAAAATTTTCAAAAAGTTGAATGTTGCATATTGTTATATTAAAATTGAATGAGCTGCAAAATGGCATACTCAAAACTCTTCTAAAAAATGTAGCTTTAGGATTCTTAGCCCCTTTTTATGATAAGTATTTCCTTGACTTTGAAAAATTGGAAACACCAAAAATACGAAAGCAGGTAATTTTCCAAATAGGCCAATTTTTAATCCATTGTTGATAATTTCTGGCTTTGCATTTTTCCGTATAGAAATTGACGGGTAATCGATCGGAGGCGATAATATAACTAAAATGCTTTTGAATTAAAAAATTAACAATATTTTTTCAAAAAAGCCAATATGCTTAAAGGCTTCAAAATGGTGGGTCTTTTATTATGCTAGGTTGACGATTTCTTCAATAAATAATGATATTTACCTGAAGCACTCGAATCCATGATGTTTACTTTGATAACTGTCTTAAAACTGAAAATATTGACGTTTAAAAATGGGTTACTTAAAATACGTAAAAAATAAAAAATCGAAAAGTGGGAGAATAATAAGTTTCGACTAGCGGCAGGGACACCCCCGTTGTCTGTAAAAGCCGAGAAAACCGGTTTATTATCGCCCGGTCTATTATAAACGTAGAGCGATTTTGGATTTTGTATTTGCACCAATTTTAAAATTTTTAATTTTGGCCGCATAAATTCGTAAAATCTACCTATGTGCAGCGTCTGCCTTAAAAAACATCTTCCAAAAAAAGAAATTTTAAAACCCCCCCCCCCCCTTGCCGAAATCCTGGATCCGCGCCTGTTCCATAGAAACACAAACATACGTATCCAACCGCCCGCAGCATTTGCTCTCAATTATCGTATATACATACATACTAGTGCTGGAAAACCATCGATAGTGGTCCCATCGATTGATCATCGATAGTTTTAAAGGCAAACATCGATAGTATCGATGGTTTAATATATGTACGTAGGTGGCCTGTTAAAGGGAAATGTGGTGCTCAAATATTTAATGCACATATACATACATATGTATGCATGTATGTACATACGTTCTCATATTTAAAAGAAAAATATAAATTTTTATTAGAAACATATTATAAAATTACTAAAAAACCAAAGTTTATGAAAAAAGTTCAATACAAAAAATAAATCAATAACTATTCAAAGTAAGAATACTACATACACACATTTGTACATATACAGTTTTCCACAAAATAATAGGAGAGCCGAAATCAAAACCTAAATTGCTCAATTCTCAATAAAAAACCGTTTTATTTGCAAATTTTTTTCATAAAATTATTCACTAATTTTTTATACTCAGCTGTACTAGTACACAGAGTATTATAGTTTTAATCACATAACGGTGGATTGTAACAGAATGAAATAATCGAGATAGATATAGACTTATATATATCAAAATGATCAGGGTGAAAAGAGAAATCGATTGAGCCATGTCCGTCCGTCCGTCCGTCCGTCTGTCCGTCCGTCCGTCTGTAAACACTCTAACTCGCGCAAAAATTGAGATATTTTGATGAAATTTGAAATGCAAGTTGGTATCGAGACTGGGACGGTTGGTATTGAAAATGGGCGAAATCGGACCATGACCACGCCCACTTTTCCTATATAGAAAAAATCGGAAATTTGGTATCTCAGCCACTAATACAGCTGGAGCGATGAAATTTTATCCACGTGTTGAGCTCAGGCCCCTAGGAAGAAATTTGATGACATTTTGGAAAATGGGCGGTGCCACGCCCACTTATTAAGGGTCAAACCTTGCAAGTTTTATATGTCATAACTCAGAAACCGTTGAAGATATATCGATGAAATTTGGTACGCGTGATATACTTACTTAGTCAAATATTTGGACAAAAAATTTCCGAAATCGGTTGAGGGCCACGCCCACTTTTATATATGGGAACTATAAAGTGACCTAATAAAAACATTTTAAGCGATATCACTGCCAAATATAAATATATATCATTGAGATTTTATAGCAGGAGTCCTACTGCGGACATAAAACGAAAAACACAAAAATTTTGGCAAATGGGCGTGGCACTGCCTCTTTTTATAAACAGGAATATACGAGATTTCTGAGCCCATAACTCGACAAATGATTTATATATAATGACTAAACTTGGTGTGTACACTTTTATTACTTGTGGTAATACATGTTGAAAATTTTAGCGAAATCGGTTGACGACCACGCCCACTTTTATATATGGGTATTATAAAGTGACCTAATAAAAACATTTTAAGCGATATCTTTGCCAAATGTAAAGATAATTCATTGAAATTTTGTGGTATGATTTCTACAATAGACCGGAAACAACAAATAGAAAAATTTTGGAAAATGGGCGTGGCACCGCCTCTTTTTACACAAAGGGATATACGAGATTTCTTAGCCTATAACTCGACAAATAATTGAGGTATTATGACGAAACTTGGTTTATACACTTTTATAACATGTGTTAATAGCCACGCAAAAATTTATTGAAATCGGTTTATGACCACGCCTACTTTTTAAGAAAGATATATCTGGAACACTCGTTGGGAATTTGTAACGTGACATCTTTGTAACTAGAAGTCAAAAAGGAATGAAATTTTGCACAAAGAATAATATTCATATGCTTAGTTGGATGACTGATAAAAATGTTGAAAATGGGCGTGGCTACGCCCACTTTATGCGGCACTCGCTTTATATAAAATACGCCGTGTTTCCATCAAACGCAAACAAACAATGAAAACATACAGCTGAGTATCTAATGTTCGATTCCACTCGAACTTAGGCTTCCTTACTTGTTATTTATATATGCACAGCCCACATATTCCAATCAACCATCGATAATCGCTATGGCATCGGCCCCATCGATAGTATCGACAATTCAATCGATGGTTTTCCAGCACTAATACATACATATTTGCTTTGGCATTTATTCCGCCCAGCTTTGCCGTGGTTCTTTTGCTCTATGTTATGATTATTTACACATTTGTTATGTTTCGCTGTTGCTTTTATGGTTTCAAAAACACACATAAATTGCAATTACTGAAATTAATTCTATTTGGTGTTCTTTTTTCATTTACTACCCTTGGATACCTCTCTTGTTCTTAGTAGCAGCTTGCTTAAAGGTGTACAAGAAGGCCAATTCTAAATGCAGAAGCCAAAATCGCGGTAGAAGCAATAAAAATTTATAAAAATGCATACGTACAATCATATATGTATACATATTTAATATTTTGTGAGTTCAATATTATTTTATATTTATTTTCTTAAGATTTGTTTAACCTTACCTCCAATCCTCAGGTGTTTTGTTGTGCCAAAGCTGCAAAGAAAAAATGTAAAGTTGAAATTTAGAATTTTCAATAAAGAAGAAACTAAGAAGCCTACAATAAAATATGGTGAACAAATAACTACAAAACTACACTCAGGGAAAAGCAGCATTTTAAAATCAAAAATAAAATTTGTTTTTTGATATAGGCTGTTTTGATCTATTGTGTGCACAGTGCAAAGTCAAACGCAATAACTTCCACTTTCTGCCCAACGTTTCGCTAAACTCCTTAGCATCATCAGGGGCGAATCTTTATTTAAAAACAACATAAATCAGAAAAAAACTGATTTATGTTTGTTTTTTTCTGATTTATGTTGTTTTTAAATAAAGATTCGCCCCTGATGATGCTAAGGAGTTTAGCGAAACGTTGGGCAGAAAGTGGAAGTTATTGCGTTTGACTTTGCACTGTGCACACAATAGATCAAAACAGCCTATATCAAAAAACATATTTAAACATTTGATCAGCAAAAAATCACATACAAAAATAAAATTTTTGCTTTCATAATACACGTTTTAAACCAAACCATTTTTATTTTAACAATGAAAATCTTTAAATTAAAAATGAAATTTTTGAATTAAGAATGAAATTTTTGAAGTAAAAATGCATTTTGGATTTAAGAAGAAACATACTTAAATTAAAAGTCAAAATTAAGGTTGATTCAAAAACTCGCTCTTTATTCAAAATTATTTTTGTGAGAAAATATTTTTTTGTGAGAAATCCAACAAAAACAATAATGAGAATCCATTTTTTTTTTTAATTTTGTTCTTACAATGATTCATATAATTCATGGATTCTTTTTTAGGAAAAGGGAAGTATAAATAGATTACTACAATTCAATATAATGTTGAATGTTCCACTATGTATGATTGGATAGAATTTCAGGTTGATGTCACGGTTGGAATCCGGAGGAGAATATAAAATAAAGAAGAAAAAGGAGAATAAGAAATAAAGATAGCAAACAGTTAAGACGATGTAGAAAAGAAGAGGAGAACAAGCGGAGGCTGTATTTTTGTAGTTGGGACCCGGATTGAGAGAAAATGAAGAGAATGCCGTTGGATACAATTTCGAATCCGGAAGAGAAAATTATATAGAGAACACTGTAGCGTTTATTTTTTCTCATAGTGCTTAAAATAAAAATAAACATTTTTAAATTTAAAATGTTTTTTCTTGATTTAAAAAGTTTACAATGAACATTTTTAGAATAAAAATGTTGGTATTTACATCACTTTTGAATACGTTTTTGCCCATTTTAAGCACGTTTTCATATGTTTTTATAATTTTTTACCCTGAGTGTAAGCTTCTAAAGAATCGTCTTACTATGCATTTACCATCATTTCGGAAAACTTTTTTTATAGTAGAACTATATTTCCTAAATATGATTTGTTATAGATATGCGTACTTTAAAATATCTGCTCTTGCTTCTCTCGTAACACAAAACTCACTTAAATAGCCGGATATCATATCCCATACTACGAATCGGACTACTTTTTATACGATACTCTGAAATAACTCCAACCGTATTAAGATTAACACAAACCCAGCTGTAATGATGTTGATTTTGAGCCTCTCAATTTTTATTGCATTTCAGTTACCATTTTTGGAATTTTGTACTATAAGCAGATGTTCTGTGTACTGTGATTCATTCCACAGATATAGATTGAGAAAGAGAATTCTATCGTCTAGGCGTATGTTTTGTAACGTCACCAAGGCAGCCAACACAGAAAGGTGTCCTGAGTAAAGTTTCCTTTGGTAAACAAACATAAGTGAATAAACAATGATCCATGTTTGGATAATTACATGGGTATTTTGGTATTTGGAATAAATTTTAAGGAGTAACCTAATACAACATTTTAAAATTTGGATTCTTTTATTGGGGGTTATGTCATGGCACTTTCTATATGTACACCAGGGTCACTGACTGCTGAATGACAAATGCTGCTTTCTAAGGATAGAGTAATTGAGTTTTTAATTTGGAACAAATTGCATAAGACAGCATACAAAATTTATATAAGAACCAATTCTCTATGAAATGAAATTCAAACCCTTTTACTGGAGTTCTCTAGTTTCCTGCACATTTACTGTCATATTCTGTGTTGGAAGACCATGGGGTAAATCGAGAAATTCGGCGAATGGGAGTTAATTATAATTGAGAAGAAATGAAAAATAAAATTTTTATGAGCACCCTGTTGTTTCTGTTTCTTTAATATTATAGACTACTCTGAAAAAAAAAAAACGTTGTAAATCTAAAGACTTTCGCTGTTAAATCAACAATCAATTCCGCAGTTGAAATGTGCCCAACAACGCTCCGTAGTTGTTTCAAAAGTGCGAGCGTTGTTATTTAGGTCACCCATGGAAACTGTTGGATCAAATACTCTAGGCTTTAAGTTAACAATGGAGACCGTTGAAAAAAATTTTCACCTAAAAATAAATTTTTGTTTGCATTTTACTCTTCATCTTCTCTTCACCCGGATCCCAACTGCAAATATGTAGCCTCAGCTTGTTCTCCTCTTCTTCACTACTTCTTAACATTCACTGGTTGCTATCTTTATTTCTTATTATGCTTTTTCTTCTCTATTTTATATTCTCCTCCGGACTCGAATCATGACATCAACCTCATCACATAGTGGAACATTCAACATTATATTGAATTTAAAACTTCTTTTATACTTCCCCTTTCTCGAACAGGCATCTATGAATTATATGAATCATTGTAAAAACAAAATTTAAAAAAAATTGTTCTCATTAGTTTTGTTAACAACGGAAACTGTTGGATCAAAAACTTTGCTGTAAAAAAACAAATACTTTTGCTGTTGTTGCTTTGCAAAGACGGAGATTCAACAGCCGAAAGTTGTTGATCTAACTACGGGTATTTTTTTCAGAGTAGTAAAGCCTATAACCCATCCTTTCCACAGTGTCTTGGTTGAATCTAGTAATAGGCTAGTCCAAAATCACAATCGAGTCAAAATTTGACGAGCTCCTCGACTAAAAAATCGCGATTGTTTTGATTAGTAATGGGCGAGTCCGAGATGTTCTAGAGTTGCTTTGAAAGCGAGAGCAATCGATAGTGTATGCGAAATATTTCAGCGATTGCTTCGATTAACGTCTATTCAGGACTGGACTCGAATGCGAATGCAAATCTTAGAGCGCATTTGATATGTTTGACAATTGAATAAAACATCTAAAACATCTGCCAATTCTGCAGAGCATTCTACAAATTTAAGAACAAGCAAGCTATATAGTAGAAGGGAGACCTCCACTGCATTGGGAAGATCAGGTGAGCAGCGACACTGCCACTGCCAATTAAGAAGAAGAAGAAGCGATGTAGTTTGTGAGGTGCCTCAGCAAACTGCGTTTATCTCTTCAAACTAATTTAAACCGCCATATGTGATGATGCTTACACTCAGAGAAAAAGCAAGCTAAATTCAAGTCTAGCGGGCTTGAATCAAGCCGAAAACGTCATGAAAGTCTGTTAAGCTTGAAAATGATAAAATCAAGAATATATTCTGATTTTTAGAACGAGTTTCTTGGAAATAAAAATCTTATTTTAAGGATTTTCCGTTTTGAAATAAGCTTATATAGAGTTACTTTCAGCACTGCCCATGCTTGATTTAAGAATGTACATTCTTATTTTGAGAATGTTCAACTTCGTTTTAAGAATACTTATACTTGATTTTCCCCTTTTTCGAAATTCAAAATTCGAAATCATTTAACCCACCCAACAAAAATAAAAAGAAAAGGTTTGTATATGTACATATACATATATGTAAATGCAATTCTTATTATCTATCTATTATATAAAAATGAATGTGTGTGTGTGTGTGTGTGTGTGTGTTATTTATGGACTCCCAAAGTAATCAACCGATCTTTATGAAATTTTCACAGTAGATTCATATGGTATATGCGCTGGGGATAGGGTATAAAGACTTTCGGAATAGTGGGAACTTTCCGGAATATAAGCCCAAATGTGGACCCAGAGTGACCCAGCAATTCTTTCAGCAATATTGGTATCAAATGAAAGGCGCTGAGCAGACCTTCAGCATAGAGTTATTTTCATTGCGATGCCTAGGCCGGGTCCCGAGATATGGGTCAAAACGTGGACTCGGATGACCCCTGAATATTTCCGACCGATATTGGTAGCAAATAAAAGGTGAGCAGGCCTTCAACATAGAGTTTGCTTTACGATGCATATGTCAGGTCCCCAGATATGGTTCAAAGCGTGGACCCGGATAACCCCTGAACGTTTTCGAGCGATATTGGTAGCAAATGAAAGACGTTGAGCAGGGCTTCAACATACAGCTATTTTCATTGTGATTTCTAAAGTTGTTTCCCAGAGATGGCTGAAGTAGTGGGCCCGGATGGTGGTGGACGGTCCCGGTAAGGTAAAGGTAAAGGTAAAGGTAAAGGTAAAGGTAAAGGTAAAGGTAAAGGTAAAGGGAAAGGGAAAGACCCATTATAACATAAAAGCTTTTGTTCGTCGCTGCGAAGCGGGACGGGTATTTGCTAGTATATATATAAAAATCAAGCCCATTTCTTTGTCGCCGGCTTTGGCCCAAACGCGTGGAGGGATTTTGACCAAATTTACACACCAGCTTAGTACCTTGCCCTAGATGGTTTATATACATATATTTTTCATATCCGGAAGTCGGTTCCCGAGATATAGGTCAAAAGGTCAAAACGTGGCTCCGGCTTTCCCCTGAATATTTTTGGACGACATTGGTCTCAAATGAAAGGTATTGATCAGAGAATTTACATAGAATAGTACTCATTGTGATTCATAGGTCGGGTCTCCAGATATGGGTCAAAACGTGGACCCGGGTGACCCTCGAATGTTTCTGAGCGATATTGGTATCAAATGAAAGGTATTGAACAGAGAATTTACATAGATTAGTACTCATTGTGATTCCTAGGTCGGGTCTCCAGATATAGGTCAAAACGTGGACCCGGATGACCCTCGAATGTTTCTGAGCGATATTGGTATCAAATGAAAGGTATTGAACAGAGAATTTACATAGAATAGTACTCATTGTGATTCCTAGGTCGGGTCTCCAGATATAGGTTACACCGTGGACCCGTATGAACCTCGGATGTTATTGAGTGATATTGGTATCAAATGAAAGGTCTTGATTATTACTTCAACATAGAACTATTTTATTTGTGATGCTTAGGACGGGTCCCCAAATATGGGTCAAAACGTGGATCCGGATGACCCCGGAAAATTTCTCAGTGATATTGGTATCAAATGAAGCGTTTTGAGCAGGGATTTTACATAGAAATGAACTCATTACGATCCCTAGGTCCGATCCCAAGGTGTGGGTCAACACGCGAACCCGGACAACACCGAGATATTTCTCAGGGATATTGGTACCAAATGAAAGGTGCTGAGCAGGGCCTTTACACAGAGATGAACTAATTATGATTCCTAGGTCTGGTCCCTAAATGTGGGTCAAAACGTGGACCGGGATGGCCCGGAAAATTTCTGAACGAAATTGGTGTCAACTGAAAGCCAGGGCTTTTACATAGAGGTGAACTCATTATGATTCCTAGGTCAGGTCCCCAGATGTGGGTCAAAATGTGGATCCGGAAGGCCCCGGATAATTTCTCAGCGATATTGTTATTTAATCACGGCGCATGACGATTCCTAGGTGGGATAACAGGGTATGGGTCAATATGTGGACCCGGATAACCCTGGGATATATCTTAGGGATATTGGTATCAAATGAAAGGTGTTGAGCGAACTCTCATGTAGGGCCGTACCCATTATGGTTTCTAGGTCAAGTTCCCAGATGTGGGTCAATAAGTGGACCCGGATGAGCCCGGGATGCTTCTGAGCAATACTGATATAAAATGAAAGTGTTGACCGGGTCTGCTATATAGAGATATTTTCATAGTGATTCTTAGTCCTGATACCCAATTATGGGTAAAAGAGACGATTCGGACGCCACGGAATGTTTTTAAGCAAGTGGTATCAAATGAGAAGTGGAATGCAGGGTATGTTATGCTAAACCCAGTTCCCTAGGGAAAGGGGAAGAGTAATGAGACTGGGAAAGGCAAAGCAAGGGGACGAAAAATGAGAGGGAGAATATATTAAAAATGGAATGAAGAGGATGGGGAGAGAGACAGTAAGAAAGGGAATTAGAGAAGGAATAAGAGGGGGGAATAAAAAGGAGAAAGACATTAAAGGAGCGGTAGCAGAGAGCGGTAGAGAAAGGAAAGCGGAAATATGATGGGAAAGGAAAAAGGAAACGGAAATGAAAGGAAAGATAAATGGAAAGGGAAAGAGAAAGAGAAAAGTAGAGGGAAAGGCAGATGGAGACTAATACGAAGAAAAATGGGATAAGAACATAAAGAGGGCAAACTTTTGAAAATATCAATTTTTTCCTTCACTTTTTTTAAACTTATCCGAATTGTGCTGAGCTCTGCAGCCCGAGATAATTTCGGTTTCTAGATACTTTCAACCATATATATAGTACTTCTATATTGATAATATTCTATCTGTGCAATGTGTATGAATTCATCCAAAAATTTTGTGCAACTGGAAGTTCTGCGCATGCGCCTCAATTACATTTAATGTCAACTGTGAATATGTGTGACAAATACATTCAATTGAGTTCAGAGGCGTTTGAAAAAAAAATTGAAAGGCATCATTGCGTTCTAGGGGACTTATACCCCTTTGATTTTAGTTTTTTAATTTGTTTATAATTAATATAAGAATTTTGACACATTTATTTTAAGATGCAAACTTTTGTGAATTTTTTTAATGAAAATTAGTGGAAATGTTCTAGAAAAATCTATTTTCTATGCACTCATATTTTTATGAATCGCGGCGGAAAGCGTTTCATGTTAAAATCCTGTGGTCCGATCCATGGGCATTATATGAAAAAGTCGAATTCTGCCGTTTGAAGGTTATGTTTGTAAAGTATGTACGTTCGAATGCCGCCAACGCGGTGAGTACTGCGAATTTCTAAACTGAATAACAGGACAATTTAGACGACGAACTTTTGGACACAGCAACATATGAGGACCAAAGTTCAGACTACGTTACTCTCCAAACCGACCTCAACAGGGGACCATAGGTAATAATATAACAAGACGGATGGAGGAAAGGACTACGAACCAATCGCTATATGTTCCACATATGCAGTGTTTTGTCCGGAGCTTGGGTTTAAAAAATCCTTTTTAGTCCCGGACTACTGCAGTATGTTTCAGGCATTGATACGTACATGCGATTCCTAGTGTAATCGCTTTTTTGGAAATGGTTGCTGCAGATTCGAATGTTTTTAACAACGTCGTCAGGCATCAGACCGCACGCATGCATCCATTGTTTGCAAATGGTTTCGTCTTTTGGAAATCTATTTACATATGTATATATATATTTATATAACCAATAATGCACTCAAAACGAAATACGTATGTAAAGCTATTTTATTTATTTTATCCCTTTCATTATCACAAATATAGCACCGCTTCGACATTTTTTAATTTTTTAATACGAGAATCAAATAATAAATATGTAAATTCCCTATAATTTTTTTTATGTGCCGTCACTGCGGTTTATTTTGAATTCCTATGTCATTTTTGAAAATTTGATTGCTCGGTTTTCTCTTTCTTTTTTTATATGTCTGTACTGTAATGTTGGCTGATGGAACTCGTAGGTATTACTATTAGTACTATATATATGCTTTCAACATATTTTAAAGTGTGCCGTTTTTCGGTTCAAGTACCTATAATAGGAAGTGGGCCAAAGCAAAGCTTGGCCGGGTACAGCTAGTTACTATATATAATTCAGTTTTTACATACATACATATATACATTGTGTAGATTATAAAGCTAAAATTATTTGTATATGCAATTGGAGTCTTAAGATAATGTTATAACTATGTAGTTCTTATTACCAATATTTAATTCTGGTAATGGAAAATCGTTATTTATATAATACACTTATAAAGGTAAAGTTGCTAATTAAAAAAATGAGTGATGCACTTGTTGGAACAGGAATTCGGTTTTGGCGTCATATTAGTATTCCTAACTGATATTTCGCTATACCTTAATCAAATTCGGTTGCGGTTTCGTTTTCCTCATTATCTCCAGTTCTATCTCTGTCTTCTTTTTTTATTTCCTGAGGGAAAAAGAGGCATTTTGGATGCATATATATTTAATTATTATATTATACATATACGTATGTACAAAATTATTAAATAAAATAAGAACTCAACTAATCTCAATGGCTTTTGCAATTGGAGGATTTCATTAATTATTACAGGAAAGTCTTGTGCTCGCTATAAATATTACTGCTATTTGTTTGCTAAATAAATTTTTTCCATCTTGCTAATTGTTTTTTCTATTGACTAAAAAATTTTTCTTTGTCACACAAACAATTGGTCATGGTATTCTGAAATTAATAATTTCATTCTTAAATCAAGTTTTTTCCAGTTTTTTATCTTGTTCCAAGAATACCGTTCTTGAATCAAGATTGGGGAAATATAAATTGAATTTATTTTTCCTTAATTTCTATTTTTCTCAATTCAAGTACGACACAGCTTGTTTTTAGCCTGCGACTTTTCTCTGAGTGTACGCATGTATTACATATCTACTAAATTGCCATGCCATTAAATTTCAAATTTCATTTGCGGGCAAAGACTGCTCTTCTTGCAATACGCACGTAACGCACTCACAGCTATCATTTACAAATCTTATCAGCAATTTCGTCGATATATCAAGGCTAAATTCAATTGAGTGCCATTTTGCAGTATTTGCTGCGCTACACGCGCTCAAACACACAACAAATGCAAGGCAAATAAATAAATAAAAATATATGAATATATAAAGGAAGTTAGAAATGAACACGAGGAGATTGCATGAGGCGGTGACATGACGGCGAGACTGGAAGCTAAATGGAAGCAGAAACGTTAAAGCGAGGCTGTGAGGGGAGTTAAAGGGAGAATTTGAGTATCTAAAAAAATGTTAATTTGACAACGAAACATTTGCAATTACACCGACATCACCACCACCACCACCACCACCACCACCACCACCACCAGCGCCAGGTCATCATGTGTTGGTGGTAATTAAATATTTAAATGGAGCACAGGTATTTATTGCGAAAGACGGTCGCTTACGGTCTCTAAGAGCATTGAAATGTGCTTGGTATGCTGGCTATGCGTGCTTGTGTGTGTGCATGCGCCATAAAAAGAAGCTCTGCTGCTCCTTGAAACTCCTCATATTCTGGTGAATTTTATTCCATTTGATGTCATTTTATTACGCACAAGATTGCGAACGTCGATGGCCGTGCAAGGAAACTGAGAAGCTGAACTGTCGTGCCAACTCAACGCTGAAGCGAAGAAATGCAAGAACTGGCTAAGAAGAATGTAAAAATAATTGCAAAAGGGAAGAATTTGATAAGAGAAGAGAGAAGAAGTGTGTGAGAGAAATTTAAGGGAGTTTTTTGTTTCGCTTATTCCAATTACGCTATTCGCTTTCTTGATTCTTCCTTAAACGTCACGCTTCATACTGCTTTTTCAAATTCACAAACTCAAGTGCTGCTATTTCAAATTTCTGTTGTTGTTGTAATTATCTTATATATTTATTCGCACATTTACCGTTGAATATTATTAGCATTATTAGCGCTATTAAAATCAATGGCAAATACCGACATCATTAATGTTAGTTATCAGCAATGGAAGGTAATCAACATCATCGTTAATATAGGGACGTTTAAACACCTTGAGGTGCTAGCAGGAATTTGATATTGGCGAAAAGGCAAATGAGTTTTTTCTTGCATTGAATAGTGCGGTGAAGCAGTTGTTATCGCTTTTTATGTTCAAACAACTTTTTGATTTTTTGTGGAAAAGAGAGACAGCATGGATTCATAGGTAAGTTTTGTACAGATCCTTATATTCCCCATTAATGCTGCATGGAATTTTAATGCAAGCTAAGTGGTTCACAAAACAAAATAAGTTAAGCTCATTTTGGTACATCTCATCTCATTATCTTCGGAATTCCAAACTCACTATAGTGAGGTATACTACCTAACCAGGCTAGCGGACTGCTCTGCGTGTACTGGAAATATGGAATGTTTGTTTGCACTAGCACCACTGAGATGCAAGGTGTCGATGTAACCGTGATGAAAGATGAATGGATAGTGAGTGATTAAAGCAACCGAACTCGTACTATCCACTCCGAAGCTCCGCCAAGGTTGGTTACATATATAGATCAGTCTTCCTCGAATGCGGAAGATCCCCCTCCGGTCTACTCAAAAAAAAAAAACAAAGGACAACAGTGACTCGAACGGGAACATGAATGTATACAAATAATGGCGACATAATCCCAATAATATAAATTATATGTACCAATATCCTTGTTGTACTTTAAAAGATTTCAAATCTTATTGTACTAATTTGTCAATAAATATCAATATCAATATCAATAAAGACGAAGTCAGGAACGGAACATTTGGCTACGACCTATGATTGTATAACTTCCTAGAGGATGCCATAACCTCGGGTGAAATAGTACGATGAAGAGATAACTCGTGAATTATCAACCATAACACGCAAAATTCACAAACAACAAAGTAGATACATCCTCCAAGGTAGACGAAAAAAAGAAAAATAGTCTCTACCAGATCCGGAAAAGGGCGCTACTCATACAGGAAAAGCTGAAAAGGATTTTAATCCCTTTACGAGTAGTCGACTCCCAGTAGGTTAATGGAGAGAACTACATGGTTCGAACATAGCAATTAACCGTAAGAACTCCATAGGAAACCTTAGTCGACATACGACAGATGGTCTTCTATATCATTCCTATAAGACTTAATCAGCCCTACATCGTTCCACCCAGGTTCGTCATTGACTTTTATGTACAGAATGTTAACGCGATAGGTGCTCCATAGAAATTTAAGGCTTTCCACTTTCAGAAGTCCTTTAAAAAAGTCTTTCTGTGTATTATACATGAAACTGGTGTAAAGCAAGAATACCTAAGGATAAAATATGATTCTTGGTTGGTTTCTTTGAGTGGCGAGTCCAACTGAGTGCAATTAGCGTCGATGCGCCGTCCTGACGTCCTTGAGTTCCACGAGGCTGTCGAAGATTGGTTTGCCAAGGAACTTTGTTCTGCTCTGGCAGTATGAAGGACACTCGTATAGCAGGTACTCCAGTGTCTCCTACGTCCCAGGAAGACTGCAGGAAGATTGTGGTTCAATCCCAGGCGGGCTGCGTATGCAACAATGTTCTATGCACCAGTGTCCTATGAATACAGCAGTTAAGTGGGAAATTTCCCTTCTTTCCATCTTTAGAATAGCTGAGGATCGCATCTCATTGTATGAAGGCCACATACGTATGCAGACCCTGCAGGCCTGCACCCATCTCCATCTGATTTCAGCCCCCTTGAGCCAGTGATTCGAAGCAGAAATTCGGCCTTTGATGCAGCCCAGGGACGCAAGAACCTCCTCCGCCTCTGTGACATCCACAGCCGAGCTCTGCCTGGCCAACTCATCAGCGATGTGTTATGGTTCAATCCCAGTCGGGCTGCGTATGCACCAATATTCCAGTGTCCTGTGAATACCGCAGTTAAGTGGGGAAATGTCCCTTCTGTCCATCTTTAGAATAGCTGAGGATCGCATTTCATTGTGTTAAGTCCACAGACTTCTGCAGACCCTACAGGCCTGCACCGTCTCCATTTGGTTTTAGCCTCATCAGCGATTTCGTTGCCCTGGATATCTTAATAGTGATCATTACCAGACGTTTTCATCACTGTGCGTTCAACTCCGGTTAAACGAATTAATCAACTGGCTTTCGATCAGAATTCGATTTTGCAAGTTATATTATTCCACCATGATTCTCCATACCATTTCTAGGTAACTAGATTAGTTCAGTGGCAGTGAAACCATATGCAAATAATACTACTTCTTTACGAATTTTGCCAAAGGGACGTGGTTCTTTTTCAATTTGAGTCCAGGCGTCTGATGTACAGGTGTTCATGTCCAAGAACTCTTCTGGTAACACTACGGACTTACCTAGTCTATGTGAGGCTATCAATGGCCAACCTGTTTAATCAAACCTAACCTACCAATTTTTCAGTTTCCAGTGCTCTTCTAGTAGAGCACGTGTGAACGCCTGAAAATTTACTTTCTGCTTTAATAAAAATTGGATAAAATCATCATCTCGTGTCCAGCATGCCCTGACTTCTTTAAAACTCAGACGGATTAACATTTTTAACCCTAATTTCCCTAAACAAATTCCCCCTGGCATCTTAGTATGAAACGAGGTTGTTCAAAACAAATTTCTACTATTTCGAAATTCTTGCGCATAAGCAAAAATACCCTCAACGGATTTACCTTAAATTACAACACAATTCAATAATAAGATTTGTTTTGGCGCAGGTGCTGCTCCTCATTATCCGCCAATCTTGAACAAGCTAATGAGCAATATTTATTTCTTTTCTACTGCAACAATGAGCAACCCTGCAACCGAAGAATGCATTCCTGCCAAGCATTAAGTTGACTAGCGGGCAATTCCTTTTCATGTAATTACCCATAAATTTCTTAAACCTAATCAGCAACTAAATGCGCATATCCAACAATGGCAAAGAAAAAAACGAAAACGCTTGAATTTAATAACAAAAGAAAGTCAACAAGAATTTTGTAGTGCAAACAAATAAATCTGACTGTTAAATGAGATTCTTTATCCCCGTAATGCAATTCAAGCAAACAAAAAAAAAACACAAAAAAAGATGATAAAAGAGAAAATAGTAGAAAGAAAGTCAAGCAAAAAAAGAAAAAAAAAATTAAGTGGAAAATAACAAAAGTAAAAGCGTAAAAGCGCTAAACTATGCAAAGCTGCTGGCTGCTCCTTCTGCTTCTGCCGAGCAGTCGCAATTTCAAATCAATTTAGGTACGAAAAAAAAGAGAAAAAAAGAGATTTAAAGAGGGAAACAGAGCTGTAAGAAATTACAGTCAAATTGCGCTGCAATCAACTAAAGTGCTTAATAATGCAATCTTCTTTGATTGTAAATATTTTGATTTTTAGTTTCTTGATTGTTTATTTTTTGATTGTAAATATTACAATTGCAATAATTTACAGAAAATTTATTTCATCGTAAATCAGTTTGATTAGATTAGCATATGTGATACCACTGAACCGCCCCCAATCGGGACCAAAATCAATCCACTTTGGATATAAGATTAAAAAAAAAATTTATTGCAATAAATTTTAAAAATCAAAAGATTTAATTCAATTTGATTGCAATAAATTTTAAAGTCAAAAAGTTTAAATCAGTTTGATTGAAATAGATGGAACGTAACTTTTTGTTGATTGTAGTTTTTTACAATCAGCTTGCAATCAACTAAAGTACTTTACATTGCAATCTGCTTTGATTGTAAATATTTTGATTTTTAGTTTCTTGATTGTTTATTTTTTGATTGTAAATATTACAATTGCAATAATTTACAGAAAGTTTATTTCATCGTAAATCAATTTGATTAGATTAGCATATGGGATACCATTGAATCGCCCCCAATCGGGACCAAAATCAATCCACTTTGGGTATAAGATAAAAAAAATTTCACTCCAATAAATTTTTAAAGTTAAAAAATTCTATCCAATTTGTTTGCAATAACTTTTTAAAATCAAAAAATTTGAATCAGTTTGAAACAGATGGAGCGTAGCTTATTGTTGATTGCAGTTTTTACAATCAAAAAATTATAATAAATTTTTTTTTGCAATCAATTTTTAAAGTCAAAAAATTTTAATCAGTTTAATTGAAATAGATGGAACGTAACTTGTTTTTGATTCCAGTTTCTTACAATCAAAAAATTATAATAAATTCTTATTGCAATCGAGAGACTTAAATCGATTTGATTGCAATTAATTTTTAAAATCAAAAATTTAAATCTTTTTTATTGAAATAGATGGAACGTAACATTGTTGATTGCAGTTTTTTACAATAACAAAATTATAATACATTTTTATTGCAAAGAAATTGCGCTGCAATCAACTAAAGTACTTAACATTCCAATATGCTTTGATCGTAAATATTTTGATTTTTAATCTTTTGATTGTAAATTTTTTTAATGCAAATATTACAATTGCAATAATAATCGGTTTGATTAGATTAGCATATGTTACACCAGTGAAGAGCCTCCAATAGGAATCAAAATAAATGAACTTTGGATATAATATAAAAAAAAATTGATTGCAATAAATTTAGAAAATCAAAAGATTTAAATTTTTATTGCAATCAAAATATTTAAATCAATTTGATTGCAATAAAATTTTAAAATAAAAAATTCAAATCAGTTTGATTGAAATAGATGGAACTTAACATTGTTGATTGCAGTTTTTTACAATCAAAAATTACAGTAAATTTTTATTGCAATCAAATTGCTAGAACAATATCTGATTGCTTAGAATAATAATTGTAAGTTTTTACCGCTCTGCTAAATAAATTAAAAGAAATTCAGAAAAAAAACAAAAAAAGTCCCTGAAAATCCATAAAGTAACAAAAGCAGCAAATATAAATGCTGCTCCCACGGCTACTACAACAACAAATTCACGAACAAAGCTTCGTTAAATATTTGCAAAGCCTCGCGCTGTTTCCCTTTCATCATAAATACAAAAAAGACAAAAAAGCAAAAAAAAAAAAACGAGAAAAAGTAAAGAGCGAACTCTTGAACTAAACAAATATTTGCTAGTGCATATTACAAATCGCGCAAAGTTTCTAAGAAATTGAAAGAAAGTAAAAAATTAAGTGTAAATAGAAGTGTGTGCGATCCGCGAAAGAGAGTAAAGTGGAATTTGAAAATAAAAATCGCCAGCAATAAACAAGTTTCCGGGCAAGAGAAGTAAATTAATTGGATTTTTCGCTGCCGCTTTAATGCAATTAAATAATTAGGAAAATGAAGCTTACATCGATGAAACACCTCTACAAGAAAGTATCAACAAATTATTTGTAACGATTAGAAAGTTACATACATATGAATCACGTGCACCTTCGAAGAGCATACCTGCTCTTTTTTGTAAAAAAAGCTAAGAGTTTTTGTGTTGAGATTAAGTTTCCCTTAACAACATCATCACCAATAACAGTTTTGAGATGTGCGATGCTACCAGAGAGTGCCTATCTCGTTAGAGAAACAGTGCCTCAATTTACAACCGAACCTATTCAGCGAGAGAGGCTATTTGAGAGACTAATAATGCCGGTTTTAGCTTGACCTTGAGCCCCCTAATAATTCTTCTCCATATTCAGTGCTTCCAATATTACACTAGTGCACGCTCCTTGTCCTGCTTATTTCCTTTAAAGTCTGCTTGTATTCTCTCAAAGCAATATATGATCTGTTAGGTGAGTACACATATTTACTAGATGATCGTTCTGAGAACGTAAAACTTCTTAAAACAAAAAACAACAAAAAGATTGAGAAGTAATAAAAATAACTTCGCAATTGAAAGAGAGTTCTCCACACACCACAGAAAAAGACAATTAAGAGCGCAAAATGATGACGTTGAATGAATGATTGGTTATGGGTTGTGTAAGTGACAATTAATCAAATTAAATGTGCGGTTTTGGTTTTCTAAAGGCGTGTTTTGTTGTCAGTCATATACATACATACATATTCGTACCAATGTATTTTTCAGGGTGTTTCTGTGCACAATTGTATCTTAAGCTCTTTTTTCTTCTGCTGCTTTGGCATGGCATGGCATGAGATTGACGTGCTGTGATTTGGTGTGGCAAACCGTGGTTAACCCGTAAATACCGTGAACAAAAGCAGAGAACAACAAAAAGCTGATACAGCAACAAGAATGGTTAAAAAAGTGTGAATGAAGATAAACAGGAAATCGAGTATAATTGACGAGCAAATAATAACAATTGCAGGGAAAAGTAGATGGAAAAAACTAAAAGCCAAATAAAGGCACAAAAACAACTGCAAAAAGTGGAAGGGAATAAATCAGAAAAAAGTCTGGAAAAAAACTGAAAAACTGAAATCTGAACTGTCAGCTAAATAGTTAAGCTAGGCGTGCTTAAAGTCACTCCACAGAAATTAGCACACAAAAAACATAAGAGTGAACGCTATAATGAAATTCAATGCGCGGTGTGTGTTGGAAAGAAAAAAAAACCCAGATTAAGTTCGTAAGGGAATTTGCAGCTTTTCCGCAGCTTTTGAAGTCTGTTTTTTTTTATTTCTCGATTTTTGTTTGCCTATGCTTTGTGCGATATTTCCTCCCTCTTTTGCTGTATCTACTGTAATTGGGTTTGATTATAAAAAAAATCACACATAAAATACAAGCGGCTGTGCAAAATGCTGCGAGTAAATATACCGAAGGTATATCGAGCGATTTTTTTTTTCGAGACGGATATATGACGAGCTCAGAGCAAAAATGAGACATATTTTTTCTCAGAGCAAAAACGAACTATCGTACAAACAAAAAACGCGAAAACTCAGCGCAAAAACATGCCGGCAAAACCTTTTAGTTCGTTTTTGCGCTAAGAAAACATTTTAGTTCGTTTTTGCTCTGAGAAAAAATATGTCTCATTTTTCCTCTGAGCTCATAATATAAGATCATTGGTTCGTATCAGCCAGATTGCACCCATGGATATCCTCCGAGTTCAAACACAGTTTTCTGGATTTCTTGTGATGATGTGATGGGCTGAGGAGTGCTTTAAGATATGGAGCACATCCCCTCCACTTTCAACGTTGAGCAAGGGTCTAGGTATGCCGCTCGCTACTGGAAAGCTCTTACTGAAGTAGTTCTACTTTAAGGAAGGCAGTGACAGGTGGCGAAATCTGAGCACTTGCAACCATAATAAACTTATGTTGCCAAGATGAAGCGCTACACGGACTAAAAGTCTACTCGCACTAGGCAGCTCGAAGCTATCATTAATGACACTGTATGTAAATTTTTAACTTTTGAAATATCACAGAGAAACGCCGAAACATGTAAATTTAATTTTTGGCTGTAGAATGCGATGGCGTTTTTAGAAAGTCAAAGTTAGCTCTCGTTTTCGAGAAATTTAGGAAAGAAGTTTCGGAGCTCTGAAGGTAATTTTTTTCCCGTCTATAAACTTTACTTAAGTTTTTAACCCTTTTCCCGCGTAAAGATGTTTACAGCTGTTTTTACTTAATTGGCACATTCTAAATTCAATGCCATCATTAGTTTTTCCAAACTGGCTCCGGTTTATGAGATAACGGTATTTAAAAATTACCATTAATATGGACTATTTTGTTAATAACTCAGTCAGTTTATGAGTTCAATTTCCCAAACTTTGCAAATGACCATATTTTAGTATTACCTTAATCTTTTCCGAAAATAATTGAAATCGGGTGGCTATAACATATAGCTGCCATACAACCGATTGTTCAGATATATGGTTTTGCATCTTTATTTTTTTATAACTCCGAAAATAGTCATTCTGCGTGAAAAAGCAACATAAGCACTTTCATTCAAAATGAATAGGTGAAAAATCTTCTCATATACGATTTCCACGTATCTGCATCAGTTATTGCACTTTTGTGCAACCAAAGTTGAAATTTCACCATAGACATTTTTTTCAAGAACAATAACTCATATATCGTATTAAATGAATTATATGATCTTTATATCGTCTTAAAGAGAAATAAAGGAACTATTACACAGTTTTTAGATGAAGAAAATATATGAGGATTTTATACGCCAACGTATTCTATTGCCAAAAATTAAGTTGCGGTGTCTCGGCGTTTCGCTGTGATATTTTGACCTCCCTAAAATGTGACTGGCATACTAACAGGCCATATAAACCTAGCTAAGCATGTAGAACGGTTGAATGTTCTCTGTAATGATTACTGCAGGGCTTGTAAGGACGAAGAGGAGGAAAGGAACAGCAAAACACCTACCGTGCGGATTTCCAGAATTGGGAAGGTGCTAAAATTTATAGGAGCCTTCTTTTTCTGGGAGTTAGGTAACTTAACTGTGATAGAACTGAAAAAAGTTCTAAAATTTGTTGAGTCCACATGTTGGTTCGGATCCACGTGGTATCACAATGGTACACTCGTGGCCTAAGTGTGCTAGTGGAAATGTATTTTGTTCATAATAGTCTTCTTTCTTCCTTCCTCAATTGGCACGTAACTGTCTAGACGATTCTGGCCGAGTCCAATAAAGCGGGCCAGCTGTTTCTGTTTCGTGCAGCATGGCGCCACTTGGGAACACCTAGGGAGTCAGCATCGCTGTCCACCAGCTGTCCACGAGCTTCTCGCCTTTCTTTTGTATTCAGCGGGTTTCGATAGAAATACTTTCTTGGCCGGAGCGTCTTCATCCATTCTCAAGACATGACCTGCCCAAAGCAGCCGCTGGATCTTTATTCGCTGAACAATGTTGATGTTTGCGCAAAGCTCGTACAGCTCGTCGTTGAATCTCTGTCGATACACGCCCGCGCCAACGCTCAAAGGTCCACAAATCCTCCGAACAACTTTCCTTTTCAACACTCCAAGTGCCATCTCATCTGATTTAATAGCATTCCAGTCTTCCAAAGCACATCATTAAGTTTTCTCCATTTAATCCAGCTAAAAACTCCAATATTTAAAAACAAAAAAATCAGTGAAAACTAAATCCCTTGAATTTTAAAATTCACAACCGGGTATATAATTTGCAAATTTATCAGCAAATAGTCAGTCCACTCATTTCATTATTTGCACGTATCTATGCGCGAACAATCACTTTCATTTCGGCTTTATTCGTTAACACATTTTGAAATTTTCCACACAATTCCAATTTCTTCTCCCCCTGCACACACACATCAAACACGTACACGCAAACTGCAAACCAGCCAACCGCCCAAATCCATCAATTGTATAGCGGATTATCGTTGGCAATTAATGTCTGCTTTTGAATGGGGTTAAATTGAAATCAATTTCATTTAATTAAATTAAAATGCTTTGCATACAACTTTTACACACCGCTACAACAACAGCAACAATAAAAACAATAACAACAGCAACAACAGCAACAACAGCAACAATAACAACAAAAAAGGCTTGCAGCGGAATGTTGCATAGCGCATAAAATGGCCATGAAGCCAACTTACAACTAAATACAACAACGTGAGTAAATTGGCTGGTGCTGGGGGAATGGCTGACGCTGGTTTTCTGATTCGCTGCATAGATGAATGAGGAGCGTCGACGCAAAAAATAAAATGAACGAATACTTTGGCTACTCTTTCAATTGTTTCCAGCGCATTTGCACATTCTTGTTGAAGTATTTTTTTTTTTTTTGCTCTTTGCTTTTTCGCTTTTTATTAATTTGTTGTTGGTTGTTGCTGTTAATTTCGCTCGTTTGTATTGAAGTGAAAAGTTTTCATTGAAGTATTTTTTTAGGAATTTTATTTTTCGCTTATTGGAAATGCTAAAAAAAACGTTGTTGTTGCTGGCATATGCTTGTTGGCTTAAATTGTGGCGAGTTTGAATTCACGTGTATTAATTTTGAAAAAATATTGGTTAAGCGCATAGAAATCTTGTTAGTATCGGGGGCCGTAATGATGGAAGGCATCTGCCTCTTTCGGACAGTCCTCTAAGCGCGAGAATCCGATTGAAGCTTCTATGCCATATGCACAGTTATTAGATCGGTTATATCGCACCCTAAATCATAAAGTGGCACAACTCAAAATTCAAACATTTTCAGGAGAGCCAAAAACTTTTTCTTTTTTATAGGCAATCATATGGGAAAAAGCAACGTATAATAGTTATTTTTCAGTTAAAAAAGACTCTAATGGAAAAGATTTTTTGGCAGTCGCTAGAGATAGATTCTGTGTACCGATTTATGAAAGAAATCCGATTTTTTTAAATTTTGAGTTGTGTCACTTTATGATTTAGGGTGCGATATGTACATACATTCATCTGTGTATATTAGGTTGGATCTTAATCAAATTGGCCTGTTTCTTCGATCTCGGTTAAGGTATGTCGCACAGCGGTCCCGTATGCTAATATGAAAATAGGAATTTTCGACCCCTCGGCGACACGCCTTAACCATCACCGATCGGGACATAAGTTTTTATCTGCTATCTTTGACTACATTAGCATCGACTTAAGGGGTGAGGTTCAGGAAATATGTTATACAATTTGTCTCCATACATTTGTGGACTCCGTTAGATGTCGTTCAAATACATTTTTTTCACATCCTAGGAATTTATATGTGCATCTTAAAGTTTAATACGCCAATGTCTTTGAACTGAGAGGATTTTTTTTACTCGTATTAACCCTATAAGCGCGATTTCAGATACTTGCCACCCAGTACTTAGTTTCTACCATCCTAATGTACCTTTTTTTATGCTAGCTGTTAAACGTCATCAAAAATTATTAATATTTTGCAAAGCAAGTATTTCGATCGCCTCAGTACAACCCGAAATAAAAT
This sequence comes from Urophora cardui, assembly GCA_960531455.1. Classification (NCBI taxonomy): domain Eukaryota; kingdom Metazoa; phylum Arthropoda; class Insecta; order Diptera; family Tephritidae; genus Urophora; species Urophora cardui. The sequence continues at coordinate 112,362,161 of OY482673.1, read as the reverse complement.
ACATCTAACATTTAAAGGAATATATTGTTTTGGCTTTCTGTGCACGGTGGGAAGCGACGATCTGTTGCATGAAAATGTCGACAAAAAAAGGAATGTTGGGTTGTGTTATGTGATATTTATAGATGAAACATCCGTTGAAATTAAAATCCGAGCTCCTTTTTCAAGGATATCCACATTTTTTTTTTTTTTTTTTTTTGAAAGGATCAAATACGTGGTCGCTGTGGTGTAGTGGGTAGAGTGCTCGCCTGCTATGTCAGAGGTCTCGGGTTCAAACCTCAGACCGAGCAAAACACCAAAAAAAATTTTCTAATTAGTAAAAATCCAATTATTGGGGTTTTTAAGAGCAGCGGTCACCTCTCAGCAGTGGGTGGCATACCCTCCGAGTGTATTTCTGCCATGAAAAAGCTTCTCACAAAATTTGCATTCACCGTTCGGAGCCGGCATAAAACTGTAGGTCCACCCAATTAGTAGGAAAAAACAAAAAAAGGAGCACACCTCGAATTGGGAGAGAAGCTCGGACATAAAACTCGTCAGAGTTATAATAGCGCCATTGTATTATTATTATTAAATATTGACGAAATCGAAAATTCGCCCAAGTCCAAATTTTTCCGATTTCAGTACATTATCAAATAGCTAAAGGATACAAGAAAAGGTATTAAAAAGAAAACAGGACACCTGTAGTGGCAAAAGCCAATGTGAACAGGACCTAAAGTATATCCACTGAAATATAAAATAACACAAAAAGTACCCACTTTAATTTGCGTATAACTCCTAAACTGTTAACTCTACGAGAAAATTCCTTATGATATGTTTCATTCAGAATAAATAAAGAAATATTTCTTTAATATACAATTTTGATGTGCCTGCAGTGCTTAATGTACTTTGGTGCATCTAAAGTGAAAATTTCAAAAAAAAACAAGTTTTTTTATGGTGCTATTTTAAGTTCAAATATTTTGTTAGTTTATTTCAGAGCTGGGCGATAAGGATTACGATTACAATATGATTACGATTAGAGTAATCGTAATCTTAGAAATTTTGAAATTACGATTACTGTAATCGTAATCGTCGATACAAAAATTACGATTACTGTAATCGTAATCGTATAAAACTTGAAATTACAATTACTGTAATCGTAATCGTCGTTACAAAAATGACGATTACTGTAACCGTAATCGTAAGAAACTTGAAATTACGATTACTGTTCTCGTTTTCTGGGATTACAATGTGTAAAAACAGTGATATACTTACCCAACATCATTTTCCAAGAAATAATAATAATTTTTACATACATGCATACATATGTATGTGTTTATTTCTCACACATTAAGTAAACAATTAAAACTGGGATGTGTATTAAGAAGAGAGAAAATTAGCGGAAATAATAAAGATACAAAATTAAGACTGCTGTTTGGATAATTTACATTCAATAATATTCAATATTAGCCTTAAGCAGAACTAATTTTTCAAAAGAAACATCGGAAAGTGCATGGCGTCGAGGACTGTTTATAATGCCCGCCAACGAAAATAGCCTTTCCATAGGTGCTGACGATGTAAGCGGGGTGCTGAATCTTAAAGATGCTTTCTTAATCAGAGGATATCTTTTAAAACAGCCATGGCTACTATCAGCATCGTTCAAATATTTAAAAAATTCTTCTCCTATAATGTTTGAGCCACTACCAGGAAGCACTTCAGGTAAATCAGTGTTTTCTAAAGGTATATTGAGTTTTAAATAAAATATATATTAAGTTGTTATATAGATATGTAGTTAGGTATTTACCGCCGAAGTCAAAAAAATCTTCATCTAATATTGGCTTTTCATAGTTATGGTCATTTACATCTTCAAAAGTTGCAGTGGAGTTATGAGATAAACCTAAGTAATTTGTTTAGTAAAATCTAGCAATTGTATTACATATTTTTTATACATGCAAAATCCACATTTTACGAAGAAAATTAGTGTGAGCTACAGCTCGATTTTTATGCATGAGGCCATTGTCTCCAGCCCACTAAAAGCTGCTACCTCAACCACAAATATTTCAAAATATATATAATATGTGTGAAATTGCAAGCTTTACATGATTATTTGTAGTTTTTAGCACTTCTTTCAGAGCCAAGCATATTTTCCTCCCTACACCGTTTAGTATCAAAAAGCAATTTTAATAATTTTTTACATGTAATTCTTAAATTTTGTAATTTAAGATTACAGAAAATAAGGATTACTGTAATCGTAATCGTCAAAAACTTGAAATTACAATTACTGTAATCGTGACCGTCGTTACAAAAATAAGGATTACTGTAATCGTAATCGTAAAAAACTTGAAATTACGATTAATGTAATCGTAATCCTATGTGTAATCGATTGCACATGTAATCCTTATCGCCCAGCTCTGGTTTATTTAAATATTTTAATCTAATGATCCAGCTCTCATTCCTACATATCTATATATTAATACTCAAAAAAAGATTTTTTTGAGTGAAATTTTATGGCGAATTGTTCCTAGAAGTTTTTTAGCCTCTCTTTATTTACTTAGTATGTATGTATGTACTTATGTACATATGTATGTATATATGTATGAAGAAATAAAATTTCACAAAATTTATTTTAGATTTCTGTTAACAGCAAAAAAGTTAGATTTTATGCAAAAATTTGTTACACGCAAATTGGATTTATATACTAAAAATGGTTTGTGTGAGAAATCGGAATGTAAAAGCAAAACGAAATACATAAATAAGCTGTAGCTCTAAACAAATTATTGCGCAACTTTAACAATTTCAGTTAACTAATTTCTAAGTGGCAACAACAAATTTTTGCAAATTATAAATTGAATGCATTTACTCTCTTGAGCTATTGGAGTAAATTGATGGTAAAATCCAATAAAGTGAATAAGAATAGGATTAACATTTATTACAGTTTATTGAAAAGGCAATGAATTGCAGTAAAAGCTGATGGATGGAAATTTTATTTTGTGAAAATTAAATAAAAGAAAGTAAAAACTCAAAAACAAAAAAAAAAAAACAAAACAAAAAATAAAATTAAATTTAAACGCAGGTTTTTGTGGCAGCCTCTACCAAAGTTGGTGAGCTTGTAATTTAGATTGGTTCTTACGAGCAGATTTGAGGAGCGCAGCTGCGATATTATGTACTTGGCAGTTTTACATTGATTCAGTTCTGTTTTAGTACCGTTCTCCAAGTCGAAATACCTATTTCATCTGAGCATTTGAATCACTCTTTGAACAGAAAAAAAAGAAGTTTCTTGAAATATTAAAGAGTATGAATTAAAAGATTAAGCTCTTCTTTCCTTTCGCTTTGATATTTGAGTTCCTTTTGGATAAATCCAACAGCAGCAGCAGGGCGAATGCTCTCGTAAGCTCTCGAAAGAAAATAAAATCATTTAATTGCCTTATTTACGTGCCATTTATTATAACCGCCCATAAAATATCCAATTTGTCTCAACCACTCACTCACTCACTCACTTATTTCACGCCAGCACATTTCTCGCTTGCGCATTTCTCAGTCTACATCATTCTTCATCAGCTCTCAGTTAAGTAGCTGCCACGCCTACTGCGGTCACGCCAGAGTTATTGTCGTCGTCGTCGTCGTCATCATCATCATCCGCCGTTGGCTCACATAAATTATTACTTGTTTACTTGCAATTTCTTTTTGCTTCATTCATTTACGTTTTTGCTTTGCAGTTTGCAATTTCATTGCACAATAATTTTTATTTTCCGATTTCCTCTTTCGTTGTTTCTGCAGTTCGCTTGATTTGATTTCCTTATTTTTCGCCACCCAAAAACCTTTGCACAATTTCCTCAAAAAGAAAAGTTGCCTTGACGTCTCTGACACCGTTTTTTCTGTCAGTGTGTTTGGCAAATTCGCTTCACCTACCATCCATAATTATTCTGTTGAAGTATTCTCTTTATACCATGTCTCCACATAACGTGTTTCGCTCTTTTTATCTGCATTCGCACTCTCAATCTTCGTTCGACCTTGAAACCAGTGCCGAAACTCGCTAATTTCCATATTCCAATTTCTGAGAGCGAGTGAAGAATGAAACACTTGCTTCGTTCTAAATCCTCTTGCCAAACGCGATGATATCAATGCCTTCTCTAATTTTGTATCGAAAATCTATCGAAAGCTCACACAGCCCAAAACAAAAACGCGGGTTATTTCGCGAGATGTTACTCTACATGTTTCGTTGGCGAATCAAGTTATGTGGCGACGGACTTTCATACTTGATCTTCTGCTGCTTGGTAGCTGCGTGTATTAAATAACATTTTATCAGTTTATGTAAAGAAGAAGAAGGAAATAATGATATGGAGCGCTTGTATGCCAAATATTGGTTGTTAATTTGGTTATTTGTTTATCATAATGAAAATTTGTTTAAATCGAAAGGAGTTTATCCTTAAAAATATGTATATGTAGTTTAGCTACTAGTCTCTTCATTTTTATGCAAAATTATTGGTAGTCTCTCTTTTATCTTAGTTGTTGGTTTCATAGCTCTCAGATATTTTCTAGTACATACTTTGACTGACTGTGCCTTTGTTTTTTGCGGTAACTTTTGATATTGCTCGTTTCTTGACTCTCATAGGCTGCAGTGGCATTGATGTCCGAAATATATCTCTTTTGACTATTATAACTCTGTTATTTCAGAGGCTTTTCTTTCTGCTGCAGTATCCTGTATGTGCATAGTTCTTGCAGTCTTGGTTATCTTGCCGTTACTGGTTCATGTTTTATTTGTATTTTTTTTTTCTTTTCTCTTGTCTAGTCTAATGTTTTGCAGTCTTATGTTTTTTAAACTGCATCTACATACTTTTGATTTTGTTTTGCTTATAGTTTCGAGTTATATGTTCTTTGTCATCCTAGAACTTAGTGCCTTTGATGTCACCGAATACTTTGCTGTTTAATTTTCATCTTTTTCGTGTTTGTACCTTTGCTATTTTTGTTTGTTTTGATTTGCTCCAGTTTTTGATTATTTTGGTGCTGTTAATTTTGAAAACTTTGAATTATTTTCTGTTCCTGTTTTCCTGGCATATTTAGCGTTTTCGATTCCCATGTTGTCTGTTATCTGTTTGACTGCCTTTAAGTGCTCAAGTCTTTAGATTAACATGCATGTTTTTGTTGTTAGTGTTACGTTTCATATAATGTTTCTTGTAACCATATAAACTTCGATGTAATTAGAAGCCTTGGGATATTTTATCTATGGTTTATCTGTTATATCTAACTAGCTGACCGCCAGACGTTGTTCTGCCTAAAATTTATTCCTATAAAGCCTAACAAGTCGTTGTTTACCGTGTTGCTCACCATTATCTAAGAAACCATAGTAATGACTACGAATACTAAATAATTGTCACTTTTCTTAATAAAATTTATATATGTACATTAAGGTGGAGTGAAACTTTTTTTTTGGAAATTCAATTTGTTCCAAAGCTAGAACGGAACCTTTCTAGCCCTGTAATAACCCTGTAAAATTTTATTGACCTACTCGCATGTTTAGAGGTGCCCCCAGCCCCACAAAGTTGAAAAAATAGCACGATCTGGTACAAATATGAAATTTTGAAAATTATAAAATCAAAAAACGCAGTATGAGGATTGATAAAGATGGCTAAGCTGAGTATTAAAGTGAATTTTTTTTTTTGGAAACAACAACAACAAAAGTTGTTAAAGGTCAAAATTTATATTGTGCATTTTTAAATTGCAATTACTTAAAAACTACTGAACCGATTTCGAATATTTTTATACCATTCGATAGGTATTTTGATTCCATTTAATTTGATATACATTTTATGTGGGTTGCATAACACCCCCCTGCGGGGGTCAACCCCCCTTTTACCACCCTTTCTTTTCATATATAAAATGTATATCAAATTAAAGGGAATCAAAACACCTATCGAATGGTATATAAAATATTCGAAATCGGTTCAGTATTTTTTAAGTAATTGCAATTTAAAAAATGCATAATATAAACTTTGACCTTTAATAACTTTTGTTGTTGTTTCCAAAAAAAAAAAAAAAATCACTTTAATACTAAGCTTAGCCATCTTTATCAATCCTCATACTTAGTTTTTTGATTTTATAATTTTCAAAATTTCATATTTGTACCAGATCGTGCTTATTGCTTTCAACTTTGCGGGGCTGGGGGCAGTTCAAAACGTCATCCTGTCGCGATAAAATTTTGTGGGGTTCATTAACTCGTATAAAGGCAACTTTTCATTGCTGGTACGTTCAAAAAAAGAACAACAAAAAAATCTCCATATGATTTCACTCCACCTTAATGTACATACTATCCCTATCCCTATCCCTATCCCTATCCCTATCCCTATCCCTATCCCTATCCCTATCCCTATCCCTATCCCTATCCCTATCCCTATCCCTATCCCTATCCCTATCCCTATCCCTATCCCTATCCCTATCCCTATCCCTATCCCTATCCCTATCCCTATCCCTATCCCTATCCCTATCCCTATCCCTATCCCTATCCCTATCCCTATCCCTATCCCTATCCCTATCCCTATCCCTATCCCTATCCCTATCCCTATCCCTATCCCTATCCCTATCCCTATCCCTATCCCTATCCCTATCCCTATCCCTATCCCTATCCCTATCCCTATCCCTATCCCTATCCCTATCCTTATCCCTATCCCTATCCCTATCCCTATCCCTATCCCTATCCCTATCCCTATCCCTATCCCTATCCCTATCCCTATCCCTATCCCTATCCCTATCCCTATCCCTCTCCCTCTTCCTCTCCCTCTCTCTCTCCCTCTCCCTCTCCTTCTCCCTCTCCTTCTCCCTATCCCTATCTCTATCCCAATCCCTATCTTTATCCCTATCCCTATCACTATCCCCATCCCTATCCCTATCCCATATCGTATAAACGCCTTCTAGGATAACCCCTGATCCGCATTTTGGTCGATATCTCGCAAAACGGATCGCATAGGTTCTTGAAAATCACCTCTTTTATAAACACTCACCAACACCTTTTATTTGATACCCGGTTTGTAGAAAACCCGTCTGGGGTCACACCTGGTTGATATTTCGGGAAATACCTCGAATACGGGGTCTTATATGGGACCAATAACTACATTATGTTCAAGCACTCGGCAGCACCTTTCATTTGATACCCATATCGTACGAACCCGTTATAGGGTTACCCTGGTCCACATTTTGTGGAATATCTCCAAAACCTTCCCGGATTCTTACAATTTTTTTGGCCATAAACCATGTCGGGCTCAACCGTAAACTACGTGCAAAATTTCATTTAATTCAGTCCAGCCGTTCTGCAGTTATATCATCAGGGAGGAAAACGCGACTTATTTTTAACACGCTTTTATTAGTTCCACCTGTATGTATGTATGTATGTATGTATGTATGTATGTATGTAAATATTGCATACTTTTAGGCGAAAGCGTGTGTATTCATACACTGAAGTTTTTCAGTGTGAGATGTGCTTATTATATAATAGAAGATATCTATCGTTTAGAAATCGCAGTTATAAGTGATGTCTTTGTTCAATCTATTTTATAGTGTCTAGTCTACCTTTCGCGAGAACTCAGAATCTCAGTACACAATCTTGTGGAAGACTTTCTACTGTTTTTCATTAGTTTCCTCACGAACTATACTGTGAAGGTTCTACAATCTTTGGTATCTGCTCTTTCTTTGTTTTTTTCAATCTATTTTATAGTGTCTAGTCTACCTTTCGCGAGAACTCAGAATCTCAGTACACAATCTTGTGGAAGACTTTCTACTGTTTTTCATTAGTTTCCTCACGAACTATACTGTGAAGGTTCTACAATCTTTGGTATCTGCTCTTTCTTTGTTTTTTTCTGCTCATCGCAAAATTTCTTTACATCTGTTTTTAATCCTTTTTGTTTCATCGAAACTATGGAAATGCTGAGAAAGCTTCGATTCAAGGATATTAGGTCCGTATATGTTTATAATTTCCCACACATGCTTAGTACTAGTATGTAAAGTAGCGAATAAGAACTGATTGTAAATTAGTGTGTTTATAAATAACGTAAAAGCACAACATTAATATCTACAACGACAAAAACTATTCCGGCAAAGCATCAACACAATTAGTAATTGACAACCGACCGACCAACCGTACAAACGACTGACAATGGATGTTCATTTACTGCCAGCCGTGGCGGTGCTTCAATGAAGCATTCGCATTTCGTATTCGAGTGGCTGGAGTTGGATGCTCTTCAGCGCTTTTCAGCAACCAATTTCACGTTATCCTTTTCATTGCCACAACATACACACATACATACATACATATGTACACACATACATACTATGTATTTAAAATAAATATATATAATAAATTGCTGCCAACACGTCTTTTTTTTTTTTTTTTGCCAACACGTCTGTCAGCATATGCTTGCGCCCATACCTCATTTCGCCCTTCTTCACCTTCACCTCGCTCACTGCCATTCATGGCTTTTATAAGGCTTTCCACGCTCCTGGCACAGCCGTAGCAGAAGATTTTCAAGTGGCTTTGAGTGAGTTCTTGTTAAGAGACTCATTTTTATTTTTCAATTTGTGTTCGTTTGCAATAACAAACATATACATATAAGTACATACATACATGTGTATATATGTATCTAAGTATGTACATTTAATACATATGCATTTATATTTGTATGTAGGTTTATATAAGAAAATAACAACGCATATGCTGCCGCCCAAAAGAGTTAAACTCTACCGTCATTGACCGGCCACTTGGCTATTAAAAGCTGGAGCAACACAGCACAACAGCGCTCGTGTAAATACATTGCCATCGGCGGTGGTACAAGAGGATGGAGGGAAGTAAATACTATATAGAGTTTTCTTTATGCGAATTTATGTTTGTCTGCTTGGCTTGTAATTTAAAAAAAAATTATAACAAGTAAGGAAGCCTAAGTTCGAGTGGAATCGAACATTAGATACTCAGCTGTATGCTTTCATTGTTTATTTGCGTTTGTTCGATATAGGGTGTATTTTATATGAAACGAGTGCTGCATAAACAGGGCGCAGCCACGCCCATTTTTAAAATTTGTATCAATCATCCAAATAAGCATATAAATATTATTGTTAGTGCAAAATTGCATACCTCTATGACTTTTAGTTACAAAGACTTCACGTTACAAATTCCAAAAGGGTTTTCCAGAAATATCTTTGTTAAAAAGTAGGCGTGGTCATAAACCGATTTCAATACATTTTTGCGTGTCTATTAACACATGTTATAAAAGTGCATAAACCAAGTTTCGTCATAATATCTCAGTTATTTGTCGAGTAATAGGCTCGTATATTCCTTTGTCTAAAAAGAGGCGGTGCCACGCCCATTTTATAAACTTTTTTTATTTTTTGTTTCCGGTCGATTGTAGAACTCATGTCACAAAATTTCAATGAATTATCTTTATATTTCACAGAGATATCGCTAAAAATTATTTTATTAGGTCACTTTATAATACCCATATATAAAAGTGGGCGTGGTCGGCAACCGATTTTGGTAATTTTTCGTCCACACATTTGGCTAAGTAAATATAGCACGCGTACCAAATTTCATCGATATATCTTTAACGGTTTCTGAGTTATGGCCTATAAAACTTTCAATATTTGCCCCTTAATAAGTGGGCGTGGCACCGCCCATTTGCCAAAATTTTTATACTTTTTGTTTTATGTCCGTAGTTGGACTCCTGCCACAAAATTTCAGTGACAGATCTTTATATTTGACAGAGATATCGCTTAAAATGTTTTTATTAGGCCCCTTTATAGTTCCCATATATAAAAGTGGGCGTGGCCGTCAACCGATTTGGATAATTTTTCGCCAAAACATTTGTCTAAGTAAGCAAATTACGCATACCAAATTTCATCGATATATCTTCAACGGTTTCTGAGTTATGACATATAAAACTTTCAATGTTTGACCCTTAATAAGTGGGCGTGGCACCGCCCATTTTCCAAAACTTCATCAAATTTCTTCATAAGGGCCTGAGCTTAATACGTGGGTAAAATTTTATAACTCTAGCTATATTAGTGGCTGAGATACCAAATTTCCGATTTTTTCTATATAGGAAAAGTGGGCGTGGTCATGGTCCGATTTCGCCCATTTTCAATACCAACCGTCCCAGTCTCGATACCACCTTGCATTTCAAATTTCATCAAAATATCTCAATTTTTACGCGAGTTATCGTGCGTACGGACGGACGGACGGACGGACGGACATGGCTCAATCGATTTCTCTTTTCACCCTGATCATTTTGATATATATAAGTCCATATCTATCTCGATTATTTCATTATGTTACAATCCACCGTTATGAAATCAAAATTATAATACTCTGCGTACTAGTACAGCTGAGTATAAAAAGCAGACTGAAGCTTTCCTGCCATTGAATACATATGCACATATGTAAATGATACTAGCGCATCAATGCTTGGAACCAGGGCCGTGCGCAGGAATTAGCCTTGGGGGGGGGTTTTAATTTTGGTTTGCATTCGCATACATTTTTCGCTAAGATAAACATATTTGCTGAAACAAATATCCAGACCCATACATGTGGGATTGACAGATGAGAAAAGAACCACTAGAAGTGGGCATACCTTCTAATTAGGTAACCATTAGAATGCAACCCTAGACAAATGAGACCAGCAACACTAACTTGACGAACAAGCCTAGATCGACTTATTGTAAAAAGACCGAAGTCAGTCAAGTATGAAGTGCGGTACCTAATTGACGGTGTATATTAAATACCTAATAAAATAATTGTATATATGTACATAACTGTACGCGAAGTGTTTTAATTATTGCAAAACGGAATATAAATCCCACATACATAGGGTTGCCAGACGTACTGATTTGATCAGTACAATACTGATTTTTCGTACCCCGTACTGATGGTTTTAAAAACCTTAAGAAATACTGATTTTTTGGATTTTGTACTGATTTGTACTGATTTTTAGCCGACAATAAAAAAAATCATTTTATCACCCTGCGATATTACTCGACGACCAACGTGTAATTGTTGTTGTGCACTCCGACGAGTGAGGGAAATTTCGGACATCGATAAAATTTGCTGGGTGAAACAAGCACCCGAGGCTTCGGGGTAATATTGTGTTATGTTGTGTATGTGCGCTCTAATCATCGATTTGAGCGTAACCACCTCTCATCGATGACGAAAATGTGTCCGAATTTCATCTGTGAGTTTGCTCGTAAGCATAACCACGGCATAACCATGAAATGATTAAGAAGGAGGAAGCAACGCGAACGTTAAATGTCATAGAAACATGATCGACAGTTAACGACACGGAAACAAGAAATAAATGCCAGTAATAAAGACGATTTTCTCCGCATATATTGCTTTTTTTTGGAAGGCAATGTACTGATTTTTTCGGGAAGGGTATCTGGCAACCCTACCCATACATCATAAATTTAAATGTTCTCTAACTTTTCTGAAACTCATTATGATTCATCAAAATCTAGTTAACCAGGTCCTAAATAGTACTATTTACAGTACTTTTTAATTGAAACTGCTCACTGTTTTCACAAAATGAACATTTTTTGTTATCAGTACAATTTTTTTTAAAATGCCAAACGAACATTTGCTACACAACTTTGTAATTTCGGAAAGCTCCAAGTGCAATTCAAAGTGCCGAACTTATGTATTGGCCAACCTTATTTTTTGCAACTTTCACCAATTTCTTCTTCCGTAAAATTATTGTAACTAATTTTGTCAAAAATTATGAGTCAATATTCAATGCAAAATTTATAAACTCTATTTTGAAAATTTTTGCAAAATCATTGCAACTTACACGGAAAGAATTTTTTACTAGAATCAATGCCGTGACAAGAAAAATTAGACTTGATTTTGAACTTAGAAAATAATTTCTTAATATCAAGAAAATCCAAGAAAATTGGATTTTAAATAAATAAGTAAACATTTTCTTGCTTCAAGTGAAATCGGATTTTAAATAAATAAGAAAAAGTTTTCTCACTTCAAGCAAAAATGGACTTTAAATAAATAAGAAATAATTTAATAACTTTTTGGTTGCTTGTTTTTCCGACAGGGTAGGAATATGATGTATTGTGGAACGATTTTCCGTCATCCCTTGTCAAGAAATAATTTACTTACGGTAAGTGTTTTTTTCTTGTTTTTAGGAATAAATAATTAAGAAATAATTTTTTTGTTGCAAGTAAAACTTTTCTTATACGAGCTTAAGTAAATAAGAAAATATTAAATATATAATCAAGTAAAAATTTTCTAAAAATATTAAAAACGTAAAAACTAAGGAAAATGAAAACTAATCATGAGGGATTAGAAAACCATAATTAGTCAACTAGTACTTATTTTCCTAGGACTTGTTCACTGAAATGACAGCGTTTCAATTAATATAAATGAAGATGCAAATAGTGAACTCCTTATACCAAATGCTTCACTAATAATCTGAGAATTGCAGAAATATTCAGAAATATGCAAAGCGGATGGCAAATGAAAAAAAAATACGTGTTACTTTGGAAATGCAAATTCAGCAAGAAATATTTTACTTCGCTCAATAAAACGTTTTCTTATTTATTTAAAATTTTTTTTTGCTGTAGTTTGATGATATGCTCAAAGAACTTTGGCGTTCAAATTGAGCAAGAAATATTTTACTTCGCTGTTGTTTTCTTATTTATTTTCAATTTTTTTTTGCTGTAGTTTGTTGTTCCAATTCATCGAAACACAATTTTCTTAAATTCTTCTTGATATTAGCAAGAAGATTTTCTTCATTTAAGTAAATTTAAGAAAAGATGTTCTTATTTATTTAAACATTTTTTTTCAACACTTTTTTTCTATAGATTTTGTTAGTGTTCTTGAATAAGAAAATAATTGTCTCATTTTTGGAAAACTCAATTTCTTATTTCCAGTAATAATTAAGTAAATTTTTCTTATTTCCCTAAAAATTTTCTAAATTGAGTTCAAGAAAGTATTTTTTTGATTCAAGTATACAAATTTCTTTCCGTGTAGATTTGATCATGGGGGGGGGGGGGGTTTAACCCCCAAAACCCCCCCGTGCGCACGGCCCTGCTTGGAACAAATAAATACATAAGTAAACAAACATGCATATGTATAGGAAAACAATTATAATTATGCTCTCTTAGACTTTTACACATATGCCAAACATATACTTACATATGTACATCAGGGTGGGGGGATTTACTAATCTATATCGCGCCATCGAAATTTGGATTCCTCTCATTTTTCTGAGCAGAAACCTCCTCCACGACATTTGTATAAAATATATATTTTCCTTCCAGGCCACAAATTAAATTAAAAACAATTTTTAATTTTTATTTTTATTTTTAATTTTCAATATTTCGATCTCAGCCTGAGATCATCATCAGGAACAAATCCCTTGTTTTAATCGACGATTATATGAACAGTATTTTAAAATATTAATTTATTCTCCGGTATAGGAAAACTAGAAGGCACTCTTTTTTCCTTAGCCCAAAATCGCGGTGTGGGTTCTCTATATTATAGTCATCCGATATCGATGATTTTCGCTGACAGCGCTTTGTGTACAATAAATGCTCCAAATCCAAAATTTCAGAATTTTAACTGCAAAAATTTATTGTATTGACTTATCTTTAAGAAATTTGCAATAAAAAATTAAGATATATTGTACACAGCAAGAGATAATCGCGAAAATATGCGATTTTGGGCATTCAGCCTCCACAACCGGAAATCAGGCTATATCTCGAAAGCGGATCATCCGATTTTAATTCGGATTTCATATCTGGATTCAGCATAAAATTTTGCTTCAATTCGATGTGCATATTGGCCTGGATATTTTTTTTTACGATTTTTTCCCAAGTTTGATTTTCAAAAAACCGTCTTGGTCCATAAAAACCAAATTCCGGAACATCAAAATTAATTTTAGGGGAACGTTGTGGAGGATTTTTCTACTCAGAAAAATGAGAGGAATCCGAATTTCAATGGCGCGGTATCGATTAATTTTCCTCCATTCAAATCACCAAACCCTAATGTACATACTTATTTATGTACCTACATGTGGGCATAGCACTTATATTCATTTATGCTCGTAAACGACAACAACAACAACAACAATAACAACAACAAATTAATGAATTTATCGTTTTATGCATTTCTGCATTTTGGATTTCTATATTTTGTATGTAGGTACTTGAATTGGTCCTTCGATTCACATTTCTCTCACGGATTTTTAGGTCCTTGGCTTGCTGTCTTTTGGGCTTCTTGTATTAGCTCTTCTATTGCAGTCCTTTGAATTTATCGGCCTTTCGATTTCTGTTATCGGTTTTTTGCATTTCTGTTATCGGAATTTCTGTTTTAGGATTTGCCTCAGCGAAGCGGGAATTGTATTAACCAGTTTTTAATACAATGTTGTTTTTGGTGCTGCTTAACTTGCTATCGCTATTTAACGTTGTTGTTATTATTACTTACTTACTGCTGTATAATACATACATCAACACACAAATGAATAAAGTAAAAGTTCCAGTGTTAGCAACACTGCAGCGTGAACATTTGTTTTCAATTTTAATTAAATAAACAACTTCATTTCGCTGGGAGAGGCATAAAAAGGGGGAGAGGGGGACGGCAACACAAAACGAACACATGCAATACGCTGTAGTGGCTTTGACGGCGGATCTGCTTGTTTTCCGCGTATTATTTTATGTTAACATATTGTTGAACAATGTTGTTGTTGTTCTTGTTGTTGCCGCTGTTGCATACTTTTTGTTGCATACTTGTTTTTTATTCATTATTTAGCGTGTATTTTCATTAAAAACAAATGAAAAGTTCTATTTGAGTTGCAATAGCAATAACAGCAACTGCGACGACGACAAAAAAAATAAGAACAACAACAACAAAAATTAAAAGTTGAAAAAAAAGCTCTGGGACGAAAAAAAAGTCTGCAACAACAAAAAAGAGTACAACAATAGCTGCAACATTTTTTTACACAACACAAATACCAACAAATCCGCTGGTTTACGTCGACGAAGTAAAAAAAGCAAAACAAACAAGTAAGGAAGCCTAAGTTCGAGTGGAATCGAACATTAGATACTCAGCTGTATGCTTTCATTGTTTGTTTGCGTTTGATGGAAACACGGTGTAGGCACTTTATATAAATCGAGTGTTGCATAAAGTGGGCGTAGCCACGCCCATTTTCTAACTTTTTTTCAGTCATCCAACTAAGCTTATGAATATTATTCTTTGTCCAAAATTTCATCCCTTTATGAGTTACAAAGATGTCACGTTACAAATTCCCAAAGGGTGTTCCAGAAATATCTTTGTTAAAAAGTAGGCGTGGTCATAAACCGATTTCAATAAATTTTTGCGTGTCTATTAACACAAGTTATAAAAGTGTATAAACCAAGTTTCGTCATAATATCTCAATTATTTGTCGAGTTATGGGCTCCGAAATCTCGTTGATTCCTTTGTCTGAAAAGAGGCGGTGCCACGCCCATATTCCGAAATTTTTCTATTTTTTGTTTCCGATCTATTGTAGAACTCATGCCACAAAATTTCAATGAATTATCTTTATATTTGACAAAGATATCGCTTAAAATGTTTTTATTAGGCCACTTTATAATACCCATATATAAAAGTGGGCGTGGTCGTCAACCGATTTCGCTAAAATTTTGAACATGTATTACCACAAGTAGTGAAAGTGTATACACCAAGTTTCGTCATAATATATCGATTATTTGTCGAGTTATGGGCTCAGAAATCTCGTATATTCCTGCTTCTAAAAGGAGGCGGTGCCACGCCCATTTTCCAAAATTTTTATATTTTTTATTTTATGTCCATAGTTGGACACCTTCCATAAAATTTCAATGATATATCTTTATATTTGACAGAGATATCGCTTAAAATGTTTTTATTAGGCCACTTTATAATACACATATATAAAAGTGGGCGTGGTCGTCAACCGATTTTGGCAATTTTTCGTCAAAACATTTGCCTAAGTAAGTATATCACGCCTACCAAAATTCATCGATATATCTTCAACGGTTTCTGAGTTATGACTCATAAAACTTTCAATGTTTGCCCCTTAATAAGTGGGCGTGGCACCGCCCATTTTCCAAAATTTCAACATATTTCTTCATAAGGGCCTGAGCTCGATACATGTGTGAAATTTTATCACTCTAGCTCTATTAGTGACTGAGATACAAAATTTCCGATTTTTACTATATAGGGGAGGTGGGCGTGGTCATGGTCCGATTTCGCCCATTTTCAATACCATCCGTTCCTGTCTTGATACCAACTTACATTTCAAATTTCATCAAAATATCTCAAATTTTGCGCGAGTTATCGTGCTCACAGACGGACAGACGGACACACGGACAGACGGACGGACATGGCTCAATCGATTTCTCTTTTCACCCTGATCATTTTGATATATATAAATCTATATCTATCTCGATTATTTCATTCTGTTACAATCCACCGTTAGGAAATCAAAACTATAATACTCTGTATACTAGTACAGCTGAGTATAAAAAGTTGTAAAATGCGAAAACGAAGGACGTGCATAAAAATAGAAGACGTAACGGACAGGCGGCAGGCTGATGAAAGGAAATATAATAAAATGCATTTTGCAGGGTTAAAATTAAAAAAAAAAAAAAAAAATGCAAAATTAAAATTGACATTAACAGGATGTGTATAATTATTTGCAAATGAATTTGCTATGAAAAAAAATTATAAAATTTAAAAAGAAAAAAATGTGAGTAAATTTGTTTGTTATTATCATAAGGTCATTGAATTATCTATATATTAATAGGCTAACATTTTTTCCATACAAACAATTGCCAGGCTATTTTGCACATTTAACATACTCATATCCACATAAAATTGATATGGATGTGTTCGTATGAGTCAGGAGCAGTGCATAGGCATATAATTTTTTCTATAAATTATTTAATTTCTTTATAATTAATAAATAAAGTTTTTAGTTTTGTACCATTTTTGATTTACTTCGTTGGCAAATGTGCCCACTATCTATATATTAATAGGCTAACATTTTTTCCATACAAACAATTGCCAGGCTGTTTTGCACATTTAACATACTCATATCCACATAAAATTGATATGGATGTGTTCGTATGAGTCAGGAGCAGTGCATAGGCATATAATTTTTTTTATAAATTATTTAATTTCTTTATAATTAATAAATAAAATTTTTAGTTAAGATAAATAGATATCGTAAACGTGTTTACAAATATCGTAAACACAGTTGAAGAGTCGCTTTAATTTAAAAGCGCTCACCACCGGGCCTACCTTCCTAGATCTGCCTTGATTTTGACCATGATTTCGCGTCGGACCGTGATCAAAAGGGCAAATCAGTGTTGCGGTACAACTGGAATTTGGAAAGTGTTGCTCATCTCCGCGAAAAGGAATAATTTTTGTACCAATACAAAGTTGAAAAAATAAATTGCATGGTCGAATTTCGACCACCGGCGATACTAGTAAAAATTACTCTTCACGTGATTTTTCAACCTGTCAGCCTTTGTAATGTTTTTCAAAAGTCCCACAAGGGCTTAATGTCGAGTTTAATTCGCACTGCGCGTTGAGTTTCTCAGTGATAGACTCGCATATTTGTTCGTTCGCTAACGGTGCGTTGCACTTTGCGAATATTTGCGGAAGTTAAATACATACAAATGTGCATATTTTTTGTTTTACAGAACAATCGTTGAGGTAATGCTTTTCCTTGTGAAGTACATACATACATTTTACTAGGGGAGAAAGTTGTTGATTGAGTGTTGTTTCAGGTTAGGCAGACTGCGTATAAATAAGTATATACTTACATATGTATGTATGCGTTGGAATAAAGTTCATATCCTTCTCTCTAGAGTGTCCCATGTTAGTTCGGCTCTAAGGGCATACAGTAAAAAATTATAGTTTATTTCTAATATCATTTGGTACTTAATTTAATCATTCTCGGAATTAAATTTGAATTTTAATGCCAAAAAGTCTTATTTTTAAACTATGAGAAGCTTTACAATTTTATTTATTCCAAAATAGTTTCAAAATAAAGTCTTGAAAGGTATTAAAATCCTCTCTAAAGAAATTTAATCATTTATGGTTTAAGAACAAATCCTGAATAGTATAAAAAACTTTCCCTTTCTCAATTATATTACCATCAAAATATATTTGGTTTGAAATCAAAACCAAAAAAAATATTAAAAAAAAATTATCAGAAAAAAGTAAAAATAAAATCAAACAAAATGTTTCTAAAACTGCAATCCGGAGGAGTAATCAAATATACTCAAATAAATGGCCCGAATCTAATAATTGTATCAAGTAAGTAATGCAGGAGATTAATTAAATATCATGAGGGTAAATTTTGCTTTATTTTTTCAGTCATAAGGCAGTTTCAGTCATAAGGCAGTTTTAGTCATAAGGCAGTATCACTACAATAACCGCAACGGTGCCGAAATTTCCCTGGACATCTCCAAAGTGTTGGTGTAAAAGTTGACAATATGTATATACATATATCGAGCCCTAACCGCCATAAAATTGTATCCAACAAAATTATCCATTTCAGCTTTTTTATGGAAATCAACAATTTACTATCACATGCATCAACTTCCAAAATTGCATGGCTGTGAAATGTGCAGTTTCGAAGTTAGAGACTAAATAAGTTTCAAGGCTGCATACAAACTGTATGCAAAACGAATTAAAAAAACTGTGTCCTGTAAAATTTACTTTTTGTTGGATACACTTTTATGAGGATTAGGGCTCGATATATAAGGTACTTTAGTGTTTGCTACTACTGTTTTGGATTTTTATGTAAATAAACTATGTTAACGTTATTCAATTTCTCATTAATCTTTGGGATAATGGGTTATTTGCAGAATATCCACTGGGAATTTTATGGGGGTTTATTTTTAAATCCAAAAAAGTATACAATTTATTCCAATTTTCGGATAGATTTAATACCATTTAAAATATTTTTAATACCAGAAATATTCTAAAAATAATGAAAATTTGGTTTTCATTTAATTCCAAGAAAGTATTAATTTGACACCAAGAATAATTTCTATCTCTCAATATTCTCTTCTTTTTTTTAAACCAGAATGGTTTGAATTTTATGCTTTTTGGCATTGTTATATATAAATACCAAAATGGTATTAAAATTAAACTAAAATTTTTACTGTGCAGGCAGTTGAGACTGAATATGATTGATAGAGTCATATTTTAACACAATAAATATATACGCTCGAGCGCTCATTCGCACACGTTACGAGCTTTATCCTGCCCCGGTACCAACCGCGATCTTGGATTAAGAGAGGAGGCCCCGGAAATCTGTCCAGGAGCTCCTTATAGTTCCTAAAAAAACCAATGAGAATCAGTTTCCATTTTTCGGCGGTCAGGTTCAATTCCGGGTGGCCGCGATCCAAAACCGCCAGCGTGAGTGAGGCTTTAACCTTGAATGTCTTGGTAAAGGCCAGAGGTGTGGTCGCGGGCATGTGCCTCTTTGAAACACTCGGCGACTTTGGCCTGTTTGGAAGCAAGAATCTTCCTTGACCAAAGTAACGTACTCTTCTGCTCCGCTGTCATTTTTTTTTTGGCAAGAGTGCCTATACTCTCTACGATTTTGACCGCGTTGCGAACATTTCGCTAGTTGCGCACCGACACACACTGGGTGATAGCGGCCAAAAATAAAATCGAAATTAAAGTATTAGCAAATCAAATTTTTTTGAAAGTGATTGACAGATATATCAATTTGTAAAAAAAAAAGCTTATATAAAATTTTTTGAGTCTCGTTTTGTTTAGCCGTACAGGGTGTTAAAAACTGAGCAAAAAATAGGTCCTTTTATTTCTCAACAATTACACCTTATACAAAATGCTGTAACTCATTCAATTATTAACGTATGTAATCGAGTGATACATCATTACATATATATTGATTTGGCCTTTTAGAAACAATAAGCCTCTTGTAACCAGCGGTAACTCTTAGATTTTTATGAACTTTCAAATATTGACAAAAAAAGTCGTAAAAAAAAATTTTGCTCAACTTTAAACAAAAAAATAAAAAAAAATAAAAAATATGACCTCCCCAATTTTTTCATATGTTTTGAAATGATATATTTTTAATCAAACTGCATTTTAATTCTTGAAATCCACCTGCGCTTTTCGCTTAAATAATCTTTTTCCCATTTGACTAAAAGTGCCTTTTTCAAAACGCAATAATTAGGCTACTTTTGACATTATGAAAAATCTTATTCTTCGGCGACTAATCGAATAGTTTGTTCACCGTGTTGTAGGCAATGGTTCACACTTTCAAATTATGAAAGAATTTTTTTTATCAGCGTTACCATTATTTTTTTGCAGCCTTTTTCTTTTCGAACAGAAAAAAAAATTGTGTAAAAATTGGAAAATTTCAACATGAAATAAAAAAAAAATACAAAATATGACCTCTCCAAATTTTTAATATTTGGTGCTAGTGAACGTGCTTTATAAACAGGTGAAGAAATCTTAAAAATTCGTTTGCGCTTTTTTGTTTTATGAACTTTTTTATGGAGTGAGTTTTTCTAAGTTTTCATACATTTTTCCCATACAAAATCCCCAAAAGCATGCTTCAAAAAGTATTAATTATTTTGTATGGGGAAAATTTGCCAAGTTAATGAAACTTAAACAACAATTTCTCCAATTCTAATAAAGATATCTGAAAAATTTAAACGCCATATTCAGGGGGATGGTTTATGCTTTCTAACGGTGTATTTGATTTTGAATAAAAAAATATTACATACAAGATATTAAGCAGGGAATATAGTCAAAAACGTGTTTTTTTGCCTAATTGGACATGAATATCTCAAAAACTAGAATCAATTTGAAAATTCTGACTTCAGATTCAGATTCAGCACACTGAAATCCTTTAGAAAAGTATAGTTTCATTTGTGGTATAAAAATTTTTTTAAATGTGATTTTTTTGAAGGAACATTTTATGATGAATGCTTATAAAATGCTCAAAAGTGCATATATTTTTAATTTGAAAACCATGGAATACTTTGCGCTTTTTCCAAAATGATTACTGTATATTATTTATATTTAAAAAATGTGTGCTCTTATTAAAATTGAGCATTTTAGCTATAATAGTTAACAAAATATTGAAATTTCAAAAATACCGTTATATGGGAGGGGGGTGTATTTGTGGGCCGATTTTGTTCAAATTTTCACAGTTTACTATCTTCAATCAAGAAAGCTTAAGTTCCGAGTTTAAAGTTTCTAGCTCAATTATTACTATTTGTGGCCGCGTTTGTATGGAGGTGCCCCCACTGTGCGACATCGCAATCCTCTTACTAGTCTTAGGACACTAGCGCGTTCAGCAGGCTTGGTAAGAGTATCGTTGTTAGAAAAAGGACTTGCATATTGTCCGTGAGTGACTTGGTGGTGTTGCGCTCTGCCTGCCGTTTAGAGGGTTGGGTCATGGTGAACGACCCGCGCGCTGGGGGTTGCTTTCCCCCTAGGAGATTAGCTGTGCCAGCATTGACGGCAGGTTTTGACATACACTAAAGGGGTTTGGCCATGATTCAATAATAAAGGTTATCGCATGCCGATGAAATGTCATGGAAACAGGAATGTAGAAGAATTTGACAGGTCGGGCCCCCTATGGAAATGCTAGTGTGCGTGTGTGTGTGGCATATGTTGACAAATACAAAATGCTTGTGTTCGTGTGTTTTTGAAGATTGAAGAAGAAGTCAGCTGATCGCCTGCATACTCCTTCCTAGTTCCTTCATGGGCTTGGCCTTACTGCCTACTTGTGCACGTGGTCGAAGTAGGAAGGCCCGCTTGGCGCCATCTTAGCGTTTCCCGAGGTTTCGGTTACTCTTGTATCGTCAAGTTCAACGAGGGCATCGTTACCCGTGCAGAGATCCGAGGCTATTATTTCATAGGTTTTCACGCATTTGTTTTCTTCGGTCGCCTACTGAGATGAGAGTTTTCGGCGATTTGGAAGTAAGGAAAGCTAAAAAGGTAACGGTCGACTACAACAGAGCCCCTTACCGCAGCAGTTTACCGTCGGTATTCGGTAGTCTTTGTAAAATCACAGTCGACTACCCATGACTGGAAACCATCCAATGGGCACGGAAACACATAACACCCTGGATTAGGGGGGTTTCTACGTGCAAAGGCAGCATAAGAAGCTGCCATCTTAGTTCATGGAGAAACAGGGCAAGGCCCATCGGCGGTGGGATCCGGTAGCCTCCATTACGGTCGTCTCTATTTTCCAGAGACGATTCGAAGAGAGGCCCGGGCTCGCGTCACGGAAGATTCACCCTGTTCACCATTTAAGCCCCATCCCCAACGGCAATGATACCAACGTGATTTCTAGGCTGAAATGATACTACTGAACCCCAAAGTTGCAACTCATACAAATAGTTGACTGTCAGCTACTCTTTTCTCCTGGTCACTACACTAACTTAATTAGTGAAATTTTCTAAATCAGCGTCACAGATGTTAAACTGTAAAACTCAATTTTATTTAAAAAATTTATACGTATCTTTTCTAGCGGCCTTACATTTGCTTGATAACTGTCTCTAAGACACGAGGTCGTTGATTTATTTTCCTCAAAAAATAAAAATAATAATAATAATAATAAAATTTACTTGGTATGTTTATGGAACACACAGTTGCTGTTTATTGATGTGAAATCACCTGTAAATGTAACAAGCCCGAAGAATTTTCTTCAAAAAAGAAAAAAAAATAAATAAATATGGAGAATATGAACGATTTTTATTTTCACAAGTGTTTCTAATTTACTTTCTTCTTTATTTTTAATCAATAATAAAATAAACATGCTCACATAATTAGATACAATGACCAGCCACAGCCTGCACTTTGTACGCACACAGAAAAAAAAGTAAAGCATAACCTTGGGCGGATTTTTATAGAACTTCGCTTTAAAAAAATACAGAGCAGATAGATATATGTAGACTTAAAAAAAAACTAAGAAATACATAAATGTGCGAGTCTGCTGCAAAGGCCGGCGCTTTGAACTAATTTGTATCATTTTCTTTTTTGTATTTTATTGTGAATGACCTCAAGCGAGAAATTAAAAGAAAAAAATTTTCTGCGCCGCCAAGCATGCTTCACTTTATGGGAAAGCATGGTAAAAGAAGAAGAAATATGAGTGAAATTATAGAATAAATACAAAAAAATAAAGAAAATATTAATAAAAAAAAAAAACTACGCAGAAAATAAGTTGCAAATAAAAATATGCACCTACAAAAGGCGTAGACGAGAAGAGCGCAAAAGTATCGCCCACCGAGCAGTGAAGCAGAGCAAAAGGACACAGAGTCGCAGAGTTGCAGAGTTGTAGGGATGCTTATAAGAGTGACAAAAAGGAAAAACAAAAAATAAAAAAAAAATCAAGAAAGAAAATAAAAATGGAAAAAATTGCCTCAAAAACCAGGACCAAGAGTACTAAGCAAAAACTAAAACAAAAACAACAACAACATAATATGCGCATACAACAAGATTAACACAAACAACAACAACAACTGCGCAAAGCTTTGCAACACACAACACAATGTAATAAAGCAAATCCCATGCCACAAATAACCAAAAAATGTAGAGAAGAGAAAACTCCAAAAAAAGGTAAAAAAAAAGAGAAAACATCAACAAGGAACCACTGTAAAGCACAACAACAGCACTCAAAGTACATACATGTAGTGCGTGTGTAGAAAATGTGTGAAAAACACAACGAAATCATGAAGAAAATGTTAAAGCCCGTCTCCACATAACTTGTTTCACCAAAGAAACATGCAGCAAAACATCTCGCAAAATAACCCGTCTCCACGTGGCTGATCGTGATTCAGTTTGTCATTTCTCTTTCTTGTTCTTCTTAAATGTTTGTATGTTTGCTTATTTTTGCGTTTTTGTTTTGGTCTGTGCGAGATTTCGATAGATTTTCGATACAAAATTAGAGAAGACATCGATATCATCGAGGTTGGCAAGATGATTCAGAATGAAACAGTGTTTCAATCTTCACACGCTCTCAGAAATTTTGTATGGAAATTGGCGAGTTTCGGCACTGGTTTCCGTGTCGAAACAAGATTGAGAGAGAAAATGCGGAAAAAAAGAGCGAAACACGTTATGTGGAGACATGGTATTAATCAAAGCGTTCGCCATTGGATTGGCAGTCACACTTGTTTTTGTATAGCATACTTTTGGGCGTGCATTCGCCGTTCGGAGCCGGCATAAAACTGTAGGTCCACCCAATTAGTAGGAAAAACAAAAAAAAGGAGCACACCTCGAATTGGGAGAGAAGCTCGGCCATAAAACTCGTCAGAGTTATAATAGCGCCATTGTATATATATATACTTTTGGGCGCGTTCACCGAAAATCGCGCCAAGTGTGTGTAGTGAATGCGGCAAATGATTTTTGTTTTGTAGTTGGAAAATGAAAATGGCAATGGCAAATCATCAAACAGATGAAATCCTATTGAGCTTTTGCGCGCGCTGTGTTAAGCCTAGAACAATGGCAGAAATGGTAATAAATGACGGTAAAACTGCCAGAAACGAGTTCGTTTACTATTCGCTGAGGTTACGGAAAAGAGAAAATTGTAAAAAAGGAAAAATTGGAAACCTTATAACAGTTTTTGTGTGCGTCCAAAAATATTTTGAAAGTTCAGTATTTTCCACCACAAACCAACAAAATGTTTGTGAGTTTGATACAATAGTATCTTTGTCTTCAACAAAAACAACAAAAAAGGACCATGCACAGAAATATCTCCTTAATCTGAGACCACACTTCATTTTAACTGTGTATGTGGGTGGGACTTCCACGTGACATTTTTTTCCTACAAATAAAGTATAAGTACTTTTACGAGTTTTGGTTGAGAAAGCTTTAACACATGTCAATGAATATTAGTAAGGCTGTGATATATTTTCGTCATTACAGTGAAACATTTTCGTCACTCCGATGAATTATTTTCGTCACTATAATGAAATATTTTCTTCATTACAACGTATTATTTTCTTCTCCACAATGAAACGTTTTCATCATTACGACTAATTATTTTTGTGGCTATAATGAAATATTTTCGTAATTTCAATGAAAAATTTTCGTCACTTGAAATGAAAATGTTCGTCACTTCGATGAAAAGTATTTGTTCCTTCAAATGAAACATATTCGTCCCTACCATCAAATATTTTCGTCATTGCGATGAATTAATTTCTTCACTATAATAAAATATTTTCGTCATTAAAATGAAACATTTTCGTCACTTGAAATGAACAAGTTCGTCATTTCGATGAAAAGTATTCGTTCCTTCAAATGAAACATATTTGTGCCTATTATCAAATATTTTCGTCTCTGCAATGAATTAATTTCTTCACTGTAATGAAATATTTTCGTTATTAGAATGAAAAAGTTTCGTCACTTGAAATGAAAATGTTCGTCACTTCGATGAAAAGTATTCGTCCCTTCAAACGAAACATATTCCTCCCTACCATCAAATATTTTCGTCACTACGTTGAATTAGAGTCTTCACTATAATGAAATATATTCGTCATGAAACATTTTCGTCACTTGAAATGAAAACTTTTGTCACTTCGGTGAAAAGTATTCGTACCATCAAATGAAACACAAATTCGTCCCTACTATGAAATATTTTCGTCACTGCGATGAATTATTTTCGTCACTCTAATGAAATACTTTCATCACTACAATGAAACATTTTCGTAACTACAATGAAAAGTATTCGTCACTATAATGAAAGATTTTCGTCACTACCTTGAAATATTTTTGTCAGTACCATGAAATATGTTTGCCACTGCGATGAATTAATTTCTCCACTGTAATGAAATATTTTCATCATTACAATGAAAATTTTCGACACTTGAAATGAAAATATTCGTCAATTCGATGAAAAGTATTCGTCCCATCAAATGAAACAAATTCGTCCCTACTATGAAATTTTTTCGTCACTGCGATGAATTATTTTCGTAACTACAATGAAAACTATTCGTCAATATAATGAAACATTTTCGTCACTACCGTGAAATATTTTCGTCACTACCATTCAAAATTTTCGACACTAATGAAATATTTTCGTTACTATAATGAAATATTTTCGTCATCACAATACGAACATTTTCCTAGCAAGCGAGGATAAAATGAGGTTAGAGCTCGAAAAAGCGTAAAAGTGTTGTCACTAACTAACTTTTATTGTTTATTAATATTTTTGAGTTAATATGTCGTTTTGTATCTCTAATGTTTCTTAAAATAAAATTAGACTCCCTGATGAAGACGAGAATACCGAAGCGCGTAGGAGAAGGAAGGAAATATAAGTTAGCATTTAATTTTAATCGGCCAAAAAGCTCTTCAAAATATTCATATACATATTTACCTACTCGTATATTGAAATGGCATATCAGCAATACGAATTATAACTTTGATTTCTTTTTCAGAAGGTGAAACTGGTGTTTTCTAGACTCCTCAATAGTTAGGAAGTTTAATGTTCAATAAACAAAACGAATATCTCCCCTGTTGTACTTAAGCCCTGCAGTAAACAAAGTCAAGTCAACTACAATTGAACTAAAAGAATCCATCACCATACATTCATACATCACACAAACGTACATACATATCACAACAATAATCCTACTTCGTTGTCAGCTTTGATTATATGACAATTGTGTTATTTATTTAATTTGTCATTCTTATTCTGCTTATAGGTATATTATATCCAATTTATTTTAGTAAATATATCAATCAAGCATTTTGCTCTGCGCTCATACACCTACAATTCATTTTCGCAATACTAAATCCTCTATCCGATTGCTGTTGCTGTTGATAAGAAGTAAACAAAAATATTTACTCATTTGTCTCAAGTTGCTATAGATAATGCAATCGCATCACAGCACAGCAGGAAATACTTACGGGAATCTTCATCAGTGCAAAGCTTAGTTGTATAAATGCGGAAATGTAGTGATACGTATGTGTATCTAGATATGTATGTATGTACATATGAATGCAAGCATCTAATGAATGTTATTATTGAAGTTAAGACACGGATGTGCACGATTGTACAAAACAAACTAAATGCGTTATTAGGGTTAATCTCTGATTGCAACCCTGCATGTGGCCACCCAATGAACTGTAGCTAACATGCTGTTTTTTTATACTCAGCTGTTATGTTTTGATTTGGCCAATGCACTTTACTTTTAGAAGTGTATACATACATAAATAAAAAATGCTTATGTACATTTTTAATATAAAATATACTTTTACATATATGATTATATGAAGAGTAAGATGGCCCTCCTTATAAAACGCGTGGTAAATTGCACTCTTTTTCTTTCACAAGTACCTACGGTTACAGCAAATAATTACCGATTAATCAAACCTCAGCACCATCTATCTGTGGAAAGAACATTCTTTATGGTTCATCATGGTATCCTTTGAATATTTAAGTTAATTCCCAATTCACATTCATAAAATAATGTAAAATATGTATGTACATTAGGGTGGGGCGATTTACTAACCTATATCGCGCCATCGAAATTTGGAGTCCTCTCATTTTTCTGAGTAGAGAACTCTTCCACGACATTTGTCTAAAATTAATTTTGATGTTCCGGAATTTGGTTTTTATGGACCACGACGAATTTTTGAAAATAAAAATTGGGCAAAAATCGACAAACAAATATCCAGGCCAATATTCACATCGAATTGAAGCAGAATTTTATGCTGAATCCATATGTAAAATCCAAATTAAAATCGGATGATCCGTTTTCGAGATATAGCCTGATTTCCGGTTATGGAGGCTGAATGCCCAAAATCGCATATTTTCGCGATTATCTCTTGTTGTGTACAATATATCTTAATTTTTTTTTTGCAAATTTCTTAAAGATAAGTCAACACAATATATGAACGGTATTTTAAAATATTAATGTATCTTCCGGTATAGGAAAACTAGAATGCGCTCTTTTTTCCTTGGCCCAAAATCGCGGTATGGGTTCTCTATGTTATAGTCATTCGATACTGATTATTTTCGCCTACAGCGCTCTGTGTACAATGAATGCTCCAAATCCTGGATATTTGTTTGTCGATTTTTGCCCAATTTTTATTTTCAAAAATTCGTCGTGGTTCATAAAATCCAAATTCCGGAACATCAGAATTAATTTTAGACAAATATCGTGGAGGAGTTTTCTACTCAGAAAAATGAGAGGAATCCAAATTTCGATGGCGTGGTATCGATTAATTTCCCCCCATACAAATCGCCCCACCCTAATTTACATACATATATTCGGTTCGAAAATTACCCTTAATGTAGAATTCTAAAATTTTTGCGCAAGTCCACGGCTAACCAAGCCTAATCTTTATCTATGAGTTTAGTGGGATATAAGAGTTTGTGGCCAGCTTGGTTCTAAAGAGATTTATAAAGAGTCAAAGCCATGCAAGTTCAAATTAACTTTATTGACCACACTTTGGCTAATTTTTTCTTTCTTCCAAACTTGTTTACTTTGCTATTGCTTTATGAAAGAGCATTTTATATCCGCTCGTCCGCAGTTCATTAGTCAATCAATTGAATTTAAATAAATTGAATTCTACTCAGCGACTCTAAATAAATTTTGTGCAGCAGCAGACTGTGATTGAATATGGAAAATGACACTGAATAAGCAAATGCTAACTAAGAGTAAGCTCAAAAAAAAAAAACAAAAAAAACGGAATATTAAAATTCGAGTATAGCCGCGATTTGAATGGCATCACACTACAGCAAAAACGAAAAGGAACAAAAACAAAGCATAGAAAAGGCGTTGAGTTGTTTTAAATGGTTTTGACAAACCAGTGCTCGAATGACAGGTTCTTCTCCACACATATTTCTTCCAATTAGACGCTAGCTGCGGGCAGTTTCTGTCCGATGAGCCATACACATTAATATAATTTTGATGACGAATAACTAGGAAATTTTAATATTAAATATAGAGGATTGGGCTATTGGGTTATATAGGAGAACGGAAAAGGTGACTGAGGCCGGTATTGGCTTTAAGTAACACGAACCCTAGATCCACTGACACCCATTCGACCAACGAATCTGTGATCCAAGAATACGCCAATCGATCAGCACATCGACCTTCTAATCTATGAACCTATTGATCCGTACCAAACTATTTATCCACCGACTTTGGGGAACAACGAACTCAGTTTCTCATCGAACCATTGGCCTACAAAATAACAATGATCCTAATAACCTTTTGAACAATAGAATTACATAGACAATAAACTCAGAAAATTATCGAAGTTTCCGCCAACAAAGAAGCAATCCCATCGTCCAAATGGACCATCCACCTTCAGAAATATCGACCCAGAAGCTGATTGTGCCCTCAATCTAAATCGAGTCATTGATCGATCGACACTCAGAAACTTTGATTAAACGGCCACATTTCACCAACATCGGATCCAACATCAGAACTACTGATCAGCTACGGTCACATTGTCTTATCGTCACACAATTGCATTGAAAACCTAAAAGACTATAACAGTATGGATTAAACTTTCTAACCACCAAATCAGCGACCCGACCCATCGACTCCTTGACACTCTAACTTAACAACCAGCTGACCAGCTACCCATCAATCGACCCATCGAATGTCCTCCCTTGACCCGCCAATTCATCAAGAGGCCCATTATCCCTGTGATTCTCACTCATTTCGCTCGTCTCGCCTGTCAATGCTTTCGATACCGACATTTTCACATTGATTGTATACAACGCGCATTGTTTTAATTTTTCCATTCATTTTTTTTTCTGTTTTCTTTTTCAAATACATTTTTTTCTCATCTTCATTGCTGCTTCATTGAAAAAAATGATTTTTATTTGCGCTTTTCCATTTCAATTAGCAGTTGAGTTGAGTTCCTATACAGACAGTCGCTGTCTATTGGATTGTCATGAAGTAATAATTTGCTGGCGATTTTTTCTTTGATTTTATTTTTTCACATTTTTAAATACTGAGCTGTAAAATTTTGCAATCATTCTACTTAGCAATCAGTGATTATTCTACTAGTTTTATTGCAATTTAAATGTAATGCAATTTTTTCATTGTAAAAACTACAATCAATAATAATGTTTGTAATTTCTTTGTATTGGAATCAAATTGATTGCAATAAAATATTTTGAAAGTGATTGCAATCAATTTTTTTTTATCTAATACCCAAAATCGACAATTCTGTAGTCGAAGATGTCATATATAAATTTTACTCCCAATTGAAAGCAATTCAGTGATTTCGCATAAGCTAATCCAGTCAAAATTATTACGATGAAAATTGATTGCAATTAAATTTTTTGTAAATTATTGCAATTTTAATTTTTACAGTTGAAAAAATTTACAATCAATATGATTTACAATCCATATGATTTGCAATTAAAACTGATTGCAATAACAAAATTGGTTGCAATCAAAGTTTTCGTAAATTATTGCAATTTGAATTTTTACTATTGGAAAAATTTACAATCAATATGGATTTCAATCAATATGATTTGCAATCAAAACTGATTGTAATAATAAAATTGGTTGCAATCAAAGTTTTCATAAATTATTGCAATTTTAATTTTTACAACTGAAAAAATTTACAATCAATATGATATTCAATCAGTATGATTTTCAATCAGTATGATTTGCATTCAAAACTGATTGCAATAATATCGAATTTAACTGATTGCAATGTTTTACAGCTATGACACATACATATATAGGAATGTACTTTTTACCGATTTTTTTATCTGCTTTTTTCGAAATCTTTTTTTTTAATCCTTTTTCCAATCTACAGCTATTTAACAATGCGTTCTCACTTGTTTTAGCATATAAATGAGCAGACGAATGGCAGCAAACAGAATTTTCAACAGAAAAAAAATGTGCATATTGTAATTTTCATATTTTTTTTTTGCATTTCATTTGTTAACAAAAAATAAAAGCGAGCCAGCAGACTGTCGGAGAGACAAATAGAGGCAAACAGAGATACATACAGACAGACAAACAGACAATTTAACGGTTCAGACGACGGCACATTACAATGCCCTTTCACATGTGCGCGCTGCAAAGTTCATTTCTAAATTGTTATATTTACACACTCGTACGAGTAGTACTTACTCGTATTTCCCTATTCTAGCTTCCGTTTGCAAGCACTTACATACATACATACCTACAAACATATGTTTTTGTACTTGAGTCCTTCATGTGCTTTGAATATGTTTATATGTATGCATACATACATATATATACTTTTCTATAATTAAAAAAAAAATGTTCACTTGTCCGGAAGTCTGACACACACAAGAACTCTTCCTCCTTACACACACTTGCATTGCTGCTGATTGCGTCTCGCTCATGAGCTTTGCGCTGTGCTTTCTCCGACTGTCCGTGATTGTCAGCTGTAGTTGTTGTTGTTGTCCTTTTTCATTGTATTGCTGTGCCTGTCTGTCAACTTGCTGTTCTTGACTGTGATTTTAATCTTTTGTTGTTGCTTTACCCTTCAGTTTACCCTTTTGCTGCAGCTTAAAAGCGCCCTCTCCTCTCTCCCTATCTACCACTAATATAAAGTGCTTGGTATGCATGTGTGTCTGCTTGTACAACATTGCGCGCTTTGTGAGAGCTGTCTATTAATTTGACATTTCAATACCATAAATAGTTTGAAGAAAAAAAAAAAAGAAATTCTTAGAATTTCATATGAATTGATACTTGACTTAAGGGCAACTGAATTTACTGCTAACTTCTGCATAAAATTATGCATTAGTAAAACTTAGATTATTATTATTAGATACTTAAACGGAATCACGTATTTGTCCGCGCATATCGTTAGCCATCTAATTAATGTGCGATTTTTATTTTGCCATTTAATTCAAATGAAATGAATTTAGCATTAGAAGAAAACACAAAGTGCTCTCCCTACTCCGCTTTAAAGGGTTTTGAGATCATGGTGAAATAGACTAGATTTCTCATATCAATATCCGTGACTTGGCATTGGCTTTTCAAGAAAGAAATCCACCGGCATCGCTCTCTAACGCCAATCAATGTGGGCGCATAAGGTAGTTTCTTCCCTGGCACTCCTCTTCACCATCCCTGTACAACCTCTACCGCATCTGCGGTATGGCCCTAGCCCTTGTGTATTTTTTTTTTTGCCAATTAGGCAGTGAGTCTCCTCCTTAGCGAGCGTATGTGTGAGGAGCTTGCTTTAGATCTCCGCTAAACTTATCCTGATCAGCCAGAACTTGCTTGGTCGTACGTTGCCGGTCGCTTCTTAACAAAAATACTCGCACCAGAGATTTTAGCTTAGCCAAAATCAAGAAAAAATATTAATTTGAAAAATAATCGCATGTATTATAAATGTAACAACATATCTACATACATATGTAAATGCAAATTCCCGTGCGGAACACGATTAAAGCGCACCAAATGAGTTACGCACAACCGCTTACGCTTGTAATTCGTTTAAAGCAAAAAAAATGATGCCGCTGAGACATTAAAAAAACAGACGAGTATCCAAATAAAATAACAAAACGCCAACCACAAGCAACACACATTCAAATGCGCAGAAATTGCTGTTTAACCGAGAAGACTTCAATTCAAATTTCAACTTTCCACATCAGTACGCATACACCAGGCATTAAATCCAATTCAGAGGACGAGTGAAGTTGACAACGCGGGAGCAGGAGCAGAGTCTAGGGGCTTTGATGGCGGCAGAAATAAATGAAATGCGAGAAGGGAAGGACATGAATGTGTAAGCGAAATGGCAGAAGTGTCAGCATATGAATATGGGTTTTTGATGGTATAGCAATAGCAACAACAACGACATAAACGAAAAGTAAAAACGTAGTGGAAAGAGAAGATGGGTATATGATAGGTAGGGGGAGTGGAGAAGATAGCAAAAGGCTTTTCGTTGGTCCACGATCCAAGCACTGCCTCTGCTGCTGCTGATGTTGATAATGTTGATGACGATGGTGATCAAGCAGCGGAATAGAATTTTAAATATGTAAATTAAAGGGCTGCAAAAGTGCTAAAAAAGTTAACTCTGAGCTACACTAAAAAATTTTGAACTTGAACGCACACAACAATGCAGGCCATGCACTCAAATGTTTCAGTAAAATAAATACGAGGCCTCTGAGTGAACACGACAGCAGTGTTCGCTCAACTCGTAGCACTCTCACAAGTAACGATCCACTCTTAGCAGAACACGTGTTGAAATGAACTTCATTGTTTCTGTGTGAATGAATGCTGTGCAGGCAAATTTGTGTGCGAGTGAATGAAGTTTATGAGTTAACACTGTTAACTCTGTCGACTGCTATGACTTGACGTGCGTCATTGCGTGCACAAAAGCAGTGGCATATACATACATATGTACATATGTATGGACATCTGTATGAATGTGTTTTTCACAGAGATTCAACATTAAAATTCCTTTGGGTTTTTCACAGACAAAACATAAAACTTCATCTCTGTGATAAAAAAGGTGCTTTTGAAATCTTTTATTTCTGCTTTTTGGTGACAAAGAATTTCGATTTGTAAAACAAGGCGTTTTCTGCCGTCATGTGTGGCTAGTCTAAATCACACTTGCATATAAACCGAACTCAATAACAAAAATTGATAGGTACTGAATATTTTTTTCTATCACCAATTTTTTTTTTGTTATTAATAAAACTAAGTAGAACACGGAAAAAATTAAAATTACTCACTGTCGAAAAAAAAATTTTGATATCAATTTTTCAATGGGTGTTTGGATTTTTGTTTCCAATTACCTAATTGCTATTTTAAAAACTTAAAATTTTCGATATCTGGTTTTTCAGTAGCTTTTCAGGATAGCAAGCCAAAAATAATTCCTGGGGTTCATTTGCAAACTTTTCTCGGAAATAAGTATTATGAATGTTATAAGTTTTTTGACCCATTGCAACTTCATAAATATTTGTGCGGTTTTAAATCACATATGTACATACATACAGTTTTGAAGTGTAGTTATTCACCCTTGCTAATAAATTGAGTACAATCAAGCGGCAGTACATGTTTGATCTCTGATCTGCGATCGGTTTTTTTATTAATTATATATTTGTAGATTTTTTCAAAATAAAACTAATATATACATACATGACCCAGCTAGTATCTTTGATAAAAAAATATACAAAGATATTCATGCCCAGATGATTAAAAACGATCAGATTAAAAATAATTTTCTATTTCTGTGTGAGGAAATGCAAATATGTATGTAAAAAGCATCAAATACTACCTATTCGTCGTGCATTATTTCGTTAACATTCCCGTATAAAACATTTCATTTTCAGCTTGATCAAGATTATTTGCTGAATTTTTGGGCTGAATAAATCCTGAATTCTGTATTATTTGAGAGAGGATTTGGAGAACTAATTTCATTATTGCTTTGATTCTGTTCAGTAATCATTTCTTCTAACCTATTTTTGCAATAGAGTTTTATCTCGATCTTTTTTCGCTTGTATATTGCAGTAATCTCTTGATTGGTGGAAACAAAAACAAAGCAAAAGTAATGACAAAACTACCACACAAAGTGGTAATGATTTTTTCTGTTATTTTTTGTATTGTTGTTTTTGTATAAGTGTTTTTAAGATAAATGTACATATATGTATACTTTAAATATATAATGGCCGCTGTGGTGCAGTGGGTAGAGTGCTCGCCTGCTATGCCAGAGGTCTCGGGTTCAAACCACGGTCGGAGCAAAATACCAAAAAATTTTTCTAATTAGTAAAAATTCAATTATTGCATTTTTTAAGAGCAGCGGTCACCTCTCGGCAGTGGGCGGCATACCCTCCGAGTGTATTTCTGCCATGAAAAAGCTTCTCACAAAAAATGCATTCGCCGTTCGGAGCCGGCATAAAACTGTAGGTCCACCCAATTAGTAGGAAAAACAAAAAGGAGCATACCTCGAATTGGGAGAGAAGCTCGGCCATAAAACTCGTCAGAGTTATAATAGCGCCATTGTATTATATTATTATTATTATACTTTAAATATTTTTCAAAAAAAATTTTGAAATATTTTTCATGTGAATAAACAAACGCCCCTGATGATGCTGGAATTTGTCAGCGAAACGTTGGGCAAACGGGTGAATAGAATTTAGTTTTTATTTGCACCTCCTAATCAGCCAGATCAAACGAGCCTACATTCAAATAATTTATATCAAAAACAAAGCAAGTTTGTGAAAAATTGATTAGTTTTTAATTACCACATGACCTATCAATTTGCTGAGATGAAGTTTAATTGATTTTATACACTCTAACTCACCATTACTAATTACGTCACACTTTCGTTTTAAGAAGTAAACGTGCACAATCACTAAATTTAAAGTCGGGTACTTATCTCCTTCTAGTTCTTTAGATGATTTTTTTTTGCAACTGAATTACTTAAATTCATTATTTTTATAAAAAATCCAAAGTCCGGTTAAGAAATTTAAGCGGTCTGTATACGTGGTCAGGCCCGCACAGAGTCGAGTCGGGCCCCTGGGACAGTTCGCGTTTAAGGGCCTCCCTAAAAAATAAACTCAATCTAGTAAAAAATAACATAAAAAAAATTTATCAATTAAAAAGTAAATATTTCTGAGAAGCTTGGTTCGCCACCTTACCAATCGCGGTACTTTGGAAACTCTAAATCAAAGTCGATTCTCCTCAATTTCAACTCACTTTTCTATGTATAAAAAAAGGTAAATATTTGATTGGATGCTTATAATTTTAGTTTGGTGATTTGGTTAAGTTAATCAATCTCTGTTTTCACAATATAAATGAAATATTTAAATGTTTGCTAACTTTATACATATACGTATATGCATTTACATACATACATACATATGTATGTATATACATTCATAAATACATAACAATAAGTCAATCATCCACGGCCGGTACAGTACAAGCAAACATACAGGCGGAAAAACCCTGCATTTTTCTTTGTTTGCCTAGCTGAAAAAAAATGAATGCACCCAATGAATGCACCCACACTTTGAGTTCACATAACATTGAGTGATTATAACTCGCTGTTCAAGTTTTAAGTGAACAGTTAAAGCCTTGCATTCATGTCTGGTTTATGGTGTTATTGCGAGTCGTGTTTATGTATGCGACGAATGAATTGAGTTCGGCGCCAGCGAATAACAATAACACACAACATCGTCTTTCTGTTTGTAGTCTATTTATTCGCACACATCGTCGCCGCTGAACACGAGTTAAGAGAACGATGAATGAATTCTGCTGTGCATTCATAGCGTATGTTAACTTTTGCAACCCTTTAATGTAAATCAAACATATGCTTGGCTATGTTCATGAATGTATGATATGTGTGCGTGCAATTCGACTAACGGTATGCAATACATACGCTTTGACGGCATCACGACACATTTACTAACATACGCGGCAGAGGGTCTGGAAGCGAAAAAGCTTTGAGCTTTCAAATGTAACATAAGTGCAACACAGCAAGCGATATTTTCATAATGCATACAGATCTAAAAAAAAGTTTTGTTTGAAAACCTTAAAATCATATTTCTAAAAAATTGTTTAGGATTTGTTTTTAATTTTCAAAATTTGAGAATTTAAAAAAAGATTCAACTCAAAAATTTTCAAAAGTTTAAAAGCTTTTACGATTAAAAAAAGTTTCGAACAATTAAAAATAACTGTTTCAAAAGTTCAAATATTTAGTTTCACTTGTAGGATTTTGATATGTATTTTAAAAAATTTCAAAAATTTTTAAATGTTCAAGTTACAAAATTTGTGTTTTCCCAAAATTTAAATAAACAAATTTCGAACATTTTAATGTTTCCAATTTTGAAAATTTGTCAAAATTTGAAAAAAGTAGTAACTATAAGCTTTCATTTAAAAAAAAAATTTTTTAAATTTTAGAATTTTTTAATTTTCAACTTTCGAAAATTTTCAAAAAAAAATTTATAAAAAAGGGTTGAAAATTTTTGTTAATATTTTTAAAACCTTAAAAGAAATTAAACAAATATTTTAAAGGGGTTAACAATTTCAAGTTTTGAATAGATTCGAATTTGTAAAAGAAGAAACTTTAAAATTACTAATATCTAATTAAAAAATAAATAGTATAAACTTTTATGTAAACTCACAATTCTCTTAAAAAATTTCAGAATTTTTTAATTTTCAACTTTTGAAAATTTTCCAAAAAATATTAATAAAAAAAGGTCAACAATTTTTCTAATATTTTTGAAATCTTAAAAGAAATTATACAAACATTTTAAAGGGTTAAAAATTTCAACATTTTTGACAATTTAAAAATCCAATTTATATGGATATTGAAAAATCGAATGTGGAGATTCTTAGTTTAATCAGAATCAGCGTCGGACGAATCGAAAACGCTGGCGAAAATCGGCCGGCGAAAGTTCGCTATCGCCTGTCAAATAAATTATTTGGAACTTCATAAAAACTTGAAATAAAACAAAAATATACGTTTTTTGATGTGGAAAAAATTGAAAATATGGACAGAATATAAAAGTCAATGGAAGAAATAAAGAAACATCGTAATTATAACAAGTAAGGAAGCCTAAGTTCGAGTGGAATCGAACATTAGATACTCAGCTGTATGTTTTCATTGTTTGTTTGCGTTTGATGGAAACACGGCGTATTTTATATGAATAGAGAGCCGCATAAAGTGGGCGTAGCCACGCCCATTTTCAACATTTTTATCAGTCATCCAACTAAGCATATGAATATTATTGTTAGTGCAAAATTGCATCCCTCTATGACTTTTAGTTACAAAGACTTCACGTTACAAATTCCAAAATGGTGTTCCAGAAATATCTTTGTTAAAAAGTAGGCGTGGTCATAAACCGATTTCAATACATTTTTGCGTGTCTATTAACACATGTTATAAAAGTGTATAAACCAAGTTTCGTCATAATATCTCAGTTATTTGTCGAGTAATAGGCACGTAGATTCCTTTGTATAAAAAGAGGCGGTGCCACGCCCATTTTCCAAACTTTTTTTTATTTTTTGTTTCCGGTCTATTGTAAAACTCATGTCACAAAATTTCAATGAATTATCTTTATATTTCAACGAGATATCGCTTAAAATGATTTTATTAGGTCACTTTATAATACCCATATATAAAAGTGGGCGTGGCCGTCAACCGATTTTGATAATTTTTCGTCAAAACATTTGTATATGTAAGCAAATTACGCATACCAAATTTCATCGATATATCTTCAACGGTTTCTGAGTTATGACATATAAAACTTTCAATGTTTGACCCTTAATAAGTGGGCGTGGCACCGCCCATTTTCCAAAACTTCATCAAATTTCTTCATAAGGGCCTGAGCTCAATACGTGGGTAAAATTTTATCACTCTAGCTATATTAGTGGCTGAGATACCAAATTTCCGATTTTTTCTATATAGGAAAAGTGGGCGTGGTCATGGTCCGATTTCGCCCATTTTCAATACCAACTGTCCCAGTCTCGATACCAACTTGCATTTCAAATTTCATCAAAATACCTCAATTTTTACGCGAGTTATCATGCGTACGGACGGACGGACGGACATGGCTCAATCAATTTCTCTTTTCACCCTGATCATTTTGATATATATAAGTCTATATCTATCTCGATTATTTCATTATGTTACAATCCACCGTTATGAAATCAAAATTATAATACTCTGTGTACTAGTACAGCTGAGTATAAAAATATGCATATGGCAATTTCGCCTTGATTCTGTTTTACTGGGCGATATTCGCGAACAAATGTCATCGCGCACCACGCGAAAACACGTCCGGCGATTGATTCTGTTTAAAGTTTTAGGCGTGGAAATA
Organism: Urophora cardui; assembly: GCA_960531455.1. Classification (NCBI taxonomy): domain Eukaryota; kingdom Metazoa; phylum Arthropoda; class Insecta; order Diptera; family Tephritidae; genus Urophora; species Urophora cardui. The sequence goes on along the minus strand of OY482673.1, from coordinate 112,323,402 downwards.
CGGAAACAAAAAATTAATTGTCTGGATATATGTACCACATATACATATGTATATATACAAAAAAAATTTAAACGAAAATTGCATTTGTAGCCCAAAATGTTTGCTGGGTATTCATTGATAAGTATGTTTGTATATATGTTCACGCGGGTGTGTCTACGCATTTAAATATGCAATTGCTCGAACACGGCAAATGCGTGTTTTCTTCATTGCAAATCGCACCTCGAACATACAAACATTGACATATGTACGTACAGACACACATATGTACTCATACATATGTATGTATGTATATACTTTCAAATAATTCCCACCATTTTCATTTACATCGAACAACGCTTCAGATCTTTCCGCATGTCAGGCTGGAGGCGTTGGTGTGGGTGGTTAGTTGATTGGGGGCTTGATGCTTTGTCTGTTTGGCAGACAGCTTACGCATTTTGATGTTTTTGCTTTTTTATTGCTTTGTGCGTTTTTTGTGCAAATGAAAATCTCGCGTACATTTGAGCGAAATGTTGCCAACAAAAGTGAGCTGCTAAATCCATGTCTGAATGTACCACATACGCACATATGTATGCATTTATGTAGCAATATATGTGCGTGTGTAAGGACGGAGTGACCCTGCAAAAATTCCGAGTACTCCAATCGCTATTCCATGGAGTACTCGCTATGGACCAACCGATTACTCCATAACTTGCCACATTTCATACAAAAAATATGGTCCATTTAACATTGCATGTCATTGCAATGGAGTATATACTCCAGTCCCGCATAACAATCAAATTAATACATGGAGTACCTACATATGGAATACCTAACCGCCGAACATAACAACAAAAACCGAATGTGTATGGCGACGACGACGAATGACGTGAATGCAGTCAAACATATGTATGTATGTAGTTATGTATGTATACACATATCGTCGTCGTCGCGATAGAAATTTGGTTTTTGCTATGTTCGGCTAACTACGAACCGATGCAGATACATGAATCGGTCGTTTGGGCTATGTTAGAGGTCACTTTGAAAGTACTCCAACCTACCACAAATGGATCCAATGATTTTTGCAGGGGAACCCTGCAGTATTTATCAGCTGGAAAACAGCACATATTTCCTACTGAATATTCAGTAGAGATGTAGTTCTAATATCTGAACTTTCCCTTTCGGTTTTATATAGAGGTGGCGTCGAAAATCAACTACCTAAAAACTGCCGAACGAGAAGGGAGAGTTTCTGTAGGAAAAAAGGCCTGAATACGTAGGGAGAACTTCCATAGCATGTATTTCAGTACACCTGATGTCTTCACTGCGTGTTCAGTTATTTTTTCAGCAATGAATTTTGAACTTACTTTCAGGCTATTTTTCATAATGAATATTCTATTGAATATGCACCTCCTTACCTCAAATACTGCTGGGAATGCTCATACATACATATGTATTTGCGGCACACACACACACACACATATGATCAAAGCTTTTACTCTATTTTTATCCAAGTTAATCCTTTTTGCGCGCGCATAAAAGGATTTGAAATTGAAATTTTTTTTGTTTGTTTTTGTTTTTTTTTCTGCTAGTTGTTATTGTTTTTGTTTTGTTGCCGCCATAAGCGTTTTACGCGCATTCCTTTCATTCATCAAAACGTAAAGTTAACCTTTTCTGCCCAGTGCTACTCCCTTTGCGCTCCCTGGAAGCTTCAAACAGTTTTTGCTTTGCTTTTTTCTGCCTTGCTGCTATTAGGATTTTGATTATACCCAGTAGTGTTTTTAAATTTTGTTTACTATCATTATCTTAAATATTTAAAAGAAGTTAACGATTTCCAAAAGTTAAAACGAAAAGCTTCGAAACTTTCTTGATAAATGGAAACCAATACAAAAAAAATTTAAATCGTTGTTTGGGGAATTTTTGAAGTATAAAGAATGAAATAAATAGCTTTTTTAAATTCATCGAAAAACTTAAAAAAATATTCACACACACATATTTCAAATTTTACTACAAAATATTCTGAAGCTTTTTTCTTTACAACCTTGTTTAAACTTAAAAGTTTGTTATTCTTTTAAAAATAAGTAGAAAATTTTCAGTTTAAAAAAAATTAAAAAAAAAGTTTTAAAGTTTCAAATGTTTTAATAATAATACCCGGCAATACGGTTTGCCCTTCACATCCCGCCTAACTGACGCGAGGGGCGCCAATTCGATTGTTTGGAAAAAAATTAAAATATTTTCAGTTTTAAAAAAAGTCAAATGTTTAAGTTTTGAAAAAGATTTCAGTTTTAGTTGGAAAAAATTAAAAAATTTTCATATTTGTATATATTTTCAGTTTTAAAAAAATTTCAAAAGTGGTAAGTTTTGAAAAAATTTTAGTTTTAGTTGCAAAAAAATTTAAAAATTTTCAGGTTTAAAAAAAAACCAATGTTTTAACTTTTGCAAAAATTATAAATATTTTAAATTTTGAAAACATTTATATTTTGAAAAAAATTTTAATTTTGAAAATTTTTTATATCTTTTCTGTTTCAAAAGTTGCAAGTTTTGAAAAAATTCAGTTTTAATTCGGGAAAAACTTGAAAAATTTTAAAAATTTTCAGTTTCGAAAAAGGTTTCAAATGTTTTAAATTTTGTAAAACTTTCAAATATTTTGAGTTTTAAAAACAGGTTCAAAAATTTCGAAAATCTGAAATCTTGTAAAAGGTTAAAAAAAGCTTAAGATTTGAGAAAAACATTTTAATTATTTTACAATAAATTAAAATTTTTAGAACTTGGAAAAAAATTATGCTTTGAAAATTTACTTTCCAAATTGTTTTAAAAAAGCTGTAGCATTGACAAACTTTAAACAAAAAAGAAAAAAAATATGTATTAAAAATTTTAATTATTAATCTACTAATTATATATCTACTCATTTTCGAAAAATTTTAACATATTTCAACACGTCTGTACGATTTTCCAGATCCTTTGAAAGTCTCGCAGCCAGAGCTACGATATTACAGAAATTTCATTTAAATTTCGACGTACCTTTGCCCATATGTACATACATATGTACATATTATAATGAATTCTTAGTTTTAATTTCTGTTTTGTTGTTTGTTGTTCTATGTAGTACATACATACATATGCACATATCGACGCTTCCAAACAAAACTGTTCTAAGTCTGAAAATTGTGTTTTGCAGGAGAAGCTCTCAAAGTTTAAACTCGATATGAAACTACGCTTGTATGCTAAGTATATTTTCACTTGTAACTTCTGTTTGGATTGAACGATCAACACCAAAACTCGACAATATCAAAGTCAGGGTACGCTTTATATAAAACCGTAAGAAAAAATTAAAATTTGCTACGTGGTTTTTCATGGCAAGCTCTCAAAGTTTTTATTCTGTAAAAATCTCGAATTGTATTATATGTACACTATTGCTTATAACTTTCGATTGGATTGTCCGATTCAAGGCCGTATTTAGGGGGGGGGGTTTGGGTGTTTGAACCCCCCACGAAATTCTGGTAGATATATTTTACTTCTATCATATTCAAAGCTATATGTTGAAAACACTATTTTACAAATAATTAATTTGAGAAAATACCAAGAATTTCAGGTATAGGGGAGGGCTGGCATGAACCTGCTGAGGTCAAAACCATTTATTTATGGTTAGGGTTTTGAGATGACGTAATTTTGGGTTTTTTTGGTTACAACTTCAATAAAAAATTCTTTTCGCTGAAGTTACAAATACCCGCAAACCGTATCTACTCCGTTCGAAAGATAATTAAAGTACGCTTCTAACGACATACCACTTATAAATTAAATTATGTTACATACATTTTCTAAAATTTTAGCATATTTCCTTATAACTGAATAAAATCATTGCATGGCTGAAAATTCATTACTCGGTTTTATTTGTGTCTGGATTATAACATTTTGTGTGCGTTGTTATAGTCCGATTTCACCTATTTTCAAATTGAAAATTTCAATACTAACTTTTCCAAGTCAAAATTTTATTGATTTTTTGCGATTATTGAAAAAATTTTGTTTTTATTGGGGTTTTTATAAGAAGTTGTAAAAATCAGGAAAGTTTTATGCTTTTTAAAATTATTGTGTTTTATTGCAAACATTTTAAGCGTAATATTAAAGAGATTCGATGAATACTTTATTTTTGGCGATTTTTTTCCAAGTGAAACAAAAAGGATGTTTTATGGTCGAAAAACTCGGCTAGGTGACCCAACTATATGAAAACCACTTCACAAATCAAAGGATATTAGAGGAAGATATAAAGCTTCCCAAGCACTGTTTGCCAGCATAACACCAACAGTCTCAAAGAAATAAGCTGTTGCTGTTCTGGGAAAGTTACCATAATTTTTTGAGAACTTTTGAATTTCGATTCCCTCTGAAAATATCTGAAGTCGAAGCACAGAACAGTCGAATATATTTGTTTGTTTATTTGTGCTGTTGCTTTACTGTGTACTTTCAAACACATTTTAGTTTTCAGTGCGGCTTTTTAAAAAATTTTTTTTGTATATTACAATTTCGATTGTGTTCCCATAAAGTAAAAAAAAACACAACAACAACAGTGCTGTAAAAATTTCCACAATACAGCAACAGTCGACAATAATTTTTTGAAACTTAAGCCTGCCCAGTTGCTGTACAATAGAACGCTGTATATTTTTTAATTTTCAAATGAAAATGAAATTCAATGGAAATGAAAAAAAAAGTTGAAAATAATTTCAAACCCTGCTCAAAAGACTAAAATAATAACATATATATAATATGCATATCTATCAATTTTAAAAATCGGATGTCAAATAACAAAGGTGCAAAAAAAAAAAAAACAAGTTAGAGTCTCAACATAAGCTAAAAATCTTGGGGCGGACTTTTACAGCTGTTTTCGTTTCCACATGGTTGGGTAATCTAACCGAGTTTTTCGTCCATAAAATATTTTTTTTTTTTCACTTGGATAAAATATCCAATAATAAAGTATTCATCGTGTTTGCAATAGAACAGTCTAATTCTTAAATGAATAAAAGTTTCCTGATTTTTAAAACTTCTTATTAAAACCCTAATTTGAAAATCAAGTTTTGTAAAAAAATTATTCTCCTAAATAGCACTTTAGAAACCAAATTTTTTTATAATTTTTATTTAGTGCACGAAATAGGTTATATATTTTTCTCAAAAAAAAAAATAAATAAATCTACGATGAAAACCCCCCACGAAAAAAATTCCTGGGTACGGCCCTGGTCCGATTGATACCAAAATTAGACAGCATCTAAATTAAGACACGCTCTACTTGAAAACGCCAAAAAAGGGAAAATGTACTAAGTCGACTTAGTACAGTATTGTTTGGAAGCGTCGATATGTACATATGTACATATGTATGTATGCTTAGAAAACTCATTTTCATGCTGCGTGCCTTTGTATTTATCTTATGTACATATGTGTATGTCCCTTGGGAACAAAGCTCATCAAACACGACTCAGAAGTAATACACACTAATGTATGTACATAGATTGACAACAAAAATAGCAGCAAGAATAACAAAAACAGCAACCGAAAACAATCTCGCAAATACAACAAACAAATACGTATGTACATATATACATTCAAATTCATACATAAATTGTGACTGATTTGTCTGATTTTAGCCGATTTGGTGACTGAAAAGTTTTAAGCCCAACTGGGACATAAACAGTTATTTGCATACATATGCGTGTTTGTATGTATATTTTTATTTGTTTGCAAACATATGCACGTCAATATTTTACGCTAAAATAAACAAAAGCGCACGTTATTGCATTGAAGTAGAGCGTAGAATTCAATTATAATCGGATTATGCTGTAATTACGTTTTTGCCGTCTGCTTTCATTTGAATGCATGTATTATGGCTTTAAATTTTGGCTGTGTAAATACAAAAGATAGACGGCGGTAGAGAATTAAATTTCTTTTTCAAAAAGCTTTAAAAAAATATAAGAGTAAGCACTGAGATTTGTTTGCAGCTGTATTATATGGCCTTGCGATCCCATTAAAACAAGCGAAATTTTTTGAAAAACAGATCTTCTACTGAGTAGCAAACAGATCATGGCAAAACCTAGACTTAACAGCAACGCATTTCCTTGAAAAAGGCGATTCATAAGAATTGGTTCAGAACTGGGATAATTGGTTAAGGACTTGGCTGAATATCGAACGAGAACTTCATCTAATTAGAATGATATAAAGACCGATTGTTTAAATAAGCTAATTGATAGTTAAAGTACGTACGGGTGAAATGGTACGAGGGATCGAAAAAAGTAAAGGCCGCAGAACGAAGGTAAAAGCTGTGATATACTCGATTCGTTCTTACCCTCTCTCCGATCTCTTTCTCTACTGAAGTGTGAGAAGATATTTCCTTCCTCCTTCCAAACCAAACTTGACAATCGATAACGGAAAATCGTTCCACAATACATCATACTGCTACCCTGTCGGAAAAACAAACAACTAAAAAGTAATACTTCCTTCTCCTTCACTCGCAATCAACATGCAATGCAAAGTTCGTTTTTTTCCAAAAATTCCCATAAAAATGCACTGCATTTCAAGTGTGTCAACGGCAGCAACAATAACGAAATTTTCTCATTTCGCTGCCGTCACTTTGTTTGCATATCATTAGAAGATCTGCTGGAATTGCTCAAGGAACTCACTCATTCAAGGAACTCACTCATTCCTTGCTAATATTTTATACTTATTTTCTATTTGTTCGTTTGTTTGTTTATTTGTACGTTTTATTTGATTTATATTCTGCTGTGTTTGTATTTAATTTAATGCGAAAGTGTGCAAACGTGCAAACAGAGAAAAACACAATTATATACATACCTACATACATGTGTAAGTAAGTACCTACATGTAATGATGATTTGAAACAATTGCGTGTACTTAAGAGTTAGGGATGATGGCGAGAGAAGCAAATATGTATATGGAGTAAGTATGTAAGTATCATATATATTATTTCTAATTGGTGTTTTTATAAATATCCCTTTTTCTGCTCACATAATTTACCAAAATTAATAAGTAAGGCATCGTTTTAAAGGTATAAATTAGCTATGCATGCGAAACGGTGTTTTATTGGGTGTGGTACTTTATATGAAAAGTAAGGAGGGTAAAAGGGGGGTTGACCCCCGCAGGGAGGGATATTATGGAACCCACATAAAATGTACATAAAATTAAAGGGAATCAAAATAGCTATCGAATGGTATAAAAATATTCGAAATCGGTTCAGTTTTTAAGTAATTGCAATTTAAAAAATGCATAATACAAACTTTGACCTTTAATAACTTTGGTTGTTGTTGTTTCCATAAAAAAAAATTTATGCTCAACTTAGCCTGTTTATCAATCCTCATACTTCGTTTTTTTGAATTTTTTTTTTGAAAATTTTAGAAATTTCACATTACCAGATCGTGCTATTTTTTTCAACTTTGTGGGGCTGGGGGCACCTCCAAACATGCGAGTAGGTCAATAAAATTTTACAGGCTTATTTCTGGGCTAGAAAGGTGCCTTTCTGGCTTTGGAACAAATTGAGTTTCCAAAAAAAAGTTTTCACTCTACCTTAATATATACGAGTGTATCAAAACGATCAGGATGAAAAAAATGATTGAACCATGTCCGTCCGTCCGGCCGTATACACTCCAACTTGCGCAAAAATAGAAATATTTTAATGAAATTTGGTACACAGATTCTAATGGGAACAGAGAAAGTTGGGGTTGAAAATAAGGCATATGTGCGTATTTTGAAAAACACGTAAAACATGATAATTCAGTCACTAATAAAGCCCGAGTGATGAAACGACGTTATGCCGTTATGAGGAAACGTGCTGAAATTTTCAAAAATGGGCCAAGAGGAGCAAATTTTCAAAGATTTATAAGTAAAAACTCAAGAACTGTAACCGATAAATCGAGTAAGCTTGGACTACTGATTTGCTTGCCAAAGCAAACGTGTGGAAAAAAAAATTACCCAAGTCGGCAGGGACCACGTATGTACATATGTATATATAAAAATATATGTAAAACTAGCTGGACCCGTGCGCATCTTGCGCAAAAAATAACAAAACATACGTGGCGCCAGTCGGTATGGTTTGTGCTGTCACGCCCATTTTAAAAAACTTATTACTTATTTGGTTTGGTGGAACTTATGAAACTTTCAATGAACTACCTATATGTTTGACAAAGATATCGCATAAAATGTTTTTATTATACCTATGTATATAGGTATGTGCATTATATTTTTATATAGTTTACATATATTTTTATGTACATATTGTGGTCCCTGCCGACTTGGGTAATTTTTTTCCACACGTTTGCTTTGGCAAGCAAATCAGTAGTCCAAGCTTAATCGATTTATCTGCTACAGTTCCTGAGTTTTGACTTATATATCTTTGAAAATTTGCTCCTCTTGGCCCATTTTTTTAAATTTCAGCATATTTCCTCATAACGGCATAAGGTCATTACATGGATGAAATTCCATCACTCGGGCTTTATTAGTGACTTAATTATCATGTTTTACGTGTTTTTCGAAATACATACATATGCCTTATTTTTAAGCCCAACCTTCTCTGTTCCCATTAGAATCTGTGTACCAAATTTCATTAAAATATTTCTATTTTTGCGCCAGTTAGATTATGTACCTACGGCCGGCCGTTCAATCAAATTTTTCCTGATCGTTTTGATTTATGTAAGTCCATATCTATCTCAATTATTTTATGGTCTTATATACAACCGTTATGTTATCAAAAGTATAAATACATATATGTACATATATTGTACTACGTACAGCTGTGTATAAATAAGCACATCCCATGCTGAAAAACCCTCATTCAGCGTAAGTATGAATACACACGTGTTCGCCTAAAATAAAGTGATGTTTACATACAAACATACAGCTGAAGCTTATAAAAGTGTTTTAAAATATACACGACAATTCATCTGGAGCGACATGTACATTTGAAATTTGTATTTAACACTGCACTCTTGTTAGAATAAAATAATTCTGAAGGCATAGTTTTAGGCGCAAATCTTTTAGTTTAAAACATTTTATTTTTACAAAATGCTATTAGAAAAAAAGTACCACGCCCAATAAAACACCGTTTCGCATGCATAGCTAATTAATACCTTTAAAATGATGCCTTACTTATTAATTTTGGTAAATTATGTGAGCAGAAAAAGGGATATTTATAAAACACCAATTAGAAATAATATATATGATATATAAAAATATAATACACATACATATATATGTGTAGGTAGAATAGAACATTTTATGCGATATGTTTGTCAAACTTATACATAAGTAATTCATTGAAAATTCCATAAGTTCCACTGTAGACATAAAACCAAATAAATATAAGTTTTTTAAAATAGGCGTGAGAGCAGAAACTATATCGACTGGCGCCGTATGTTTTATAATTTTTTGCGCAAGGTGCGCACGGGTCCAGCTAGTACATATATAATTTGAAAATAAACATATTTTCAAGTGTTCATCAAACACTGTTTATCAATTTTAGAATAACTTACAACACATTTGAAAAGAAAACTTGTTTCGTATTTTGTACTATTTCACGAATTTCAACATGTGAAGGTTTGAAGGAACGAAGAAACTTTTTGTGTTTGCAAATTTCAGTCAGCGTTCGTTGTTCTACTCGAGGGACTTAACGGTTGAAATGATGATGGTTGAAAATGATTGTGTGCAATAATGATTCTGTATTTCTTACTCTTATTTTATTTGTTTGTTGCTTTTTGTGAAGTTACACAAACTTTAATAAAAACATAGTTTGTTTCTCACATGTGTGTATGCATATTAAAAAAGATATTAATATACTAATGTGACTGTACAAAAGGCACCGTCGAAATTCACCCGCACGGGTAAATGAAAAACATCACATCAGAGTACAAATATGTAATACATATGTATGTACATACATCTATTTATTCCATTCCATTTCTGCGGCCATAACACAAACTCCCTCAATTTTTCTGTACTCTAGAGTACAAATATGTAATACATACATACATCTATTGATTGCATTCCATTTCGTACCAACTTTGAAATTGATTTGAGAAAATAAAATTTATCAAATTGAGAATCAGCCCAAAATCCCATACTAAAAATGTGCCTTTTTGTTTGAGAACGCTATCAAGAGAAATTTGAGGTGCATTTGATAACTAATATTTGATATTTGAAAATAGCGTTACTTCCCAAATGAACCTCAAATTGAAATTGAAGAAAAATGTTTATTGGGTTGCCAGCTGCCAACTTTCCAGGGTTAACCACTCAATAAAATAGTTCAATTAAAAAAAAAAAAAAACACACTACAAATTACTAAGGAAATGAAGAAAACCAGAAAAGTGGTAAATAGGCTACGTAAAGCGTTTGACAATCGTCGTGACTACGCAACGGAACGAACGAGAAAACGTAAAAGCTTATAAAATACCAACTTTTAGGTGAAGGTGAAAGTGAGTGAACGTGAGTGTCTGCGACGCAACGAGTCACGGCGTTTTGTAAAATAAGGGCGTTAATATATTTCTACAGTACAAATGTACATAATTAAGTCACTAAAATGCCTTTTGGGTACGAAGAACTCTTGCCTGGAAAGGGTTTAGTATGTTCGAATAGGCACATATTACTATTTAAAAAACTTATCTTTTAAGCTATTCCTCAGCTAGTATGTATAAATCTAAAGGCGAGATTTTAGCTTAAATGTCAAGTTAACTTGATGATTTGTAAAAGTAAAATAGAAATTATGAAATGCATGCAGAGAGTCATATAAGATTCTTCGTCACTTCCTTCTTCATTGCTCCGTCAAATCATCGGCCAAGTGATTCATAGCTTGGGGTTGTAGAGAAAAAAAAAACGTTTACCATTTTTGAGATTATTTACAACATGTCATGTCTATTTTTATGTCTTAAATGGGTGCTCCTTAAAATTTTTTGCTTTACTTTTATGCCGACACCGAACGACACATGAGATCTGTGTGAAGCTTTTCCATGACAGAAATTAACCCGGATGTTATGTCGCTAACGGTCCATAATATAAAAATAAAAATAGGTAAAAAAACTTTTTAAGTTAAACGGTTTTATGTTATACATACATTGCAATGTTTAAGATAAATGTACTAAAAACCAAAAAATAATAAAATAGATACAGTCGTGGGAATTATAAACATTTGCATAGACTAGACTAAAATAAAACCGTGGGGCACGTCAATTGTCTACAATCGTTGATTAAAATGTTTGTTTTGTAATGTTACACTATAATTAGGCAGTTGTTCAACCGACAACGATGGACGTGTGATAAGTAGGGCTAGAATGTGGAAAAAAGCTAGCAAGCTCGATTATAAGCGAGTTTTAGGGTTTCATAGTGGTGAGCGAGTAGTACTTTTATCATATGTTTTGTCGATTAAAGACAAACTACGAGCAGTGAAACGATTCCTCGTGTGAATGTCCAACGATAAACTAGTTGAAACATCTCTTTTATTAACATGGAGTGTATAACTATTGGAATTTCCATGAGCAAGAAAATAGTAAGTATTTTCCTCACCGTCTGCGGGCCAACTGCCTAACGACGAATTAAACGATTCTTCTATCGCACATTAAGTCGATAATTTGTAGACAATTGACGTGCCCCCCGGTTTTATTTTAGTCTAGTCTATGCAAATGTTTATAATTCCCACGACTGTATCTATTTTATTATTTTTTGGTTTTTAGTACATTTATCTTAAACATTGCAATGTATGTATAACATAAAACCGTTTAACTTAAAAAGTTTTTTTACCTATTTTTATTTTCTAGTTTTTAGTTTTTATTTCGCATTCTGTTTAATTCATTTAGTGCTTCATTATTGCAAGGTTTCTTGCCCGTTAGTTTATTGCAGTCCAACGCCTCTATAGCGACCCACGCGCCACCTATCGGAAGTTTTTTTAGGAAAATATTTCCTTTCAAGGTAGTAATACACATTCCGAATTTCAGCCAAATCGGACCATAAATGCGATTTTTGTAAATATAGCGACCCACGCGCCACCTAGCGGAATTTTTTTTTTAAGAAAATATTTCTTTTCAAGGTAGTAATACACGTTCCGAATTTCAGCCAAATCGGACCATAAATGCGATTTTTGTAAATATAGCGACCCACGCGCCACCTAGCGGAATTTTTTTTTAAGAAAATATTTCTTTTCAAGGTAGTAATACATGTTCCGAATTTCAGCCAAATCGGACCATAAATGCGATTTTTGTAAATATAGCGACCCACGCGCCACCTAGCGGAATTTTTTTTTAAGAAAATATTTCTTTTCAAGGTAGTAATACACGTTCCGAATTTCAGCCAAATCGGACCATAAATGCGATTTTTGTAAATATAGCGACCCACGCGCCACCTAGCGGAATTTTTTTTTTAAGAAAATATTTCTTTTCAAGGTAGTAATACATGTTCCGAATTTCAGCCAAATAGGACCATAAATGCGATTTTTGTAAATATAGCGACCCACGCGCCACCTATCGGAATTTTTTTTCATAATATTGCATTGTCATCGGGGTTATACATGCGTGCAAAATTTCAGATTAATCGGTTGACAGGAAGAGGGTGAAATTTGAATTACTAAATTTGACCCAAGAATAAAGAATAAATAATAAAAAAAACAAACGGGGTGAGCTAAATAAAACCGTTTAACAAGAGAGACCGCAATTTATTTGTTATTTATTATTAGTTACTTATTATTATTTTTTAGTTCTTTATCGAACAACAAATTCTTTATTTTGGGCTTACTTTTAATTCTAATGCTTTCTAATGATCTTCCTTTTGTCTTTTTCTTCTTTTTATACTCAGCTGTACTAGTACACAGAGTATTATAATTTTGATTTCATAACGGTGGATTGTAACATAATGAAATAATCGAGATAGATATGGACTTATATATATCAAAATGATCAGGGTGAAAAGAGAAATCGATTGAGCCATGTCCGTCCGTCCGTCCGTCCGTACGCACGATAACTCGCGTAAAAATTGAGGTATTTTGATGAAATTTGAAATGAAAGTTGGTATCGAGACTGGGACGGTTGGTATTGAAAATGAACGAAATCGGACCATGACCATGCCCACTTTTCCTATAGAGAAAAAATCGGAAATTAGGTATCTCAGCCACTAATATAGCTAGAGTGATAAAATTTTACCCACGTATTGAGCTCAGGCCCTTATGAAGAAATTTGATGAAGTTTTGGAAAATGGGCGGTGCCACGCCCACTTATTAAGGGTCAAACATTGAAAGTTTTATATGTCATAACTCAGAAACCGTTGAAGATATATCGATGAAATTTGGTATGCGTAATTTGCTTACTTAGACAAATGTTTTGACGAAAAATTATCAAAATCGGTTGACGGCCACGCCCACTTTTATATATGGGTATTATAAAGTGACCTAATAAAACCATTTTATGCGATATCTCTGTCAAATATAAAGGTCTATCATTGAAATTTTGTGGCAGGAGTCCAACTACGGACATAAAACAAAAATTACAAAAATGTTTGAAAATGGGCGGTGCCACGCCCACTTATTAAGGGGCAAATATTGAAAGTTTTATAAGCCATAACTCAGAAACCGTTAAAGATATATCGATGAAATTTGGTACGCGTGATATATTTACTTAGCCAAATGTGTGGACGAAAAATTACCAAAATCGGTTGACGACCACGCCCACTGTTATATATGGGTATTATAAAGTGACCTAATAAAATCATTTTAAGCGATATATCTGTCAAATATACAGATATATCATTGAAATTTTGTGACATGAGTTCCACAATAGACCGGAAACAAAAAATAAAAAAAGTTTGGAAAATGGGCGTGGCACCGCCTCTTTTTATACAAAGGAATCTACGAGCTTATTACTCGACAAATAACTGAGATATTATGACGAAACTTGGTTTATGCACTTTTATAACATGTGTTAATAGACACGCAAAAATGTATAGAAATCGGTTTATGACCACGCCTACTTTTTAACAAAGATATTTCTGGAAAACCCTTTTGGAATTTGTAACGTGAAGTCTTTGTAACTAAAAGTCATAGAGGAATGCAATTTTGCACTAACAATAATATTTATATGCTTATTTGGATGATTGATACAAATTTTGAAAATGTTTATGCAGCACTCGTTTCATATAAAATACACCTTATATCGAAAAAACGCAAACAAACAATGAAAGCATACAGCTGAGTATCTAATGTTCGATTCCACTCGAACTTAGGCTTCCTTACTTGTTTCTTCAATTTTCTTTCCTTTTTCTATATTTTTCTTAGCTTTTTTCTTTCTTCTTTTCCTTCTGCAATACCTCGTGCTTTCTTTTATCGTCTTTTATCGTCTATCCAATAAATTATACCACACAGCTCATACATTTTCATTTCAATTTCCAAAAAATCTTTATTTTCTTGTCCTCTCTAACCGTTTCCTGCATTTTTTCTTTCTTTCTCCCATATGCCACGATTTGAGTCCAATTTATTTAAAAAGCTCAAAGAAGTATTATCCAATAAACTCATGTGCATAATGAACTTCCCAACTAAAAATGTGTTTATCATACGCACTGGCGCACCTCACACAATAATACGTATTTACATATGTACATCTACATAAATATAAGTAAAGCGAGTCAAGTAAATATGCCTCGCATCATCATTATTCTACTAAATATTTTTTTTCTACTTAATATTTTCTTCTTCTCTTTTTTATTGTTTTTTTTTTTCTTTTTCTCCACATTGCAATCTTTTTTTGTTTTTGGCAATTTCATTCACAATAGTAAATCCCCTTGATAGCTTGCCTCGTGTACTCGCTTCACTTGCCGCGACATCCTCCGTTATCTCTTCCCCTACATTATAACATATAAATCAAAGTAAAAGTAAAAAAAAGAATCTGCTCTCTCTTGTACGCATTTTACTAAACGAAAGCATAATTTGTTATGACTTTTCTGTGTGCGTTTGTAGGCATTACATTTTAATGATTTCCTGCATGAATAAGTTTCTCTCTTTTCCTGTATTAGTAACCAAGTTAAATGGAATAGTTAATAGACAATCACACACACTCCCATATTTATAGAATTAAACACACACACTCACATTTCTGTGCGATCAAATTACATTTCGTTTGCTGTCCTTGCAGTCTTTTTGTTTGTCTGTCCTGGTGGAATATGTACAATAATTATACCCAACCGGCCGGAAGTAACAGGTTTTGTCTATCTAACAAGGCTTGCTTGGTCTCTTGTGTAAAAATTTGGCTTAAAGTTTTGATTTGGTATACTTCCCCGTGCGTATTGAGCGAAAAAGCAATTAGATTAAATATCTTTATATATATTACGCTAAGCGATTTTTTGTACGCACCATAACTTTTACACCGTTATACCGATTTTCGAAAATGGGGTGTTATATGAAAGGGCTTGGCCTGTAGATGTGCAGGAAGGTTTAATTTTTTTGGAAAGGGTTGCCACCTGTTTAAAAATTTAATTGTCCTGTATAGTGCGCTTGATTTATAAATTTCAGGTACCATATCGACGGCTGAGAATAAGATCTACCTATTTTAAAAATTATTTCAAAACGCCCTGTTCCAAAAATTGTTTGAATAACATCCTATTTCAGATTTTGATTCAAAAACACACTATTTGAAAAATTGTTTCAATAATGTCCTATATCAGATTTTGCTTCAAAAACTCCCTATTTCAGAGAAAACTCAATATATATTTCTCTGAAATAGGGCGTTTTGAATAATAGGGTGATTTTGAATCAAAATCTGAAATAGGACGTTATTCAAACAATTTTTGGATAGGGCGTTTTTGAAACAATTTTTGAAATAGGGGGATCTTATTCTCAGCCGTCGATAAGAAAGGGATTGAGCTGGAAATTAGTAATTTATTACAATTTTTACAACAGGGGTTGCCACCTGTTCAAAAATTCAGTTTGTGTGATTTTTAAATTTGAGGTGTCATATGAAAGGGCTCTGCGTGAAAATAAGTAATTTATTACAATTTTTAAAACAAGGGTTGCCACCTATTCAAAAATTCAGTTTTACGCTATAGTTTTTGCGATTTTTAAATTTGAGGTGTCACATGAAAGTGCTTTGCCTCAAAATGAATAATTTATCATTATTTTTACAAAGAGGGTTGCCACCTGTTCCAAAATTTATTTTTACTCCACAGTTTGATTTTTAGATTTGAGGTGTCATATGAAAGTGCTCTGCCTCAAAATGAGTAATTTGTAATAATTTTTACAAAGAGGGTTGCCAACTGTTCCAAAATTTATTTTTACTCCATAGTTTAATTTTTAAATTTAAAGTGTCATATGAAATGGCTTTGCCGGGCATATGAAAATACTTGGCCTGAAAATGAGTAATTTATTACGATTTTTACAAAACGATTTGCCACCTGTTCAAAAAGGGGAGGGGAAAATGAAAGGAACAGAAATGGCGAAGGAAAGGAAGCTAAAGAGGGACGAGTACGGAAAATAAAATGGATAAAGGGAAGAGGAAGTGCAAATGAAATGGGGAAGAGAAAGAGAAGTACGACAAATGACCTTTTGGAGATAGCTATATGGATAAAATATTGTAGAAAATTATTCGCATTAAAACTTCACTATGGGACTCCTCGGACAAAAGCTTTGTATACAAAATCGAGTTCGACGGAAAATAAAAATAACCAGTAATTATGTATGTGCTTAATTTTATATTTTATTAATAAGAATCTATGGGCTTAAAGCCGATATACATATATATATATTATATTCTGCCATTTTTAAGGGGAAGTCAAATTTAAAATGGCAACCAAAAAAAATTTGTTAAATGTAGCAATAAGTGGTCTTCCACCCTCAAATTGTCGCGCAATGTAATTGAAAGCCAGAGCATCGCATGGCCAGGTTTACTAGTTTAACTTAATACATAGAAGAAGTATTTAAAAATTTTTAAATTATGTTTTCTAAATTCATGTATCCTGTCGCGATAAGTATGGTCTTCAAAGAGTTTGCCTATAAAAAGCTAAATTTGGCTGATTACGCAGTTGAGGTGAGTTGACATTCTCTCAGCAGCAACACACCACAACTACGTTGTCCGAATTTTAACACAGAGATGGTTCGCTTTATCTTGCATTATCGTAGAGACTTAATTTTCTTTTAGTATGCTCAAATAGTGATCTTTAAAAGACGATTCTCTTAACTGGCATAGTTCTCAATTTGAAAATATCTCATAAAGCAGGCAACAGAAATATCACATACATTTTAATTAATGTATCGCAAGCGGAGATTGAAGAGAATGAATCTAATTAAAAATCGAATGAACTTTAATCGATGACATTAGCGTATGGAAATAAACTATCATTAATTTAAATTCAGATTAAATATCGTTTTATGCTGAGAAGTGCTTTTAAAGTAGAAACAAGTTCTGTCGGATAGCCGTGGTAACTAAACATGAAGTGTTGCTTAGTCATATTAATGCTGAGTTCTTTCCCTGTCATTTAAAGGTCATTCTTCCTAAACCATTTTTAAATACGTATATCTATGTACTTCGACTTTCACTTCCCAGTTAACTCACTTGACTCTTAGTTTAATTAAGCTGTTTGTTTGTTTGTTTGTTTGTTTGTTTATTCTAACACATATCATATCTACCTATCGCACATCTCATTGTCACTTATTTGTTTTCCTCGCACTTAAGTGGCTTAAATTTACTTGTGTGTTAATTTAGCGTTGAGTTTGACTGTTCGACTCATTCGTTCGTTTTGTCATTAGCTTTAGTGCTAGAAAATATTGGAAATCTTCAATTGCATTCCCACAGTGATTTAATCCAACTGTTGCTTCCACTTGCTAAGGGGCATTTGCGGTGCTTCAATGCACTTTACAGTTCTCCAATGAATGAGCTACATACATATATATTTTACTGATCAATACATTAGTCGCAAAGTACTGAAGTACGAGGGCTGCTCGATATATTTTTAGCCTAACAATGAAAAAGTGTTGCCAGGGGAAATCTGACATTTCCATTGGAAAGTCTGACATTTTTTAGGATAATCGTACTCAGAACGTTTTGACGTACGACCATCATTTGTGTTGTTTACAGTGACTTGAAAAATTTGGCAAAAAAAATTGAATTAACTCGTGAACATTTTCGTGCGATCATTTTTCACAAATTTCGACGTGGTTTATCATGACAAGAGTGCATTGATGAATTTAAATCTTTATATGGCGATGAAACACCATCCTATTGCACTGTAAAAAATTGGTATAATGAATTCAGTGGTGGCCGATGCTCGCTCAAAGACCAATTCCGTGAAGGTCGTCCAAAAACGGCCGTTGAGCCAGAGAGCATTGACGCCGTGCGTGAACTCATAATGCAAGATCGTCATGTGACATACCGTGAGATAGAGACATCCTTGGACATTTCTCCCACCAGCATACATTCGATATTGCATAAACACCTGGCCGTAAAAAAGGTTTGTTCTCGTTGGATCCCGCACAATTTGACTGTCGCTCAAAAAAAGGCTCGTGTCGATTGGTGCAAAGAAATGTTGCAAAAATTCGATCGCGGTGCTTCAAAAGACGTTTATAAGATCGTCACAGGTGACGAATCATGGATCTAGGCGTATGAACCCGAAACACAACAACAATCGACCGTGAGGGTCTGCGAAGATGAGCCAAATCGAACGAAAGTTGTTCGTGGAAGAAGCACTTCGAAGCAAATGGTCGCCTGTCTCTTCGGCAAATCTGGTCATGTGGCGACTGTTCTGCTTGAGCAACGGAAGACGGTCAATTCTGACTGGTACACCACAATTTGTTTGCCTGAAGCCTTCGGAGAAATTCGAAAAAACGAACAAGAGAAGACGAATCATTGTTCGCCATGACAATGCGAGCTCTCACACATTGGCACAAACCAGCGCCTTTTTGGCCGGCAAAAATGTCGAATTGGCGGGTCATCCGCAGTACAGCCCTGACTTGACACCCAATGACTTCTTATTATTCCCTCTCATCAAGAAAAAAATGCGTGGTCAACGATTTTCGTCGCCAAAAGATGCTGTTCAGCGTTCAAAAACCATGTTTTGGATGTGTCTCAATCGGAGTGGAAAAAGTGCTTCGACAATTGGATTAAGCGTATGCAAAAGTGTATAAGTCATGCTGGAGAATACTTTGAAAAACCATAAAACTATTCTTGATGATTAGTATTCGCATTTTCATTATTAGGCTAAAAATATATCGAGCAGCCCTCGTATGTATGTAAGTAAGTTAGTAAGTAAATAATTGTCACTTTAACCGATTTGCCACTTTTACTAATCCCTACTTTTAGCATTGCAGCGCAGTTAGTCTATGAATCAATAGATATACTACGCTTATATATGTATGTAGATTAGGTTGGTACATAAAATCAAATGATTTACTTCGGTCTCGCCGCTTGCTTACATCCATTACAGCACAGTAAAAGGTATCACATATAAATTTTGGTGAAAATCGCTGATGGCTTAGAGCTGTCGCACAGAGATCTGCTTTTATCAAACTTCGAACTTTAAAAATTAATTTCGTACACTGTTTTACATATGAGAAAGAAGGGCAAGATTCAATAAATTTCTGCTTGGAACTGTAAAAGTTTATGCTTGAAAGAAAAACAGCCTAAAACGAGAGCTTTGCCAACATTCTCTCAGCACTTTAAGTTGGCTTTTCAAGTACTCTCTCTCTCTCTTTCTCTCTTTTTGCATTTTCCTTATTTTCGCAATTTTTCGGCCGTCTTCTTTGCGCGCCATCTAATCCAATTTTTAAATTCAATCAGTGAATTGCAATTCCAGGGAATTGTGTGATTAAATGAAGACTTACGTGGGCTTAAGTTGCAGACGGCGGCGAAAAGCTTCAGAGATTGGCGTAATCGAATGTTGACGCCACTTGCCTCTTGGCTTTGTACTTTTGTCTGTATGTACGTATTATTTCTATGTAAACACCTTGTAAGCAATATTTACCTGAAAGTAAAAGTGAAAAGAAAAATCTGTGTTAAAGCGAGATATTAATCGGATAAAAGCACAAGATTCATATGAGCTAGTCCAGCAAATCAGGAACAGAAATCTCTAGTTATTTTGGCTTTGAAAATTTTCTCATATCTACTAGATACACCAACTAACTATGTACATAAGTACACTAAATTTATTCTAGAGTTCAACCATTCTTTTCCACCGCATAACCATTACAAACACTTAAACGCTTTACGGATGTAATCTTTATATAATGCGACACCAAAAATCCTTCCTCGCACACCAAAACATTTTGTAGCATTTAATTTTATACAAATCGCCCTACTCACAAGAAAAAAATTTACATAGAATAACTTTTCAACGAACGCAAAGCAGCAATGCTGTCAAGCAATTCTCGCCATTGTTTATTATAATTATCCAACGAATATCTATCTGCTTGACTTCTGACCAAAGCGGAAACCCCTTCATGCTTTGTCCAATCCGCCAGCATAGGACTCTGGCGCGCAAATGCAAATTGCACTGCACTCACTGAAAATGTGAGAAGATTCTGTAACAATAATTCCGAGAACAATAAAAGTAATGAAAAGTGCATAGAATAAGTGAATGTATGTATCTATGCAGATGTGGAGATACCTATATGAATGTATCTACAAATCTACATTTACCATGCAGTGGAGGATTGTTAGACAAGCTAAAACAAAGGCATGATTTTTGAATGGAAAATATGAATGTGCATTAGACCGTACAGTCTCAAGCGTAAAAATCAAGACTTATCATTTTTGAAAGCAAGTTTTGAAGATTTTGGCTTAAAGTAGTCCTTTGGCTTCAACCAGCTTCGTAAGAGAATTCGAAAAAATAAGCCTTAATTACCTAATATCTAAAATTCTTTCTTCGAGCCTTCTGTTGTAATAAAGAAAAACAGCGAGTGATTTTCAAATAATAAGAAACTCGTAAAAATTTTCTATTTATCAAGTCAGACATCGATGAAAATTTGTAGTGAAAGATCGAAAAATGCAATTTGGAAATACGGAATTCGAAGTTAGCTCAACCTTTTATTTACTATAAAGGTATTTTGAAAAACGTTTTTCGAATAAAAATCGAATATCTAAAACGAATCACTATTCTAAGTCAAGCAGAATTTCGCAATAAGTTTTTGAAGCAAATTCCGAAAAATTTCCAAACAAGATAATTTTCAAACAATTTTCTCGAGTTTGAACATTTCGAAAAATTCTGAAAAATTGTCGAGCTAAATAGTATTTTCGAATAAAAATAAAAAACAAAAAATCAATCATCGGAATTTCGAAACGCTCGCAAACCAGATTTAAAAAAAAAGTTTTTTGAATAGAATTTTAAAAACTAAAATTTCGGGGTCAATTTCGAAATACTTTTTTCGAAGTAAATTATCTCAATTTTCATATAGAATTCAAAAAATTAAAAAATCTGCGAAAAGTTAATTCCAAAAAATTCTAGAACTACAACTTTTGGAAAAATTAAATAAATCACATTTCGAAACTTTATCAAACCAGATTAAAAATTAATTAATTCCGATAAATTTTCAAACTAGAAACACACTTTTTTCGAACAGAATTTGAGATATTAAAAAAATTTAATTTTCGAAATTAATTCAAAAATATTCTCTAACTAAAATTTTAGAAATATTATTTTCGAATAGAAATTGAAAGACCGAAAAGAATAAATTTTCAATAAAAATTTCGAAACGCTCTCAAATAAGAATTTCAAGCTACTTTTTTCGAAGCTAATTACGAAAAATTCTCAATCTAACAGTTAAGAGTTTTGAAAAACTAAAAATTTCTAACTATTTTTCGAAGTTAATTACGAGAACTTCTCAGTCTAACAGTTAACAATTTTAAAAAACTAAAGATAATAGCTTTTCGGAATTCGAAGTAAATTAAGAAAAAAATCATAATTTTTCTAAATTATTTTCCGAATAGACAAAAAAATTATATTTTCGAAATTAATTCAAAAGATTTTCTAACTATAATTTTAGAAATATTGTTCTCGAATAGAAATTGAAAAAATTAGAAAGAATAAATTTCCGTTGGAAATTTCGAAACGCTCTCAAACCAGAATTTCGAGCTACTTTCTTCGAAGTTAATCACGAAAACTTCCGACACTAGAAACTAACATTTTTGAAAACTAAAAATAATCACTTTTCGAAATGAATTTCGAAATACTTTTTAGAAGTAAATTTCGAAAAATTCAAAATTTTCAAATATTTTTTTCGAATAGAATTTGAAAAGCTAAAAAAATCGCAGTTCTGATGTTAATCCCAAAAAATTCTCGAACTAAAAATATTGAAAAATTGTTTTCAAATTTTCAAACATCATTTTGTTCGAAATGACTCCGCTAGAGTGCTCTTTTAGCCACAAGTCGTGTCATTTCTCCTTTTCCAGTACAATCTATAACAGTATTAGTTGAAATGTACATGCGTATGTATGTACAGAGATAGATATGTATTTACATACATACATATATATATAATGACCCTTGACCATACATAATTCCGCAAAAAAAGAACAAAAGGAAAACATTCTGCGAAAATTAATTATCACAAAAATTTTGCCATATAATTAGCAAAGTTTATACTTTGGCGCAGAAACTTTACGCAAATTCATGATAGTCAGACTGTGCGTTTTGAGATACGCTAACTTTTTGTATTTTCGTACGTTTAAATGTACATACATACATACATACTGACGTCTGTACAAATATTATGCAAGTTTCTTCTCACGGGACTTGGCTGATGCAGTAACTTTCGCAAAAGCGAGTACGCGCTTAGAGTTTTACGCTTTTTGGTGTTAAGTATTTTTATAACATTAAATTAGATTAGATTAGAATGACGGGGATTATTTATTATCGATAAGAGGACAAAATAATTTGAGGTTATGTAGGGGAATGTAGCTTTGTCTACACCTTTTCCAATTGTACTTTCGAAAGCATCATTTTGATTTTAGAAAGCATCAATTTGATTTTAGAAAGCATCAAATGTACTTTAGAATAGTCAAGTGTTCTTTAGAAAGCGTCTAGAGCATGTAAAAAGGGATTTGAGCGCATGCTAAGGCCTTCTGAACTTATATCAGTGAACTCAAATTTATAGTAAGTAAGCCAGAGCAAAAGGTAAGCAAGAGCAAAAGGAAAGCCAGAGCAAAAGGAAAGCAAGAGAAAAAGGGAGTTTGAAAGAAGAGCCTCAAAGCAATGGAAATAGCGACAAGAACTCACCGCTGCCAACTCTCCAGTGAGCCTCCTTATCTGCACAATTCGAAACTCTTTAAGGCATTAGGGATCGTGACTTATATACATCAGATATTGAAATTCGCAAAGACCGGTATTACAAGCAAAGTGTAATTACCTCCAAGGGTCTGCTTGCAACATTATGAACCCCTTGCGGTCTGTGTGAAAATCTTAGAATTGGCCAAATTAATCTAACCTAACCACAGTTCGATTGGCCATACAGTACTACCCAATTGACCAGCCGACTGACCCAACCACCTACTCATCTACCGAATCATCAACCGAACCAGCGAAGCACGCATTTCCGTTGCACGTCGCTTTGTGGCCGTTATGCTTCCGTTGTTACGCGCGCATTGCAATAGCGCCCGAAGCTTGGCGGGAGCGTACACGCTGCAAACGAATATTCCAAGTTGGGAATTTTATAAATTTCTTTTCTACAGTTTTTTGTTTCTTTTTATTTTTTTTTCTTATTTGCATGTACATTAGATAGGGTCGAAAAAAATGTTGTAAAAGTCCGCCCCTAAATTTGAAGCTTATGTTCAGAATTGAATTTTGAAGCACTTTCATTTGGCAAAACAAAAAGGATAATCATGGACATACAAATAAGTTAGCTGACCCAACTATGTGAAAACGACTTCAGAGCTCAAAAGAGCATTAGAAGGAAGTGTAGAGCTGCAAAATACGAAAATAATGACGTATCAATTTTAAAAATCGGATGAAAAATAACAAAGTTACAATAAAAAAACGATTTCGGCGGTATTTCGCGAGATCAAAAAAAATTAAGGGCGGACTTTTACAACTTTTTTTTTCGTATGGGGACCAACCCTATCTAATGTACATATGTATGTAAATATGTATTGGGTTCACAGCAAAACATGTCAGCGGAAGTGAGTTGGCGGTTTAGTGCGCCGAGAGCAAAAAAAAAAAAATACGAAAAATTGTCAACACAGTTTTATTTAAAAGAAGAAGAAATAAATAAGCAACAAAAAACTGTGTTTGGGTCACAGTCGAAGCTTTGGACTTGTGGCGTTGCCAAACAATAAAAAAGAACAACAAAAAAAGAGCGGCAACACAGCAAACAAGCGCAAGTGTGAGTGTATGAGCGTGACTGCCAATGCCAAGCCAATGTGGAGTATTAACAATATTTTTGAAGTGCCGCGAGGCAATATCGGCAGAGAGTAATAATCGTAACGGCGGGGGGCGCGATAACAAAGAGATATATTTTGGCGGTTATTGAAGCTTTTTGTTATTTTTATTGTTCTCATGTTTAGGGGTTATTTATTTATTATACCTTTCATGAGAATGAAATGATATTATAACTTAGTGCCCAAAAATGTTTGTCGAAAGTACCAGAAGGAAGCGTGGGGGACCTACCAAAATATATACCGATATGATCAGAATCACGAGCTGAGTCGATTAAGCCATGTCCGTCCGTCCGTCTGTGTGAACGCAAACTAGTCCCTCAGTTTTTGAGATATCTGAATGAAATTCGGAATACAGGTATGTTGTTATATGCAGCTGATTATTTGTCGGAACCGGCCGAATCGGACTACTACAACATATAGAAAACAACCGATTATTCAGATATACATGAAATTTTTGGATGTAATTTGTGCATAACTTGCCCATTTAAACAGCTAAGGACATGAAACTTTGAAGTAGACGTACCCATTTTGGTCCAAACAAGGTTACCGAAAATTGTCAAGATCGGACAACTATAACATATAGCTCCCATACAACCGATTGTTCAGATATAGACATTTTGGTGTATAACTCCTCCATTTTAACAGCTAACGGCGTGAAATTTTGAAATATTTGTACCCATATTGGCCAAAACGGGGCTACCGAAAATTGTCAAGATCGGACAACTATAACATATAGCTCCCATACAACCGATTGTTCAGATATGGACATTTTGGTGTGTAGCTCCTCCATTTAAATAGCCAAGACACAATTTTTTCTAATAAATCTTTCCATAAATAACCCACAGAATTAAAATTATAAATTAAACTTAATCAGGCTGTGTACATATATAGGTAACTTTTCATTTCCCCACTCATGAAAGGTATGAAGTCTTCGGTACGGCCGAAGACAGCCGCGCTTTTACTTGTTTTTATTTATCTTTTTTAACACGCTTTTATTAGTTTCACCTGTATGTATGTATGTATGTATGTATGTATGTATGTAACCAAGTTACGTATACGCAGTGTAGTTCACTGTATGTTTGCTTGTACGCATTTATGCAGCCGAGTCCTTTTTGTATTGCATAAGTTAACGCAAAAGCGTGTGTATTCATACACTGAATGGAAGTTTTTCAGTGTGAGATTTGCTTATTTTATTATTTTTTTGGTTTCACTGTCATATTTTTTTTTTGTACTGCAGTTCATCAACGTGCGCGGCCTAGGGCTGCTAAATATTCTTTTTTGGGTTCTAGTATATTTTTTTTTCTTTTTCATCATGAAAATTTGATCTCCAAATGCGCCAAAGCTGCATTTTTTCTCCAAATAAAAGAAGACCGTTGGCTATATGCGCTGCAAACTTGTGTTTTATTTTCTTATATTCACTTTCTATACCCAATTGCGCTTGCAATATCTATTCTCACATTATTATAATATAATGCACTGACGCAAATATAATTTTAACAATTTTTAGGCCGAGCTCCTCTACCAATTATCGTGGTACTTCTCGACTTTTGTTATCTACTATCAATGGAGTGGCTGTACAGCATTGGCTCCAAGCATTAAATGCGTTTTTGTGAACAACTTTTCATGACAGAAATTTACCCAGAATATATGTATGCCAAACACTGCTGAGGGGTGCCCATTTTTTCATAGCTATTTATATTATAGAATGCTCATCTGACTATTTAAGCTCAATTCTCTTTCGAACTTGCGTCTGTTTCGTTTATTTTTTCATATATTTTATTTCATTCCAATTCTATCGCAGCCACTTTGCGGTTGGTCATAAATTCATTTAAGAATATTCGCTTTGCATTTTCTTGCTTCTGTTATTTGCTCAATTTTTTTCTCTAATTATATTTTCATTGCTTTTTTTGCTTCGCTTCGGCTTGACAATTTTCAGCGGCTTTGTTGTCAACGCTGCATAGTTTTTGTCGCGCTTCAGCTATTTTATTTTAGTTAACACTTTTGTTATATTTTTTTTTACTTTTTTTTATTATTATAACTACCCCTACACCAGTCATTGTTATTTTTGCTTGTTTATGTTGTATTTGTTATAACTTGATAATGCAGTTGTTTATGCTCTTTCTGCAGGCAATTGTTCGCGCTGCAGAGTTGCAACTCATGCTAATTAAAAGTGACATTTTCCTCTTGCCCTAATGAGCGCTTAAACTCGCTGTGGCGGCAGCGATGGCGTTGCGAAAAAAATGTACACGACAAAGTTTTCTATGGTTTGCAGTTTTGATAATTAAGAAGGAAGATTGTTTACGGATACATAGTATAATATTATGAGAGGTCAGAGGTCACGATATGTTGAGTCTGAAAAAAATAGAATTTTCGAAGGGAGTAAAGTGAAGAAAAACACGCAGTCGAGAGAGCATTGAAAAGAGCTATGCTGAAAGATACGTTATAATAATCGAGATAGGAGATATGATAAAATTATACAATAAGTCATCATCATTATCATCAACATCATCATTATCATCATCATCATTATTATCATTATCATCATAATCACCATCATCATCATTATCATCATCATCAGCATCATCATCATCATCATCTTCATCATCATCATCATTACCACCATCATCATCATCATCATCATTATCATTATCATCATCATCATCATCATCATCATCATCATCATCATCATCATCATGAACACCAACATCATCATCACCAACATCATCATCAATATCATTAACATTATCTTCATCATCAACATAAATCATCAACATCGTCACCATCTTAATCATCATCGTCATCATCATCATAATCACTACCATCATCATTATCATCATCAACATCATCTTCATCATCATCATCATCATCATCATCATCATCATCATCATCATCATCATCATCATCATCATCATCAGCAGCATCATCATAAACATCATAATCATCATCATCATTATATCAATCTTTACTTAATTGAACTCCGTGAAACCAGGTGCTGAAATTTTTTCAGTTTTGTGGAAAAAGGGACCCTTTGTGGGATTATATATTTAAATGCTATTCTTTTCAATACTTGTAATTCCTATAGATATGTTTGTTAGGCAATTGTTTTTCTTTTGCTTTTTCATTTATTAACTATAAACGCAGGAAGCCTTTCATAAAGCAAAATAAAATTTCTTTGAACAAATTTGCTATTGAATGGTTTGCATAAATATTAAGCAATAGCAGCAACAACAAAGAAATAAAAATAAATAAAATACTACTCGTTTATGTAATGCCTCAAAAATGCATTTTGAGTGTGCATTTTAAAATATAAATTCATATGAATCCACATTGTACACACATACTATGCTGTGCAACGGTGCGTATACGTAACATTTATATAAGTATTTATAGATATTTAGTTCAAGTAAAATGCAGCAAGTGCATGCAAATTGAGTGAAAAAAATATACAGAAATAATTGACGCACAAAAACTAACAAATCAATCTAGCATAGAAATGTAGACACATACATAAGTGCAGGCACACGTACATAGTTATGTACATAAATACATAAATATTTAAAACTAAATCTCTATTAAATTGGCTTAAAAATCCAGACAACAAAAAATAAAAAAGTTTTTTTGCAACTTACACGCAATCCACGTGGAAAATCTGCATCTCTGTTTAAATATTTGTTGCATAAAGTGAACTTCGGAGAATCTTTGGTATGTATGTTTGTGTGTGTGCGTATTTGCAATATTTCATGCATTTAACAAATACAAGTTTGTTGGCTTGTTTGTGTCTGTTTATTATGAATTTTATGCATAACAATTTAATATGTATTTTCCAAAGGCTTAACAAGCATTTAATACAATTATGTAAGTTGAGATGCTTTTGTTATGCTTGAGTGTTTTTGTTTTTCTTTGTTTTATTACGTGCTTTTGTTTTTACGGTAGATAGATTTGCTTATTAAAATTTTATATTTTTGAATAAATGAAAATTTAGATATGTAGATATTTGCATAGACGAGTGTACGGTTGAACAATGCGCATACCATGATTTTTTTCTGTTTTTTTTTTTTTTTTGACAAGCCTGTAACTAAGTATTGACTAAAGAATATCAAAGAGAGTACAGTGTAATTTCAGAAAATATCTAGGCAAATAAAAAAAATCAGAATTGCTAGAAGAATTGGCATTAGAACTTACAGTGCGTGTGTGGAAGAATAAACGACGGAGATCGATAAGCAAATTAGTTTTACCGTCAACATTTTTATAAAAGACTCGCCTCGCTTTCTTCACAAGTTTTACACCCTGCTGTCTAGCAACGTATTCCAATATACATATATACATTTGTATTTACACATAGGAGTGTTTTCCATTTTTCAAACCGGTTACACGCATAATTATGCAGCTGCTTTGCTTTTCTTTCTGCAAATGCCAAGAAATTGTATTCGCTTTGAGTTGCATTGAGTCCATTGAAAATCACTCATACGCACCGTTGGCCAGAGACAATTATCAAATGGTAAAATCTATCTACTGGCTAAGTAAGTCATCATACATATATAAAATTTGAGTAGATAATATTTCATTTTAATAAAAGAGACATGACTGAATGAATTTTGTAAATTAAGATAGCAATTTGTATATGTATGAATGTACATATGTATGTACGTTAGAATGTATGTATGTGTGTATATATACATATGTAGCATTTACTGCAGAGATTAGGCTAAGAAAAAATAGGTAAAA